>JAHRHZ010000029.1:16894310-16965135 GCA_024137785.1 Ginglymostoma cirratum
GACCCTTCATTTCTGATGAAGGGTCTAGGCCCGAAACGTCAAGTTTTCCTGCTCCTATGATGCTGCTTGACCTGCTGTGTTCATCCAGCCCCATGCTTGTTATCTCGGATTCTCCAGCATCTGCAGTACCTTTTATCTCTCATAAGAGATGCAAACTAGCTTTAAAACTGATAGGGAGCAGTCAGGAGTGACAACATCTACAACAACATATCCCAAGTACAATAACTAAAATGAAAGGTTAATTGGTCTTGAAATAAATCTCCAGGCATCTATGCTATTTATTCCAGACTAGACTATTTATTCTAGGCTAAGAAATTAGGAATGAATTTCCAGTACCAACACTCATTAGGAGATGGTATCAGAAGACTGATAATATATTTAATATTTGCCATGTTCAAGGGGCAAAACAGACATGCTACTCTATTAGTCTTAGCTTCATTTTATATAAAATCCATTTAATAGAACTAATCAGGAGTAAATATGATGAACAACACCTGAACAAACAGTAGTCAGCATGGGTTAACAAGCAGACAATAACAAATTTCAAACGATGTAAGCAAGTGACCACCTGTGATGTAAAGTGCAACGAGGAAAGGTCGCTGTCAAAAGGCCCTTCAGCCATTGTACACTGATAGGGTAGAAACCAGAAAAAGCCCCTCATGCTATACGCTTAGCATACAATGAACACTGAATATTGACAGTGCTTCTAAATGTAGCAAGCAATATAAAGGTATTTCTGCTATAACGCGTTTCGTCAATACATGTCGGCTGTAACATGATTGATGAATGATGGATGATGTTTGGATGACACAAACTTTCTGCTGTACAGGTATAGTGATTTCCCTATAACGCGATTTTCTATAGTGCAAGGTCACACGAGAACTCAAATATCACGTTATAGGAGAAATACCTGTACACAATTAGAAGAAAGTCTGCCTCTGTTTGCATTACATGGTCACGTAAGGTACTTTCATGAAATTTTGTGTCTAAAGTATACTTTGGGAAAAAAAACTTTAAGAATTTTTGATAGATTGACAGATTCCGCATAGCAAACTACTGATAAATTCAAAGTTGTTCAGAGCAATAGGATAGAAAATAAACAAATTGATTGGTTGAAAATAAATACTTGCAGGTGAAATCACATAAAGGTATCAACGAAAGACTAAGAACGCCTCAGAGTTCAATGCTTAATTAATTTACAAAGGAAAATGGCAATTTATACTTACATTGTCCATTTAATGTAATTGCACAAAACAGAGAACATCACATAAGTGTAATTAGACAGAAATTGACAATGATTCAGCAGGGACCAAAAGCATGTCCAAAATGGTGGGTTTTAAGAAACATCTTGAAGGAACTTAGTTTCAAAACTCAGTATGGAGTTGTAAAACGTTCATACAATACAAAACAAGGAGAGGCATTCAAACAGAAGAGGCAACTAAGAAATTACACTAAGAGTTGTACAAGAAAGGTCTGTGAACAAATTAAAAACATGTGGAAGTGAATGCAAACAAATATAAAAGGCCCAGGTTTTTCCTGCGACAGAGACAAGTTCGATTGTGGTGAAAACTCACCAAATGTATGAGGTCCCTCCATTAACACATTGATTCACTGAGGCAAATGGTCATACAAATGATCAATTGTCTCCATTAAAATCCCATTTTGATTTCCCTGCTATCTTGAACCTGAAGTGTACACAGCAGGTTTGTTTCAGTAAACTTGTTTTAGGATAGCTAACCTACCCTTCGAGTGCTGTGGTACACCCAAAACCTTATTTTCCATTTGGAGACTTCTGACTCAATACAGTTCAACAATTTTTGGGCCTGACCACCTTCTACCATCCCTGCCCCAATCCCCATACTTCAGGCCCTGACATCACATGGACTGCTACCACAAACAACCCATTAGTAGCTATTCATTCTCCCAGGTTGGTCTTTACCTATTCCTTTGTCTGCCCAACTGCTTTTTTTTTCTCCCTCTCTGGGTTCCATCTCTACCTATCACTTACTACTCCCCATCCCTTCTCTAACACATATACCAACCTTTTCCTAAATACAATCAGTTCTGAAGGAGGGCCACTGGACCCTGTTAATTCTGCTTACTGTGCACAGATGCTGCCAGACCTGAGTTTTACCCAGTAATTTCTAATTTCCAGCATCCGCGGTTCTTTGGTTTTTAGTTTGTCTACCCAACTTGATCTCTGAAACATTTTGACAACTTGGATTGAAATCATCCCCAAAAACTTTCTAAATTCCAAGGAATACAGCCACAGTTTGTGCGATCTGTCCTCATACAGAATCATAGAATCAAGCCGTCATTCTGGCAAAATGACGCTGCACTCTCTCCAAGGTTAATATAAAATACATATGTGGAGATTCAGAACCGCTCAAAAAAGCCCCACGTGTAGTCAGACCAGAACTTTATATAGTTGATACATTACTTCTAGCCACTGATATTCTAGCCCACGAGGTAAAAAAGGTGAGAATACAGTAGATTTTTTTGGCCATTTTCTGCATCTGTTTATGACATTGTAATAATGAATCATTCATGCACCTGCACATCAAGGTTTCTTTGGATCGTCAGTATTTCTAGATTTTTAACCATTTAGGAAGTACCCTGTTCTATCCTGAAATATTAGTGTTATGACCAAGTCTGGTTGTAACTGTTCAAATGTTTAAAAGATGTAATATTTAGCCAGCTTGCAAAGAATTTGCATGCTCCGACTTTAGCTACCAGTTTAATAGGTGGCACCACACAAAGCTCTATGAAGAAATAAGTCAGCAAAATGTCACATTCACAGAAATAAGGGGCTCATTTTATTGTCAAACTCACTCAGGTAATTTATAGCAATTGAAAAGTTAAAAAGCCGTCCGGAGTCCCACAACATACGCACACTACCATGCAAGAAAACAGATTAAATTACAGGATAAAGGTACACATAACATTTAAAAGTTAAAGTCACTCAGAGAAAAATAAATATGAGCTTCAATGAAGAACTTGAAATCCCTGTGACATTGTGGCAGATGTAGTCCAGTTCCTTTCTAGAACCACAATATTTTTTAAAACTGTCTTTCTTCGAAGCAGGTATTAAGGCTCCTTTCGGGTAAAATCCTTTCATTGCTTGTGACATACTCTGAAACGTAACAGAGACTTGAACTGAACTTGAGGGAAGAGAGCTGCTGGCACCGTTCCAAATGCATACTTTCTTGATGTCACCGACCTCTATAGCAATTAGACAAGCTTATAATCATAGCTTAAGGGTTCTGTGTTACATTGGTGGTGACCAACTTCTGAGCCAAAAAGGCTCACATTCTAGGTTATAGACATGCTCACTGAGGCCATGGGATTGGTTGCAAACGTTTTGTCACCCTGCTAGGTAACATCATCAGTGCGTCTCCAGTGAAGCATCAGCGTTCTGTGCCGCTTGTTATTTTATATGCCTTGGTTTGCTGGAGTGGTTGGTATTATTTCCGGTTTTGTTCCTCAGTGGTTTGTATACAGGGTCTATTTCAATGGGTTTGTTGGAGTTCCGGTTGGAATATCAGGCCTCCAGGAATCCCCTAACAGGTCTCTGTTTGGCTTGCGCGATTATGGACGTATTGTCCCAGTCAAATTTGTGTCCCTCGTTATCTGTGTGTAGTGAGACAAGTGAAAATGGATTGTGTCCCTTGGTGGCCTGTTGGTGTTCACATATCCGTATTGTCAATTTTCTTCTGGTTTGGCCGATGTAGTGTTTCTCACAGTCCTAGTATGATATTTTATACGTAACCCCAGTTTTGCTGGTTTTGAGTATGGGATCCTTTACGATTGTCAGTAGCTGTCGTAGGGTGGCTGTCAGTTTGTGGATTACTCTGATACCTTGGGGTCTGAGTAGTATTGTGGTCATCTCTGAATGTCCTTGATGTATGGTAGGGCAATTAGTGAGTCGGGTCGTGTTGTGATCTGTCCGTCCTGGAGTTAACAGCAGATTGTGCTCTTCGGGTATCTGTTTCTTTTGAAGATTCCGTACAAACTGTTTCTGTTATGCTTTGTGTAGTTCCGGATTGCCACAATGTGTCGTGGCTCGTTAAATAGAGTCCTGATGCAGCTCTGTTTGTGGGCGTTGGGGTGGTTGCTAGTGTAATTGAGTATTTGGTCTGCTTATGTGGTCTTTCTATATATGCTAGTCTGGAGTTCCCCGTTGTTTATGCGTTCCACCTTTATGTCCAGGAAGGGTAGTCGGTTTTTTTTCTCCTTCTTTTGTGAATTTTAATCCCAGAGGGATGTTGTTTATGTGTCAGCGGGTTTCTTCCAGATTTGTGCATTTAATAATCACAAAAGGTGTCGTCTACATATTGGACCCAAAAGTCTGGGTTGTATAGTGGGAGGTGCTGTCCCTTCTAACCTTTGCATCACTGCTTCTGCAATCAGTCCTGATATTGGGGACCCTATTGGTGTCCTGTTGGTTTGTTTGTATATGCTTCAACAACTACCCTTCCTGGACGTAATGGTAGAAAGCAAAAACAACAGGGAACTCCATACTAGCGTACACAGAAAGATAACACATACAGACCAAATACTCAATTACACTAGCAACCACCCCAATGCCCACAAACTGAGCTGCACCAGGACACTATTTAAACAAGCAATACATTGCGGCAATCCGGAACTACACAAAGCATAACAGGAACAGTTTGTACGGAATCTTCAAAAGAAACAGACACCCGCAGAGCACAATCCGCCGTCATGTCCAAGACAGACAGATCACAACAGGAAGACACAACACGCCCGACTCACTAATCGCCCTACCGTACATCAAGAACATTTCAGAGATGACAGAACACTGACACTTCACCAGAGGCACACTGATGATGTTGCCCAACAGGGTGACGAAACTTTTGCAACCAAACCCACTGGCTTAGTGAGCACGTCTACAACCTTATCCACGACACAAGCTACAAATCTTCTCAAAAACTTTAAGCCCATGTTCTAGTCCCACCTGCTCCAGGAGACAGCCATAACATGTCTGAGTAGACTGACTGAAAAGAAGTATAATTGTTGCTTTTTGCACAGGTTGGGGAGGTGATCAAGAGATAGACAAGTACAAGGAACCATTTCAAGCTATCAAAGATCAAGACTCCTTGAATCAAGGAAGTGTCCCCAGCCACCACCTCTCCCCCTCCACCCCCAAATAATGAGTTTCAGTTGATCTCCTTTCTCCTAGGCAAGATCTACAGTCAAGATGTCTGAGTGGTTTGTCGTGTTTAGATTTTATAGAGAATTTCAACAGCAGCCACTGACATTCTCTGTGGAACTGGCCAGATGTGTTCTGTTAATCTAATACTTTAGAGTTTTGTAGAAACGTGGCTACTGTTGTTGGTCAGGTGACTTCCCCCATCATTTTAAAACCGAGTAAAAACCAAAAGAACTGTGGATGCTGTAAATCAGGAACAAAAACAAAGTTGCTGGAAAAGCTCAGCAGGACTGGCAGCATCTGTGAAGGAAAAAAAAAAGTGTTAATATTTTTGGACTGGAAGGAAGGATCATCGGACCTGAAACATTAACTGTTTTTTCCTTCTCAAATGCTGTCAGACCTGCTGAGCTTTTCCAGCAAATTTGTTTATGTGGCTGTATTTTAAAACCGAGTCCTGGCTCAGTGAAAGTTGATTCCTTTCAAATAAAAGCCACAGGTGTTGAACAGTCAATGGAATCATAGAATAGCCCACTTTATACAACAATGAGACAATTCTGTTAAATTAAACTGCAGTAATAGAACTAGAGGACATCTCCAAGAGGAGGGAAACCCAAAAAAAAAGCAGTATGCCATAGCTTTATAATCAATTTAAGCTTACTTATTTTTGTACTCCAATCCTTTTGTAATAAAGGCTTACACGCCAGCCATTTTCTAAATTGCTTGCCATTCTCATCCCAGTCATAAAGTTTCAGGTTCAAATCCCATGGCAGGAGTTTAACATAAAAATCAAGGCTGACACTCTTTTGCAATATGAACAGGGCTCTAGGTTGTCAAATCCACCATCCTTCCGAGGCCGTAAATGCTCTCTCTAATGGGCTTTAAAGACCCAGCCACCTGCAATCAACATCGCAAAAGAAAACTCACCAGGTTGTCATCACACTGCTGTTCATGGGAGATAAAAGGTACTGCAGATGCTGGAGAATCCGAGATAACAAGCATGGGGCTGGATGAACACAGCAGGTCAAGCAGCATCATAGGAGCAGGAAAACTTGACGTTTCGGGCCTAAACCCTTCATCAGAAATGGGGGAGGGGAAGAGGGTTCTGAAATAAATAGGGAGAGAGGGGGAGGCGGATAGAGGATGGATAGAGGAGAGGATAGGTGGAGAGGAGGCAGACAAGTCGAAGAGGCGGAGATGGAGCCAGTAAAGGGGAGTGTAGGTAGGGGGGTAGGGAGGAGATAGGTCAGTCCAGGGAGGACGGACAGGTCAAGGGGGTGGGACGATGTTAGTAGATAGGTGATGGGGGTGTGGCTTGAGGTGGGAGGAGGGGATAGGTGAGAGGAAGGACAGGTTAGGGAGGTGGAGATGAGCTGGGCTGGTTTTGGGATGCGGTTGGGGGAGGGGAGATTTTGAAGCTTGTGAAATCCACATTGATGCCATTGGGCTGCAGGGTTCCCAGGCTGAATATGATTTGCTGTTCCCGCAGCCTTCGGGTGGCATCACTGTGGCATTGCAGGAGGCCCAGGATGGACATGTCATCTGAGGAATGGGAGGGGGAGTTGAAACGGTTCGCGACTGGGAGGTGCAGTTGTTTGTTGCGAACTGAGCGCAGGTGTTCTGCAAAGTGGTCCCCAAGCTGTTCATGGGAACTTGTTCTGCTCAAAGTGGCTGCCACATTTCCTAAATTGCAGCAGTGACTAACCTTCATTGGTTGTGAAGCGTTTTGAGATGAGCAGTGATCATGAAAGTCCCGACAGTGCATAAATGCAAGTCACAGCATAAGTCTTGGCAGTTTTGAAATCAATGAATAAGTGATTTATTTACTTGATGCTGTAAGAAGAATGGACATGCCTAACGTCACCAGGAATCTAATACAGTATCTCTAAGTTCTGAACCTCAGTAACCCTAGAAAGCAGCTATTATGGCCTAACTCGGTTCCCAGAAAACACACAGCGCTTCCAAGCGGAACGGGGCGGGCAGCAAAGACTCGATCCCGACCCTCGGGACGGAAAGTGACCGAGGCCTCGGTTTGACATCCCTGTCACCCTTACCCAACCGCTGTTCCTTCAGATCCAGCCTCTGCCGAATCCAATCCTCTGTCGCCATCAGCGCCATCCTTTCAAATCGGGTCGCAAGGCGCATGCGCGCTGCCGCCGGTCACTCAACACCGAGGGGCGGGGCAAGGTCCTGGAGACTCCGCCCACAACGTCTTGCTCATATCTGGGGAAGGAAGACAGGGAGAGGGGAAAACACAGACAGGATTACTGCAGGTGGACAGAGAAATGGAACACACAATGTTGTTACGGCAGGTGGACAAAGTGGGGGACCAGATGGTGATACAGTAGGTAGACACAGAGAGGGAACACAGACAGTGTTACTATAGGTAGAAGATGGAGAGGGAGAGATTTAACATGATATTAGTCTAGAAAGAGGAGGAACACAGTATACTGCATGTGGAGACAGAGAGAGCTCAGAGGGTCATGGCAGATGCAGTTACCAAAAGGGGTCATATTGTTACTGTAGGTGGCAAAGGGTGATAGAGGGAGAGAACACAGACATTAATATTTCAGGTAGAAAGAGAGAACAGGAATACAGAAAATATTACCCCTGCCAGGGAAAGAACACAATATTACTGTAGCTGGGGAGAGCCGACAAATTGTATTGCTACTGCTAGAGGGAAATATTGTAGTAAAGACTACAAAATGTAAAATATTTTCAAAGCTAGGAGTGAGTGGAAATAAGTATTAATTTTCATTAATTAATCAATTAATTTGTGTGCTGCTGATAGAATGAAAGGAGATTCATAGGCAATATCACCAGCTGTTTAACTGAGCTGAATGGTCTGTGCTACATTATGCACTTCTAAGTAAAAAGCAGTAGTGCAGAAGAAGAAAAATAGAGAATGTGAATAAATAGCAATAATGGAGGAGAGAATAGATAAAGAACAAAGAGTAAATTCGATCATTTTCTGTGTCACATTAAAATTATCTACATTATCTAACCTTCTAAATTCAAAGGAACATAAATCAAGTTTATGCAACGTTTCTTCCTTAACTGTTTAAGCCCTAGAATCAACTATGACACTGTGTCCTTATATAGAAGCTATAATGTAACAGGTATTTAACAGGGTTATAATTACACATCAGGCAAAACATGACACATGGGGAGGGCCAAAAATATAGATGCAAAGGAGATATTAGGAGAGGAGACAAAATTTTTGTCAAACAGGTAAGTTTTAACAAGCAGAGAAAATTAGTTGGTGGAATCAATTCCAGAGCTTAGGTGGATGAAGATATGGTTGCAAATGGTAGGACAAAAGGAGTAGGAGATGTACAAGAATTTACAAATGGAGGAGTGTAGTAATCTCAGAGGCCTGTCAGAGATAGAAGGGAAAGGGCACTGAAGGATTCAAATGTAAGGGTGAGAATTTCAAAACGGGTGTTTCCACACTAGGAATCAATGTAGATCAGCAAGCACAGGGTTGTTGGATAAACATTGTGTGTTAAGATACGGGTAGCAAAGTTTTCAATGAGTTTAAGATTATGAAGGGTGGAAGGTCAGCCAGAAGAACACTGAATAGTGGAGTGTGGGAGTAACAAAAGCATGACCGGAGTTCCAGTAGCAAGTAGTCTACGGCAGGGGTGAAGAAAGATATAATGATAGAGGTGAAAGCAGACAGTCTTTACAATGATGAGTTCATGAATCAGAAACTCAGGCCAATGAAAAACAGGAAGCTGAGGGTATAAACAACCTGTGCTCAACTGGATACAGTTGCTGGGGTGTAGAGGGAGTCAATGGCAAAGGAACATGGCACATGGGGAGACCCAAGGACATGGGTTTTTCCCAGTGCTTCATTGATAAACAACATTCTGGTGAACCTGGTTTGTGCCTCCTCCAAAGCCAACATAACTTATTCTGAGATTCACTACTAGAAGTTGACTGTTTATATATGATACTCTCGTAAGTGGAATACTTCAGTGGAAGTTAGCAGAAATTTAAATTTGGAAAATGAAATTCTGACTTTTTGTCAAATTACGGTGAACTGGAAGTATTAAATCACCAGCCACCATAGAAAGGTGACAGCACACTTAGAGGTCATTCAGCTCATCATGTTTGTTTCTGATTGGTTAGTTACCAACATTGACATTATCAAACACTGTATGGCCAATTGCATGGTGCCACACAGATTTCCCACCCTCACCTTATTTTTTGTAGCAAAAGTTTGACCTTAAAAAGTTGTTGCAGCAACTGTGGCAATGTTATTGTTCCATCACCTGTTAATATTACCACACCCACTATTTAATTCAAATGAATAGTTTCTGGCATTAAAACTTACACGAAAGTGTTGATAAATTCATAACCAAACTCAAAAATGTCCCAAATAAAAACCAAAAGAACTGCAGATACTATAAATCAGAAACAAAAAAACATGTTGCTGGAAAAGCTCAGCAAGTCTGGCAGCATCTGTGAAGAGAAATCAGAGTTAACATTTCGGATCCGGTGACACTTCTTCAGAACTGATGATAGCTAGGAAAATGCCAGTTTATATGCAGAAGATGGGGTGCAGGGGTGTGGTGTGAGTAAAGAGTAAACAATAGGTGGGGCTAGAATCCAAAGAGAGAAGAACAGGTTGAACAGACAAAGGAGTGGATAACGATCTGGCTAGGAGGCTGAATAGCTATTAATGGACACTGTTAATGGCTAAACAATAGATAGTGTGTAATGGCAAACTATGTGATAACGAGGCCTGGTGTGTGGGGTGGGGGTCTAGGACAGTGGAGAGTTCAGGCCCTTAAATTATTGAACTCCATATTGAGTCCAGAGGGCTGGAGGGTTCCCAAGCAGAAAATGAGGTGTTGTTCTTGCAGCTTGCACTGAGCTTCACAGCAAGCCTGAGACGGAGACATTGGCCAGGGGACAGGGTGGTGTGCTAAAGTGGCAGGCGATTGGAAGCTCAGGGTCTATTTTTTGTGGGGAAGAAGAAGATGTTCTGCAAAGCAAAGCAGTCACCCAGTCTATGCTTCATTTCCCCAATGTAGAGGGGGACCACATTGCCAGTAATGAATACAGGACTAGCTTGTGAGAAGTGAAACATATCCCGGGGGAGGGGGTTCGAGGAAATGTGAGGCCTAAAAGTAAATGCAGAATAATTTTTAAATGAAAGGGACTGCTGTGTGAGTATATCAAGTACAGAAACTGCAGGTGCCAGAATCCAGAAGTTCATTCCACTGGACACATGTAACGTACGAAGTGCTTAAGACTTTGCATCAGCGACACTAAAGTACTTACCCTGCTCTCAACATCGATCGCCAGCCCCAAGAAAGCTGCACTTTGTACTAAGCCTGAGGCTCGGTTCCGTGGCATGAGACGGTTCTTGTTAACAGTTGCATCAGGGCGCTGAAAGATCCTGCGGGAAGCGGGAAACAAGACGCCACCAGCTGAAAAGTTTGCAGGATCTGGGTGTGAGCAATCCCCCAGTAAACAGGTGTCAAAGAGCTGCCCAGCGGGGGCTCAACAGAACTACCCAACACCTTAAAACACTCTGAGAATATCTTATTAACTTTCTCGGGGGCTCTTAATAGTGATGAAGAGATTATTAAAATGTATAGAACGTGTTTGATCATCTGTTATCAGCCACTAGAAACTTAAGCGCTCTACAGCCATTGGAGTGTATTTGAAGGCACTGTTTTTACACGCAGTCCATCCTTTGTATTCAGCAAGCTCACGATAAAAATTAAAATTATATTAAAAACTATTTTTTTAAATAAAGTAATAAAATAAAATATGAATTATTTGCTTTTCATAGTCACCAACCATAGTTTGTACAACCTGCGATAATTTAACTGTATTTCCGGAACCACATTCGTTTGTATCATAGTTACATTGTTGTTAGCGTGTGAGGTTAAATCCCTGGGCCAGCAATACATGGATTGTGTTCAATGAAAGGGTTTATCCACAGATATTGTTCAAACTTGACACGTGATTAATGCTTCGCTGGCACTGCATCCTCACCGCAACGGATCCAGGAATTTTAATCAGGTATTATATCGCTGTAGGAGTCCATCACCCGAGTTTTAGTTTATACTCAACCCCCAAAATTTAAGGGTTCCCTGTCAATGACTGTCAGTAACTGAAATTAAAGAGAAATGGCAGAGGTATTCTTCCTGCCAAAAATGGAAAATCTCAATTAACCAAATCACGCTCTTGCACCAACCCGCACGACTGAGGAGAGCGCGTAGGCCATTCGGTCCCTCCAGACTTGTCTGTCATCAGTCATGCAGCACGGAGGCAGACCTTGGGTTATGCCTAACATAATCCCAAACGAAATTAGTCCCAATTGCCTGCTCGTGGCCCATACCCCTCCAAACCTTTCCAATTCATGTCCTTATCTAAGGGTCTTTTAAAGATTGTAACTGTCACGTCCACCCCTTCCTGAGGAAGTTCACTCCACACTAACTACCGTCTGTGTAAAAAAAATTGCTCCTGGCGTCTTTTTAAAATCTCACTCCTCTGCCTTGAAATATGGCCCCTAGAATTGAAATCTCCCATCATAGGGAAAAGACATCTACCATTAATCCCTATCTATATCCCTCATGATTTTATAAACTTCTGTTGACCTCTCAACCTCCCACACTCCAGTGAAAAAAGTCCAAGCCTATCCAGCTTTTCTTTTTAACTCAAGCCTTCCATACCTGGCAACATCTTGGTAAATTTCTTCTGAACTCTCTCTAACTTGAAAATACCCTTCCTATAACTACTGCACACAGTACTCCAGGACAGGCCTCACCAATGTCCTGTACAACCTCCACATGACTTCCAAATTCCTATACCAAATGGACTGAACAATGAAGACAAGTGTGCTAAATACCCTTTTTAAATACCCTGTCTACCTGTGATGCAAACTTCAAAGAATTATGTACATGAACCCCTTTGTCTTTCTGTTCTACAACATTACCCAAGGCCCTACCATTAATTGTATTGGTGCTGCCCCTATTTGTTGTACCAAAGTACAATACCTCACATTTATCCACATTGAACTGCATCTGCCATTTTTCAGCCCATTGCTGTATTTGATCAAGATCCCTCTGTAATCTCAGAAAAACTTCTTCACTGTCTGCTATGCTGCCAATTTTGGTGTCGTCCACAAACTTACTAATCATGCCTTCTATATTCTCATCTGCATCGTTTATATAAATGTCAAACAAAAGATCATGGCTACTCTGCTTGTGACCTCAAGACCACTTTCCCCACTACTTCTTTGACTCATTTGTCAATCAAGGTCTAATGTAACTCAGCCTTAAATATGTTAAATGAACTAATCTGTTTTCCAGGGAGAAGAAATCCACAGACTAAAGACCCTCAGAATTCACTCAGTCTTTAGCAGGCATAGGTTTAAGGTGAAGGGGAAAGATTTAAAAAGGACCTGAGAAGTGACTTTTTGATGCAGACGGTGATGCAAGTATGGAAGAGGAAGTGTTGGAGGCGGCTACAATGACTACATTTAAGAAGCATCTGGATGGGTACATGAATAGGGTGGATTAGAGGGTTATCGGCCAAATGCTTTCAAATGGGACTAAGTCAGATTGGAACTATCTGGTCGGCATGGACAAGTTGGACCAAAAGGTCTTTTTCCATGCTGAGCAACACTGTGACTCTGTAATTGAGATACTCCTAAATTTTTTACAGTGTCCCCTCGTTCTAAGCTATCCACACACAGAAAAAACATTCTCAATTTCCACCCTGTCAGATCGCCTCAGGATTTTATATGTTTTAATACAAACACTTCACTCTTTGAAACTCCAATAAGCATGAGTCCTACCTGCTTAATCTTTACTCATAACATTACGAAGGAATCAGACAAATGAATGTTCTCTAAACTGCTTCCAATGCAATTATATGCTTCACGTAAGGACACCAAAACACTAGAGAGATCTTTAAATACAATCTCACAAAGGTGTTGTACAGCTCACACAATACTTCCCTACTTCATGACAAAAATATTCCATTTGCCTTTCTAATCACTTGCTAGACCTGCATGCCAATGTCTTGTGATATATATACTAGGACAACTAGATCAGATCCTGCTGTACCATAAGAGTTCTGCAGTCTCTCTCCATTCAAATAAATCATTGCTTTTCTTTTCCATAGAAAAGGAAGTCAAGATTTGACTGCATTAATTGATGCATAATCAATTGTCACAATGTATATGATTCAATATTATTTTCTTGGTAGATTACTTTCAATCACAGTGGTGGTGTGCACATTAACATATTGAACAGCCTGAAGCTAATAACCAAGATCGTGGCATTAGGCCTCTTAATCCTGCCCTGGCCCAGCAGCAGCTCTTTCACTACTGAATCAGAGTTCATAAATTCAGCCTCCACCCTGGAGGTTTGATCACGTTTATGCTGATACTCTAGTGCTGTATTGAGACAGTGCTGCATAACTGGAGGTTTCAGCTAAGACTTGAAAACAAGTTCCTGCCTACGTCCTGAGGTAGACAGGAAAGAGACCAAGCTCCAAGAGAATAAAGAACTTCACCTGGTGTCCTGGCCAATTTTTATCCCTGACAAAGCCTCCCTGACTTTTTGTGGGAATTTTCTGTGTACATATGTTGTAATGTAGGAAGTGAGGCAATGACAACACTTCAATTGCACTTAATTGACGGAGTTGCTTTGAAATGTCTTGAGGTCATGAGAAGAAATGCTTAATTACAAGTCTCTCCTTTATTTGCTTATTCATTAATACTTTCTATTTCTTTCTTGTTTCTGTCTGGATTCCGGGCAAAAATTTATTATATATACTACTTTGATAAATTAGTTGAAATTTGATCTTAAATTTTAAATGTGAGTCATAGAAATACCATGACATTCCCACAAAGAAAGCAATCATGAGCAATTTGATGCAATTGTTACTAACAGGCGTCCTCATTATTCGAATACATTGTCTTATCCATACCTGCTGTCATCATATTAATTACAGGATAGAAACTCCTATGAATAGGATCAACACGCATCACCAACTTTAAGGTAAATGTCATTTGTAGCTGCAATACTTAATTGCACATTCTGTACATGACAGTGCAAAATCTTTATTCCCTGCCCATTGGGTCATCCTGTCTCATCTTATTTCCTCCTCGCTGCTTGAGTAATTATTATCTGCTCTGGGATGTCCATTAACCAGCCCATAATAAGTTCAAAAGCACACAAGAAGCACAGGCTGAAACAATATTTTAAACTGATTTCGAATCATATGTCATCAACTTGAAACTTTAATCCTATTTGTCTCCCCACACATGCTGTATATTTCAAGCATTTTCTATTTTATTCAGATTTCTAACATCATAATATGTTGCTTTTTTAAGTTATGTTAGCTGATGTTCAGGAACAAAAACAAAAATTGCTGGGAAAGCTCAGCAGGTCTGGCAGCATCTGTGAAGGAAAAAACAAGAGTTAACGTTTTGGGTCGGGTGACCCTTCCTCAGAACTGGATGATGTTCATCTTGATCTAATACACATTAGAAAGTAACAGTTAAAGTACCAGAGAACAAGAACAATTTGGATTTTACGTAATGACTTTAAAACATCCCAAGGTGTTTCAGAGGAGCATTATTAAACAAAATTTGACACCAAACCACATAAGGAAGTATTAGGACTGTTGAAAAAAAAGCTTACACAGGCATAGGGTTTAAGGAAACTCTTGGAAGTGGAAAGTGAGATAGAGAGACGGAGGTTTAGTGAATAAATTCCAGCGTTGAGAATTTTAGCGGCCAGAAACTCTCTGTCAACGGTTGAGTGATCAATTTGAGATAAACAAATAGCCTTTTTTTGAGGAGTGCATAAACTTCAAAGGATTGTAGGAGGAGATATAAGAGGGAAAGGTGAGACTATGGAGGAATCTGAAAACAAGAATGAGACTTTTTTTTAAAAATTGAGATGCTACAGGATCATGAAAAAGTGTAGATCTGTTAACACAAAGATGACCAGAATTGTAGTCTGGAACTCAGAACTGCCAAACACCAGACAACAGATTGTAACTAAAATCAAAGTAACGAGGGAACAATCAAAACTAATAACTTGAGAGAGATTGTTCAACAAAACTTCATATCAGATTAAACTCATAAGCATACAGATATTAAAAAAATACCTTAAATTAAACAGCAAGAAAGAAATCCAATCACTAATTAAAAGTAAATTTATGACTGAGAACAAGTTTTTTCTTCATTCAAAAAGGAGGCAAAAACCCTTAAGTTACCTGAAGATAAATGTGTAAAATGTGGATGTCTTTCAATTAAGGTGGCCTGAAGCCCACAGATGAGTTATCACTCATACTTAAACCAATTAGGAATACACAGTTAACACTGAATTATATCTCAAATTAGGATCAAAAACTGAAGTTTCATGGAAAAGCTCAGCAGGTCTGGCAGCATCTGTGAAGAAAAATCAGAGTTAATGTCTCGGGCCTGGTGACCCTTCAACTCTGATTTTTCTTCACAGATACTGCCGTACATCAGAGCTTTTCCAGCAACTTCTGCTTTTGTTCCTGATTTACAGCATCTGTAGCGTTCTTTTGGGTTTTGTATCCCAGATTACTTTATCATAGCTAGATTTAATTTAAAAGTTTAGTTTTTAGAGACAATGTACAACTGATCATACATATGTAAATTGCTAACTGGGCCCAGGCATGCCATACAATATCAAATGCAGCAGATGCAAACCACACTCTCTCTGATACACTTTGCAGTCTAGTTGTTTGTAAGCTAATTATGTCCCCAGTCCCAGAAAAGTCTAGCTCTAACCCAAAGAGGTGACGTTAGCTTAAGCTGCTGGGGAAAACCAGCTACTTAATTTTGCAGAACTTTTGCTGATTAAAAGATATACACATTAAACAAAAGAACGTGTGGAATTCTTTTAACTCTTAATTGCACAAGCATAGAGCAAATGCTGGAGATCTTAGAAAACAAAAAGGTAGGTAAATCTCCTGTACCCGATCAAGGACATTGTGGGAAATTGAGGAAATTGCGGAACCTGTAGCAGAAACATTCGTATCATTTATAATCACAGTGAGGACTGGAAGGTGGTTAATAGAACATAGAACAGTCCAGCACAGTACAGGCCCTTCAGCCCACGATGTTGTGCCAACCTATTATCTTATTAAGATCAAACTACCCTTCATATCCGACATTTAACTATCATCCATGTATATGGACGCACATTATTCCAATAGTTTAAGAGATAACAAGGTGTAGAACTGATGAACACAGCAGGCCAAGCAGCATCAGAGGAGCAGGAAAGCTGACGTTTCAGGTCTGGACTCTTCTTCAGCAATGGGGGAGGGGAAGGGGATTCTGAAATAAATAGAGAGAGAGGGGGAGGCAGATGGACTTGCACATCTGCTAATGTGGTATACTGTATCCGCTGTTCCCGATGTGGCCTCCTCTACATCAGGAAAACCAAGCGGAGGCTTGGAGACTGCTTTGTGGAACACCTACGCTCAGTTCACGACAAACGACTGCACCTCCCAGTCACGAACCACTTCAACTCCCCCTCCCACTGCTTGGATGACATGTCCATCCAGGGCCTCCTCCAGTGCCACAATGATGCCACCTGAAGGTTGCAGGAGCAGCACCTCATATTTCGCTTGGGAACCCTGCAGCCCAATGTTATCAATGTGGACTTCACAAGCTTCAAAATCTCCCCTCCCTAACTGCATCCTGAAACCAGCCCAGCTCGTCCCTGCCTCCCTAACCTGTCTGTCCTTTCTCCCACCTATCCACTCCTCCCACCTCAACCCCTACCCCCACCTCCTACCCACTGGCCTCATCCCCGCCTCCTTGACCTATCCGTCTTCCTTTAACTGACCAACCCCACCCTATCTCCCCACCTACACTCACCTTTACTGACTCCATCCCTGCCTCCTTGACCTGTCCGTCTCCTCTCCACCTATCTGCCACTTTATCTATCTTCCATCTGCCTCTCCCTCTCTCTCTATTTATTTCAGAATCCCCTTACCCTCCCCCATTTCTGAAGAAGGGTCTAGACCCGAAACATCAGCCTTCCTGCTCCTCTGATGCTGCTTGGCCTGTTGTGTTCATCCAGCTCTACACCTTGTTTTCTCAGATTCTGCAGCATCGGCAGTTCCTACTAGCTCTCATTCCAATAGTTTATTTTTCTTTCCTATGCATTTATTGCTTTGCTAGGTTAGTTCAGGGGAACCTTTTAACTTGAAGACCCTTCCTGACGACAATTCAAACCAACAAAATCAACAGACAGCAACCTGTTATTCTTAAGGTATTTCAGCCACTGTAAATTGAATTTCTCACTATCTTAATCAATGACTGCATTTTCAAAGAACAGTGGAGAATGAAAGATTGATCATTTGTAGGAAGGCAACGCTCATGTAGAAATGCTAACTACAATGAGCCAACTGAAAACAATCAGTTATGTTGTGCCTTTATTTAAGAAAGTCTGAAAGGAGAAGCCTGGAAACTGTAGTCTCATGAGCCTGACATCAGTGGTGGGTCAATTGTTGGAGGGGATTCTGAAAGATAGGATTTACATGCATTTGGAAAGGCAAGGAATGATGAGGGATAGTCAGCATGGTTTTGTGCGAGGGAAGTTATGCCTCACAAATTTGAATGAGTTTGTTTGAGGATTGACAATTTTATTTGAATATATTCCGTCTTCAAACTTCCACTATTGGTCACTTGGCACTTGCTTGGCAGGGCTAACTGGAATGTTGTCAGGACCCTCATTCTTCAATTGAATCACACTTGATTGTAAAACAGCTTTACACGGTCTTTGGTACAGAATTCAACAAATATGGTGCTCAGATAGGGCTTTTGGCAAAGATGCATATCAGATCCTGTAATTTTTTAAAGGACACATTAATATTTGGAGTTAGGGTGAACAAACATTGTTTTAGAATGTTGAGCTTTATTTAGAATGTTGTTGATTGTTTGAGAATCTTGTGGATTGTTTTAGCTGCTGTGGTGAAATTTGTCACAGCAGTCAAAACATAAGCATCATTTTCAGATCAGATGGTTGGATTAAGCCTCCTCAATGAAATGGAAGTTCTTAATAAATGTACTTGCTTTTCAGCTTTGTAGTTATAGAACATCTGTCAAGCAAAGAAAAACCTCAAGGAACAGTTATGCTAAGGTAGTAATGCTGAGTTAACACAGGTTAGTAGAGTTATGTGCTTCACTGAGTACCCTCTTCACTTGTTACTGGAGGTTAAAGCCTTCAAAAAAAATGCAGGCAAAACAGATTTCCTTTCATGGCTGTATGACTTTCCATCCACTTTGCTCACAAAAGAATCCCACACTTCACAAGAATTAAGGATGATTGGAAAACCTTGATAAGTATTAACACATTTTACATGTATATGTAATAATGGAGAAAGCACTAGTTTACATCTAAATTCAATCCTGACCATACGTACTATCCAGAGACAACACAGTATGGAGCTGTGCTTTCATAGTTCTGAAATTTTTTATCCATTTTAGGGAAGTGGCATCTCAATCATTATTCTGCCCATTATTTAGGCCAGACAGCATCAGAGGAACAGGAAAGTTGACGTTTAGGGTCAGGACCCTTCTTCAGAAATGTCAACTTTCCTGCTTGTCTGATGTTGCCTGGCTTGCTGTGTTCTTCCAGCTCCATACTGTATTATCTCTGACTCCAGCATCTGCAGTTCTTGCTATCTCACCTACTATCCAGGTCTTCAGCATAATCTCTGAAGTGGCCATCAGACAATTTATCCTGAGGTTAATCACTCTTTAATTTAGATGCACTAGAAACCAACTGTAGCATGCACAGCATCCCCAAACAGAGATGAGCTAATTCAGCACAGAGTCAGGAACAGAAATGGTTCATTTGACATGGTTAATTCACCAAATAAACTCATTTAATAGTTGGGAAAAGCTGTGCTTTACCTTTTAACAGTAATTTTGTGACAAAAAATTAACATACACAATGGTTTACTGTGTAACTGTACTCTGAATACCACCGATTAGGAAAAATTCCAGATTCAATGCACTATCTGTGTTGCTGACTGGCTTCAACTGGGCTAACTGAGCCAGGGGCTGAGTTGTTGAAATGGCTGCCTTTGGGCTAAGGAGGGTTAAACCTGCTTTTGATCATTTTCCTGTGACATCTATTGTATTGGTGTCCACTGATCTGAAAGATGTCACATAATAGTGATTATGTAAGGGCAGGATTCGGTTTAGCTGTGAAACTTCTGTGGTTGAGTAGGTTTACGGAACTGATTATTTTAGCAAAACCTTGATTTTGCGATACATCATTAGCAATGAGGTATGCCCATGTACAAAAGCTCTCAAGCTTAAATATTTTGAATTATAAACATAATCCATCAGTTCCTGGTGTAAATAAAGCCAGACATTAGTATAAATTCAGTAAATAAGGGGCAGAATAATGACTGAAATGTCACTGCCCTAGAATGGATAAAGCATTTTTGAACTATAAAAACACCTTAAAAATAACCAGCTCAAAATGGATCAGGAACGACAATTTCAGAGTTCCACTTGCAAGCTGGATGGAAATAATTCACAAAGCAATTGCCCAAAGTCCTTTCAATTTACTATTTACTGCTCACAATGTAATCCCTCCACAGGTCCAAAGCAACTGAAGGCACAATTAGCAATGTTGGAGTGAAGAAAATCGGGAAGAACAGGATTACAGAAGAGCAGATAAGCTGTGAAATGGTAGTATGTATGGTAAGTATGAGCTTTAGGTTCCACATTGGTAGTGGGTCTCAGTGGGTGGAGGGCCAGGCCATAATGTCAGAAGTATGCCAGGTAAGTGAGTGCTCTCAGTTGGTGGGTTAGTGGGAGATAGATGGACAGATTTTTAATGGGTAATATGTTGAAGAGATGTGTAGAGCAGGCAGGAAAGTGGATTTGAGGCCAAGATAATCTAAATGAAGAGAAACTTCAGAGTACTTCAGTGCAGAGGGATCTGAGTGTCTTTGTGCATGAATTACAGAAAACTAGTATGCAGGAATAGCATGTAATAAGGAATGCAAATAGCATTTGCCATTTTCTTGCTAAAGGAACAGAGTGGAAAAACAGGGAAGTGTTGCTGCAACTATACGAGATATTAGTGAGCTTGCACCTAGAGTATTGTGGACAATTTTGGTCCCCTTACCTGAGGAGGGATGTAGTTGTGTTGGGGACAGTTCAGAGCAAGTTCACTAGGTTGATTCCAGAGATGAGGGTTTGTTAATGAAGGAAGTTTGAACATTTTAGGCTTATACTCTATGGAGTTTAGAAGAATGAGACAAGATCTAATTGAGGTATATAAGTTGCTAAAGGGGTTAGACAAAGTAGACATAGAAAGGAAATTTCCTCATGTGGGGCGGTCTAAAATGGGATGCCATAGTTTTAGGATAACAGGTAGCAGCTTTAAAAGAAAGATGAGAAAGTACTCCTCTCAAAGGATTGTGAATCTGTGGAATCCGCTATCCCAAAAAATGGTGGATGCTGGCATGTTCCGTAATTTTAAGGAGGAAACAGACAGATTTTTAATTAGCAGTGGGTTGAAGGGTTATGGAGAGCAGGCAGGGATGTGGAATTGAGGATGATGTGAGATCAGTTATGGTCATATTAAACAGCAGAGCTGGCTCACATGGCTGAATTCTGTAATTCTTCTATGTCAGTGGCCGTAAAAGTGACCATCAACCTGAACTTCTTAACTCCAGATTTTTTTTCCTCAACAAATTGCAAGGATAAAGCATATCCAGGGGTATAACTGTTAGCTTCACATATACGTATAGGGTCAGATCATGGATACCTGATTTACTAGGGCTGACAATTACATAAATTTCTGGTGTTCAAACTTAATTTTAATGAGGGTCTTAAAGAGGAAAAAACGTTTTGTGGTGCAGTGGGTGGAATTCCAAGTTCTGGGCCAGAAACTCCAGTTTGAAGTCCATCAGGACTTATTGGAAGGTGCATTCGTAGCCCACCCAAACAGGCTGATTGTCAGCCTGTAACTCTTCCCAATACGCCTAGTGGGAAAGCTTGCTGATTAGCCATCCTTTGGAAGGCTGTGGCAAACCACTGCAGTACTTTGGCAGTAAGCACGGACCAATCCATTAAAGTCCAGGGGTTCAGCCTTGAAAGTAAGGACGGAGGCATTAAAAAAAAACAGTTTTAAAGGGGGGAAGTGAGATAATGGGGTTGAGAACTTTTGGGAAGAAATTCAAGAACCATTAATGGAGATGTATTTAATGTACTGAAATATTCAGATCCTGCTAAGGTTATAATGGATGAGGAAAGGGTGACATGAAAATACCAGCATTACCAGGTGGCTGGTCTCATAATGCTGGTTCTTCAGAGTTTCACCAGGGTTGGGGCTGGGGCTGGGGCTGGGGCTGTGGAGGTGGAGGTTGGACCTGAGAATCCACCAATCCATTGATAGCAGCAATTAGGATTGTTAAGAAACTCACTGAGAGCTTATTAGAGGCCAGTTCGGATTTGAGAAGGGTATGTTTGCTTCCTCGGGAAGACCAGGGAAATGGAGATTGGCAAACAGCAGGAAGCGAGTAGTGTGTTGCCTAGAAAATGATATGTGCTTATGAAATGATTTGGGGGGGTCATCTTCCCCTCTATTCCGGCTCTTGTATTGCAAAGGTCCACTGAGATAATTTAGGTGGCATCCCTCGTGAAGCTCAGGCATAGTGACTGCTCCCTCGCCCTTCCTGATCATGGGTACTGGACTTGGAAATGGTTCTAGATTTCCAGTTCCTGCTTCAGAGGGAAAACACTACCAAACAACTCAGCAAAAACAATCAAGCCAGGATGAAGGGTCTAGGCCTGAAACGTCAGCTTTCCTGCTCCTCTGATGCTGCTTGGCCTTCTGTGTTCATCCAGCTCTACACCTTGTTATCTCAAGTCAGGATGCACCTGGCTCTGCACAACTTACTTGCTCAATATATAAAGTTGTTAATCCAGATCATCTCACATTGGCTTTCCTCCCGTCATTTTACTCAATTCAACTTCTGTTAAAGTTGCCTTCATTGTCTCAAATAGCTTCACAGTGAGTTGTCACCTTTTTCTGGTAACTGGAGATTCCGGCTTCCCTCAGAACTTTTTTTTTAAAAAATAGTTTCCTTAACATATTAACCATTTTATACTCGAACGATAGAGTCAAGGATTTCTTTTCCCCAGTATTTCAACCAGAACGGTGGCAGACTTGCAGCGGAACATTTGGCAAAGCACTTTGAATGAAGTTGAAAGCATTCGAAAAAAAAGTCGTGAAAGGTTAGAGTGGGCGGTGTAGAAACCCGTAGGTAGGGTGCACACTTCTGGGGACAGCCTGAAGCACGAATGGTTTAATTTTGTAATTCAATATCAAAAGCAAGATGTTGGAGATATATGACACAGAGCGATAATACAGATTTCCTCCTTCCTTGATGTTTGCAGGGAGCTGCAAATTGACTCCTTCCTCACCTTTAATTGGTCGCTTTTAGAAATAGGGCGGCTGGGAGGGGTGGTTTAAATAGTTGGAACCGGTTTCACTGAAGGCTTGAGCAGAGAGACAGACACACACACGCTGGGAAGATGGGGAGAGATAGGAGTGTGGTCAGCTGGGTTTTGCTGACAGCCCTTGCTGTGCTGTTGTGCTGCCTGGTAGCTCTGAGCTCAGCGAATGAAGGGCACTCGGACGGTGGTACTGACCACGGCGAGTCTCATGGGGGTAATGAGACGAGCTTTCACATAGTCACCTTTCGCTGGGAACATGTCCAAGCCCCCTATGTCATCGCACTGTGGATTCTCGTGGCCAGCTTGGGTAAAATAGGTGAGTGATGGGGCATTGTCTGAATGTAAACGTCCTGGAGACATTTCCTTTTTGGACCTGTATTTTTTCTCTCTCTCTCTCTCTCTCTGTGGATCCGGGAATATGCAGATATAGTCTGGTTATGCTGGAATGTGAAGTATGCATGTGCCTGTGCCCTGAATCCTTTGACTGGTGTTGGAGAGAAGGGCTTCCCACCTTCCAACCTAGTAAGTAAAGATTCCCCGCCGTGAGGTTATTGTGATGCTGTCAATTCGATGTTTGGATCACTGGCAAAAAAAAAAGTGGAAATTTGGGGGTGGGGTAATCGTTCAGGATGATACCTGGGCTGGATGGGCGACTTTGCACATAGAATAGTATGAGTCAGAATAGGTAAGTGTCACCAAAAAGCTCTGAGGGGATTGTCAAATCAGGTTTTTTATTTTTTTTGTTAAAAAGGACCTAGTAAGCTAGTGTTACTTCAAAACATTGTTTGATACTTAGTCATGGCATTCCTGTTATTTTAATACCAAACCTTAGGCTGACACTCCAGTGCACGTCAACGGTGCTGGAGGTGCTGTCTTGCTACTGGGCACTTTTTTGGGAAAGTTTGGTGGCGTCATCCCCAGTTTCTTGGTCAGTATTTGGACGGCATAGTGGTTGGCACTGCTGCCTCATTGCACCAAGGACATGGGTTTGATTGCAGCCTCTGGTGGCTGCCTATGTGGTGTTTGCACATTCTCCCTGTGTCTCTTATTCTCCCATAAAAGATGTGGAGGTTAGATGGATCAGCTAGGCTAAATTGCCTGGCGAACCTAGGGAAGTGCAGGCAAGGTGGATTAGCCATGGGAAATGCAGAGTTACATACATAGTTTTGGGGAGTGGGTCTGGGTGGGATGCCTTACACAGGGTTGGTGCACATCTGATGGGCTGAAAGGCCTGCTTTCGTGCTGTTGGGATTCTAGGATACTGTAGTTATCTCTCAGCCAACATTGCATAAAAGGAAAAAAATGATATTTGTGGGACTTTGCTGCGCTTCAGTTGGCTACTTCATTTCCTACATTGCAATAGTGATGACTCTTTTGAGTACTTTCTGCAAGCTGTTTTGAGATACTTTCAATGATCTCAAGGTATCGCACAAATGCAAATCTTTTCACTTTTCTGATGAAGGGTTTAGGCCCGAAACGTCAAGTTTTCCTGCTCCTATGATGCTGCTTGACCTGCTGTGTTCATCCAGCCCCATGCTTGTTATCTCGGATTCTCCAGCATCTGCAGTACCTTTTATCTCTTTTCACTTTCTGTTCTTCAGGTTCATATCTATTGTGAATTACACTCCTGGTGATGGACCTGGATGTTAATTTGACTTTTTTTATCTTAAAAAAAAACTTTGTAAAAACGTGCAGTAAATGTACATTTATATAGTGCACTAAACTTAATGTTTCATCATGATTCATTATGAGTTACTATAACATTGAGTTACTATGAGTTACTATATATTCATGAGTTACTATAAGGGCCAGGGAGATAATGAATGTTTCCCTATTATTATTTTTAAAGCAACTGATAACTATCTTGCACATTTGCATTGGTACCTGTTCCAAACATTTCATTTGGTTAGATTAAAATAAATGGCAGGTTGTCTTCTGTCACTTTAGTTATAACGACAACCAAGGGTGAAACCGTGTTATGTGGAAAAGAGTGCAAATGAGCTTGCATTCTGACTTTAGCCCAGGTATTGGAGCTGGGACGCTGTTGCCCTATTCCACAGTTTGTTATTGTTTGTATGTGAATGTGTACCTGAGCATTTATTTTTAAAAAGATCTTGTGTGAAAAGACTTGTTGTTTTGAACAAAATTTTTAAAGCAACATCCTACCCGTTTACTTATGTGTAACTTTTTTGGTGCAGAAGTGCTGTGTTTGGTTACTGCTATGCAATGACAGAATTAATTTGTAATGCAAAGTTAGGCAATTTGGAATATATAGGGATGTGGAAGTAAAACTTGTACAGTTATAGACACTGCAAGGAAGAGGGGTGTGGAAATGCTAACCGTCAAGATATAACAATGTGCTGACTGTAGGAACAGATACTGGAAAGAATAGCCAAAAGTACAGTCAAAGATTGGAAAAATTTAGAGAGGAACAAATCTTTGAGGTGATTTTAAAGAGTAAGATGCAAATTTAAAATTTTCAGGTGTTTGTGAGACATGTAACCAGCAAGATGCTCATTGTTTTATGGACTGAGGTTTATTGAAAGTGAAACACGAGTTTGGTGAGGAGACGATTTATAATATTAGAATCTGGAGGTGATTAAGGCATGACTGGGGGTTTCAGCAGAGAACGAGTAGAAATGGTCATTGTTAGTAAGATGCAATTGGGTAGCTTTGTGATGTTGAGAATATAGGAGCTGTTTTCTGACCCCCTTAGTCGGGCACCAAGCATGAAACCATTTTGGTTTAGTCTGAAGTGGAGACTGATCTTGGCAAAGGTGCTCTGTTGTATTGAGGGACTAAGACTACCATTTTTACCTAGTGAAAATGGTAGCTCATGGCAGACATAATATCACAAGCAGGTTGACAACATGGGAACAGTGATTGGGTGAAGAAGGGTCAAGAGGTGAAGTTATGCACGCTTGGAATCTAATTCTGCATGTTTTTGGATTATCAAAGGGCAGCAGACATAAGGGGCGAGAGAGAGCTCAGGACAGATTCACAGGGAATTACAGGTTGCAATGTCGACTTTAAGAATTTGGTGGTTTTTTTATTATTTAACCTATTTTTCTAATCAACCTGTTTCAGAGATGTTATTACACACCTCTGGAACAGGTGGGACTTGAACCCATGCCTCCTGGACCAGTATAAGGATACTATCTCTGCGCCACAAGAGGGCCGAAGCTTTGGTTATTATTGGATCGTTAAGTGTGGGATCAGGTGAGTGTAGTATTAAAGTTGAAAAATGATAAAAAAACATTTGTTGGAGACAGTATGTCAAACACAAAGACTGCACTGAGGTTTAGGAAACATGAAGCATGTTTGTGAAGACTTTCTTGTGAATTTGCTTTAGGGTGACTTTAGTGTTATAGACAAGGGGTTTAAATCTGATTGAGATTCAAATAAGAAATTGCTTCAACATAGTTGTCTGCTCACTTACCATATGCCACACTGTCTTTCATTTACGTTACTCTTTAGTACATGGTGTATCTTGATGTGCTGGACTCTGTCAACACTGGAAACTCGGAACAATTTCTGAGATTTGAGACTGATGAAATGTCCACAACACCACAAGAGAAACAAGGATGCAGATTTTCTTGGGATTGTAAGCCAGTTTTACAATGGAGTTGCAATGAATGAAGGAGTTTCTTATACTATTCTCTGTCTGTACAACATTTAACAATCCTGTCTCAGCCTTCTCTTTCTGTTGCGTAATTGACCATTCCATGGACCAAACTTGATAATGGATTGATCTCGACTCCAAGAAGATGTGATGGCTAAATAATATGGGTCAAGTTTCAAATGAGATTTAATTTCGAAGGACAAAAACCCAAAATACTTGTGCTTTGAAATATAAATAAAAATAACTTTTCAAAACAATCTTCCCTTTTAATCAATTATTGTTCTATCCAGGAAAAATCCTTTGAAATATGTTGGGCTTATAATTGACTGTATTGAAATTTTTGAAGGATTTTAATTCAACGTATTAATTAGAACTTTTTTTTCTGTTCATCCTGATGCTACAGTTGGGAGAATCCATAGCCTGGTGAGTATAAGCCACATTGTGCAGAAAAGCTCAAAGTATACACTTAATGGTAAGATCCTGGCAAGTGTAGCTGAACCAAGAGACCTTGGAGTACAGGTTCATAGATGCTTGAAAGTGGAGTCACAGATAGACAAGGATAGTGAAGGTGGTGTTTGGTACCCTTTCCTTTTTTTTTTTGTTCAGTGCATTGAGTATAGGAGTTTGGATGTCATGTTGCAGCAGTACAAGACATTGGTCAGGCCACTTTTGGAATACTATGTGCAAATCTGGTGTCCCTGCTATTGGAAAGATGTTGTGAAACTTGAAAGGGTGCAGAAAAGGTTTACAAGGATGTTGCCAGGGTTGGAGGGTTTGAGCTATAGGGAGAGGCTGAATAGGTTGGGTCTATTTTCCCTGGAGTGTCAGAAGTGACCTTTTTATAGAATTTTATAAAATCATGAGGGGCATGGACTGGGTGAGTAGCCAAGGTCTTTTCTCCTCAGGGTGAAGGAGCTCAAAACTAGAGGGCATAGGTTTAAAGTGACGGGGAAAGGTTTAAATGGGACGCAAGGGACAACTTTTTCACGCAGAGGATGGTGTGTGTCTGGAATCAGCTAGCAGAGGAAGTGATGGTGGCTGGTACAATTACAACACTTAAAAGGCAGTTGGATGGGTATATGAATAGGAAGGGTTTAAAGGGATATGGGCCAAATGCTGGCAAACAGGACTAAATTAATTTGGGATATCTGGTCGGCATAGATGAGTTGGACCAAATAGCCTGTTTCCATGCTGTACAGCTCTGACCCTCTGATTCTGTGTGATCCGAGATCTATGGAGAATTTCCTAATCTTCACTGATATGGTGATAGAGGTTGCTTTGCCCTGTGCTTGCAGTGAGAAAAGACCAATCTTGCAAGGTCCCTCCTCACGATTCCCTAATTTGGTGATTCATGATGGATAATTCATGTTGTACAATGTCTGGGGGATAATGAGGTGGGGCTTGTAGTGTACTTAGTATGATACACCCCACCACACTGATGACACAGATACAGACACTGACACACAACTACTATCATAAGTAAAGAGTACAAACTAGTGTGGTACCTGAACACAATTAGTTTCCATAGAATTGGCCCAGCAATTCCCTTTTTGCGGAACAGTAAATGGACGTACACATCAAGAGACATTGTCTGCATGAGTTGGTAATACTTAAGTTACAGGCCTACTCAATCTAACTTGGTAATTGAATTTACAGTAGTAAATTGTTACAAAATGATGTGACTTGATGGAATGTTATTTAAACAATGGTATAAAAGGTGTTACAGATATCTGATTGTCACCACATTTTTTTAATAGATCGTCTCACTCTCAACAGTGCTATTAAATATCCAGAAGTGAGTTGGTAGGATGTTATTTGATCTCAGGATCCTGACCTCTTCACAGTTGGAGAAAACTAAGCTTGAACATTTCATGAATTTTACATGATGCTGATTAATGCTATCTTGGGTGGTATGTCAGTTTCAGTAAGTAGCGTATTTGCCTTGACTCCAGTGAAAGTAGCCTTGCCTCTCCATCAGTCATGGGTTAAGGGACACTTTCCCAGTGCCGTCTAGTGATTGTGTATGAGACACTGATAGTGAGATGAGGACAGGCTATTTTTTTCATCACTCTTCACAAGTCTGTCCCTTTGTCACTTGTGTACCTGGGCATTCATTTTTAAAAAGATCTTCTGTGAAAAGATTTGTTGTTTTGAACAAAATTTTTAAAGCAAAATTCTACCCATTTACTTATGTGTAACTTTTCAGGTGCAAGGAAAAGGCTTCACAGTGTTTATTTGAAGAATAGGGAGGAGTTACTGCAGCATCTGGGTTAATATCTTAAACACATTATCTGGTCACTAACTACATTTCCTACATTAGTGACTGCACTTCAAAAATACTTCATTATCAGCTGTAAAGCACTTTTGGATATCCTATGGTTGGGAAAAGTACAATAGTAATGCAAGCCTTTACTATGTTCCAACCAGATTTTTCACCTCCAATTGCAATACTGCTCAATTTCTCCTCTGTGCATACTCAAATGGAGTGTGAGGAAGCAAAGTTTGTTTTTCAATTTAGATATCAATGCATTGAAGTTGCATCTGGTTAATTTTTAGTAATATAGTTATTCTTTTAAAAAAGACACATTAGGTTGAAACATTTTATCTTGCACTCATCAGGAGCATGCACAAGAATACCCATTTAAGGGGAAAACCTATATTTCTACTGAGGAGAGTGCTGTTTGGTTCGTTGGTTGGTTGTGAACGACTGAGAGCAGAGTGTGACTCATTCACTTACACATTTTAGGGTAAACCAATATTTATATGTTGTAAACAGTCCTGATGAGTAATAGACAAACTTGCACCAATGTGTCTTTTTCAGCAATGCTCTGGTTCTGTATTACCAAGTGACTGTTAGTGTAGTTATATTGCTAAATAGTAAACAACATGGAAAGGATTAATCTGGATGTTTAATTGAGAATTCAAAGTAGGACAAGAGGATATGGGTTCAACTTAATGAATGATAATTTTGGGACTAACTGTCAGGGAGAAGTTTTCCATAGCTAATGGGAGGAGAAGCCATGACATGCTCTTTCAAACGTTTATTGAAGTGTTTCTGCATTGCCAAGCTCTGGAACAATCTCATGTAGGTCCTTGTATGGGGGTGTGGTGGGGGGAATAAAAAAACTTATTCATCCTTTAGCTGAAGAACTTTTGCTGTTTTTTTTTGAATGCTTCATGGGAGAACTCCTCTCCAAATAGTGCTTATGACACTAAAGTTTAAGAAGTTTAAAGTTTCAGTTTTTAACACCTTTTTTGATTGAATTCTGGGCATCCCAAGCACTTTACAGCCAATAGAGGTCTTTAGTCATTTTTGTTTATAGGTTTGCCTTGCCTTTGAAAAATGCCACCTCTGTCTCTTCAGTGCTTTATTAAAGGAATTCTGCACTTTAAACTGAGATTTTGCACTCAAGTTCGAGAGCAGAAATCAAGTCTGTAGCCTTCTGTCTCTTGGGTGAATGCCACTAATTGAATGGATGTGTAAAGGAACACTATACTTAGAAGTTGAGGCTCGCTAAGTAGTAATCATTCCTCTCATTGATTTTACTGTGGTGATAAACGTGTTATATTTTCGGATGAGTGTTAATGATATAATATCAATTAATCAGTTTGATCACTTTATTTTGAGGGTCATCAGTTATGTTGATTTATAGACATGAGTGCAATGTGTTAATTTTAATAGCCTTTCTCGCTCTTTTAACTGTATTAAATTTTACGGAAATATGTATGCTTTTATTTGAAAATCTTCAAAGCAACAATGAATTGCAACTTTTTTGAAGTTCAGCTTGTCCTACTGCATTCAGATGTAATTGTATGTAGCTTTTTAAAAGAGCAGCAGTAATGTGTAAACACTTGCATTTTGCGTTGCAAATGCTACTTGGTGGGATGGATTGGAGGCTCGCTTAAATTGGCGTGGCATATTCATTATAATAAACTGCACTGGGAAGTGAAACCACCTTTTTCTCTTTATGTATTGTGTGCATGCACATAGCCTGGTGATGATTGGGAAAGCTCAGAATGAAACCAGCCAGCATGAAGCCCAGAGCTGTCTGCCACCTAATGCATCGAAGCTCACATTTCATAATGGCGCAACATACCTGTGGTGGGAGGAGATTTGAAGCTATTAACCCTACGTAGGGTTTTGATAGTGAACAAGAAAAGCTGTGAAGAATTCTAATGCCTATGGTCATCGAGCTGAGTTTGGTGGCTTTAGCCTAGATTCAGAATGAAACCTGAGATGTTTGTGCACGGCCCAGCAAATTATCGTGTAGTAAGTGTATCCATTGTGGGAGGGTTCTCTAGTGAGTATGTATGCTCGTGCATGTATCAAACCATTGTTTGGTCACGCTCTTTTTTTTTTTAAAAAGCCTTTGTGGCTTATTGCTGCCCCCCCCCATCTCCAATGAGGTTGTTTCGCAATCTATCATTGAAAGTTGAGGCCTAATAATTATTTTGAGGTGATCTGATCGAAGCTCTGAATAGTTGGAGCAAAATCCCGAGTTGCATTTTCGTTTTACTGTTTTAAGAGCTTCAGGACCCTGGAGCAACCTTGTGATGTTACAGAGCTACACATCACTGAGTATAAATACTGCGTGAGGGGAGTTGGACAACATTACACAACACTAGAACTTATTAGTGAAAGTTGAGAACATAAGCTTATGAAGATAGGTTAGTCCTTACTTGTTAATGCTTTGTACAAAATCTTAATCCCTTTGCTTTTATTTTGCATTAGTTGATGTATAGAATATTCTTTTTTGCATCCTTGAAATGAAAACATTCTTTCCCTCCATAAAGAACAGTGATCTGTGCTCTCAGATTTCAATAGGACAGCTCAAAATATTGAAGCTTTTGCGAGGTATATGATGAACTCTTAGACTTTAGGCTATCATTATTTCTAACCATCTATTGTTCTTTAGTTTAAAGGTTAATGCATAAGACATTGGAACTGGGAAAGAAATCACTTTTTTAATCTCAAGTGTCAAATGTTCTGTGCAGTGAGTATTCTCATGTCAGATGTAACATGGACAAGAAGGATTCAAGTTTTGCACTATATTTGAGTGATTTACCTCTATTAATTATACAGATAGACCTGTTTCCAGAATGCAATCATTTGCTTCTACTAGTCCCTTCTTCGCTTTCCTTCCACGTGAATAAATAATTCCATGCAATTTACCATATCCCTCTGTTTCCTTCATTTATTGAATGTAGCCATGAATATTGTCCATTTATGGTCCAACTCCTCTGAAAGTGAATTCTACAACCGAAAAACACCATTGTCTCTTCTGTTATATTCTAAACTTCTTGTTTTCAATTGTATGCCATGACTTCCTGTCCTAGACCCCTCAAGTATCTCTGAGTCATTGCCATCCTTCCTTTAAATAAGGAGACTAAAACTGCACACACTATTTGAGATAGTCATTGCCAATGCTCTATATAATGTGGCCTAAAATCTTTTATATTTATACTCCTAATCAAGGATAGCATTTTTTTTTTAGCCACCTTGATTTACGTGCACACTAACTTTTATGACTCCTGCACTACAGCACTTTGGAATTCTGCACTCATTCTTTAATTTACTCTCTTTTCCCTGCTAAAGTGAACAACTTCACATTTTCCTATACTATACTCCAACAGCTAGATTGTTGCCCATTCGTTCAACCTATCTATACATGTCTGCAAACTTCTTGTGTCCTCTTTACAACATACATTCCCACCCATCTTTGTCCATTCAATTCAGTCACCATGCTCTTTCTCCCCTTGTCTAAACCACTGTAGATTGTAAAAAGTTAAAGATGTAGAATATTCCCCTACAGGAATTTTTGTCATAACTTGTCAATCAGATGCAGCCCCTTTATTTTTTTCCAGCCAGTCAATTTTGTAGCCATATGACTATGTTGATCATGTACCGTGAGCTCTTATTCTCTGTAATAACCATTTTTTTGATGTGGTGCTTTAACTTCTGGAAATCCAAGTACAGAACATCTACAGGGTCCCAAATGCCTGTTAATCCTCAAACAAGTCAAATTGGTTTAAACATAATTTCTTTGTGCAACCGTGCACATTCCTTTAAAATCATTTGTTTTTGTAAATGTCCAGCCATAATCCCCTTGCTGATCAATTCTACTCCATGTCAGGCATAAAGTTTACTTGCTTATAGCTTCCTGTTTTATCTTTCCTTGAATTCTGTATTTGAAGTGGTACTTTGGGCTGGTTTGTAGCCACTGGCCTGATACTTTGTAAGGACTGGTTCAGGTCTCCTGTAATTGTGGGAGAAAATTGAAAAATGGCAATAAGTCAATTATACCGGGTTTTTGCCTGTTGTTTTTACTTGAGCAGTTCTTCATTGTGCAATTTCAGGGTCACACTAATGCTTTATGCTGATTTGAGAGCGATCCTTTTGGGACAGGGTGCACCTTTTGTTTTTGCGATCTTTTTGATGGTCATGGGAAAGGTGTAAACATCTCCAAATCAAAAAACTTTAAAATGCTTTCTGGATTCAAAATAGAACAATCTTGTCTTGGCGTTGGAGTTTGGACAAGAGGCTGTGTTCAAATCAGATTTCAGGATAGATCCTCCACTGCAATATTAAGGTGTTACTGCACCATCATAGCCACCATCTTTCAGAGAATATGTTGAACTAATGACCTGACTGTCCTCCAATGCCATAGCAATTTGAAGACTTGCTTTCTCCCTGTGTTCAAGCCAAGGTTTGTCCCTCAATCAATACCTGAAACTGATTTATGGCTATTTATTAGCACTTGTGTTAGACAATTTGACTGCTTGCTACACAATAGTGACTGCAGTTCACAAAATACTTAAATAGTTGTGAAGCATTTTGGGATGCTCAAGGTTATGCTACAACTGGAAGACTTTTTTTGGTCCTATCTATTCAGTAAGGCTGAAATGGATTTAAAATTGGGGCGTGCGAATGTTTATTTCACTTTTTTTTGTGGTAAATTCATAACTAGTACACATCCTGAAAGACTTACGAGGAGATGCTCTGTTGATACCAAAGAGCCTAGGTTACTGTGTACTTTTGAACAACTAACTGCAAATATTAGCCAGGAGCACTTTGATTGAACAGTTATTTTGTTCTGAAGAGTTGTACATTTATCCAGTCTGCTTTGTAAAATCTGAAAATGAATGCATTGAAATCTCCCTTTTTTTTTTTTTGAAGCTATTGGTTTCTTGTTTTACAATTTAATCCTGTGGCTTAGCATCAACCTTTTGCCTGAGAGATAGTAGGAACTGCAGATGCTGGAGAATCTGAGATAATGAGGTATAGAGCTGGATGAACACAGCAGGCCAAGCAGCATCAGAGGATCAGGAAGGCTTCATTTTCTGAAGAAGGGTCCAGGCCCAAAACGTCAGCCTTCCTGCTCCTCTGATGCTGCTTGGCCTGCTGTGATCATCCAGCTCTACACCTTGTTAACCTTTTTGCCTGATATTGTTTTGAGGTTCTTGGGAATGTAAAAGTTTTTTTAAACTGTATTAACAGCACTAATAAATGAAATATTTTTTTTGAGCTTAAAAACTTCAGATGTCTGCAAAGTAGCCCTTTTCCTCTCCCCCTGTCCCCCGCCAAGTGTGCACAATGATTCCAGCAAGCTGATGAGATTTTTGTGGCACTGATTCCTTTTCATCGTAACACTGCAGAATTTTAAATGTACACAAGCTGTAAAGTTTCTTTGATAATTGGTATAAGTCCTGTTTTCACAGTATCTATTATCATATCTAACATTTACATGATTTGAACCAAGCAGAATGAAGATCAAGTGCAGAACCTTGAGAGAACAACAATGTTTGTCTTTTGAGGTTAGGAGCCCAATATTGCTTATTTCCAAGTCTTGAACCAACCATTTTTTACTGGTTCTATTTGTAACACTATTGTTTTCTAGACTCTCTCTAGTTTTTAATATAAACATTTAGACAAGTGTTGGCTGTCTGTGGTTTATTCGTGCCACTGGAGCTGCCTTGGGGGTTGTTGTCTTGCCAATGAGAGCAGGGGACTCATTAGAAGACCAGCAAAAACACAATGCGGGAAAATGGCTGTGACTGTGAGGTTAAAAATTAGTGACTGTTCTTATGATCCATGAATCTTCAGTTCTCGACAAATGAAAAGAATGTACTCTAATGTCCACAGAATGAACTTGACAGCTAGGCATGAATATGCACTCTTGCTTCAGATCAATAAGGGGGAATTTAAAGAAACCTTTTTACATTCCTTAATGTGCTGACTCCTTGACAAACTTCATTTGGATCTACAACAGGCAGTTATTTAGCAGTGAGCAAGTTTCCCTTTTATTTTTATTCTCCCTCGCCCCAGCCAAGTCTCAAGATCTCAAAATCTCAAGTTGCCCGTTAGACAACCTGTGGAACAATTGCTTTGAAATAATACACTCAACATGTCCTGCACCCCTCTCAAAGCATCAAACTAGGTCTCTTGAGGGAGACACATTCTTCAGCCAGGATGTGTAGGTGGTTTTTGAAACTGAAGGATTTATACAGGAATGGGATAAATAGTGAAACTGAATCCTCCTGGTGTGCAGGACTTCTAATTTGATTGTGCACATATGAGTGGGGCAACCATAATGCCTGCTTTGTCATATTGACCACACTTGGCTGCTTTACCCTAGCCACGAAGAATGGCAGGTTGGTAGGTACCATATGAAAGGCTGAATGTGCCTTGGACTGTTGTCAGCTTAGCACAATGAGTAGTTTTGCTAATTACACCCCCAAACTTTATTGTGGTATTCTATTTCTAGTTGGGCTTATGAAAGGTAAATCGTGATAAGCAAATCTACTAGAGCTATCAGAGATAAGTGGTAGCCAGTGGGTATGATGTATTTCCATTTTCAGAAGGCTTTTGATAATGTCCCACGAGAGGTTAGTGGACAAAATTTAAAGCACATGAGATAGTGGGTAATATTGGCATGAGTTTCCTTTCTGTCAACCAATGACTAGTGGACTAGCAGAAGGATCAGTGCTTTGAAGAAAAAGCACGAAGGCTTCAAGGTGATACTGAGACTAGTTCAGGAAGTGGGCAAACATGTAGGTGCATTACAACATGGCTAAATGTGAAGTCATATGCTTTGATGTCAAAACAAAGGCGTATTCCAGAGTATTGTTCCAATGGTAACATATTGGGAAGTGTAAACGTACAAGGTGATTTGGGTGTCCTGGTACACCAGTCAATGGAAATAGACAGACACAGGCAAGTGTAGTAATCAATTGGAAAGACAAATGGGAGGTTGGCCCTCGACGCAGGAAGATTTAAGTTCAGATGTAGGGATGTCTTACTGCCTTGGTAATACCATACCTGAAGTATTGTGTGCAGTTGTGGTGTCTCTACCTAAAGAGGAAGTACTCCCCATTGAGGGAGAATAGCAGAGGTTCCCCAGGTTGATTACTGGGGACAGACCTGCTATCGCAGGATGAGTAATTGTTTTGACAAGGCATGTATTCTCTAGAGGTTAAAAGGTGATAGAATCTTAGATTTCAAACAGGGCTGGACTGACTGGATGTAGGGAGGATGTTTCCTTTAGTTATGGTTGAGGACCGGGGGCAGTCTTCAGATACAAGGTAGACCACTTAATATGGAGATGACGAAAGAATTCACTCAAAATGTAGTGTACCTATGAAATTCGCTTTGGAGGCCAGATCACTGAAGAACTTCATGAAAATGCAGAGGAATCAAGGTGTATGGGGAGAAAGAAGGGATGTGGCCTGAGGAGGATAGCTATGATTATATTGAATGATGGGGCAGACTTAAACAGCATTTATAATAGCCTACTCCTCTTGTTTTCTATGTATTGGCAAACAGATGAATGTTTATTGTCCTTGTTAATTCTAGGCAGAGAGGCAATAGTTTGGAGTTTCTCCTTCTGTCCGCAATCAAATATTTCCTACTTGGAAACAACTTTCTGTGGACGTTTCTGGGGCAGGGTGGGAAATTTAGACTGGTCTCTGACTTTTTCCATCATGTAATTACCTTCCATGCAGCCCTTGCTGTTCTTGAGGGCTTCTGATACCTTTTTGGAACTGTACTCGACAGAGAGAATTACTTAAGGGAGAGAATTCTGAGAAGGATATTTACATAATCTCTACTTGGTTGACACCAGTGTTGAGGGACTAAGCAGGCTGGACTGTTCTGAAAGAGAAATAGCTGAGGTGAAATCAAGTTTTAAATTCCCCTCAACTTACCTTCAATTTTTAAAAGAAATTTTCCCAAACCTCGCTCTGTCGCTTTGTAGTTGAGGGGAGCAATGCATGGAAGGGTATTCTGTGCAAGTAAAGGCCACTTGAGCAATTTTATAAAGTGATGTGATCCCAATCACCCCTTCTTTTTTTTTTGGTAGGGTGTTACAGCTGCTGGAGGAAGAGGAAAGGAAAGCAATGTATTGTATACTTATTCTTTCTCCAGCTGTTCTTCATGATGTGTGCACTGCTAGCTTTTGCCAAATTCCTGTTCACGGAAGGGGTGATGGTGGATGTTCTGGATAAATGAATGACTTGTTAGAGTTCTAAGGCAGTCATTATTAGTGTGGAACTGGACTTGTGTGTTGGCCAGAGCTGTCAAAGATGTTGAACCAGCAGACCTTTTATGGCTAGCTGGCCACTTCATTAGACACTGACCCTATTTATTTATTTTTCATTGAAAGGATGTAAATTTTCAAACTGCGGTGGTGGAATCTGAACTTGTTTCTGACTTTGGATAAATGGCTGTGTCCCCATGAGGAGAATTGCAAGTTGGAGAGAAATGTTCTAGTTTTGAGGTAGAGGTTGAGGAAATGAAAACTTAAACTAGTGAACTGACCGGTTGACCACCTCCGCAGACAAACAGGAGGCTGGAAGAACACAGCAAGCCAGGCAGCATCTGGAGGAAAGGAGCAGTCAACATTTCGGGTATAACCCTTCTCCAAGGGTTTTGTTGAAAAACGGGTTTTTTTGAAAAAAAGGGTTTTGTTTTGTTGAAAACTGCTCCCATGACAAAATTGTGTACAATAGACTAGAACAAATAAAGCAAGCTAAAAGGGCAAATTGACAGCATTCCCTTTCAAAAGCAGCAGGGGAATAGCAGCAAAACAATTGTTACAAGTGCAGAATATTAGTGTCAATGAAAGGTGAAGACACTGGAATATTTTCCAGAGGTGTTTCAGTGTGATTTGTCGACAAGTTGACTGAGTGGGCAAGTACATGGCAGATGAAGTGTAATGTGGACAACTGAGAGGTTATCCACTTAAGACAGCTTATTATCTGAATGGTGCCTTGTTTGGGAAAGGGGGAGTTGCAATGTGGTCTGGGTGTTCTTGTATACTGGTTGCTGAGAGTTGAGTATGCAGGTATACCAGTGGTGAAGGCAAATGCATTGGCATTCATAGCAAGAGGATTCATGTACAGGAACAGAGATGAATGACTGCAGCAAGACAAGGTCTTAGACAGGTCACACCTGGAGTATTGTGGGCGCTTTTGGCCTCCTTATCTGAGGAGAGATGTTTTGCTTGTGGAGGGAGTGCAATGAGGGTATACCAGTTTGATTCCTGGGATGGCAGGACTGACACATTGAGAAACTCGATTGGTTAGGACTACAGTCACAGGTGATTAGAACAAGTGAGGGGAGGATCTCAGAAATGTAAAATTTGGAACAGCTCTAGACAAGTAAGTACCAGCTGTTTGATGACCGGGGTCACGGTGTCGGGATAGAGGGGTACGCGTTCAGGACTGAGATGAGGAAAGATTTCTGCACCCAGAGAGTGATGAGCCTGTGGAACTCTCTGCCACAGAATACAGTTGAGGCCCAATCATTGAATGCTTTCTCGGAGTTATAGTCCTTTCTTTTTAAGCTGAAGGGTATGGGGTGAAAGCAGGAACAGAGTACAGAGTTGGATGATCATATTGAGTGGCCGAAAATGTTTGTATGGCCAAATAGTCTAGTCTTGCTCCTGCTTTCTATGTTCCTATCACTTCCCACCACCTGAGCATGTCCCTTTTGCCCTTCATTCCCCACTTTCAAAGGGATAAGTCCTTCAAAATTTCTTCCCATTCCTCTAGTCTTTTGCCGTCACTTGTAGTCATAGTAATCTGTTCCTTCCCCTTGTACTGTTATTTGGAGGCCAAAATTCTGAGAAACAATTTGGATTGGAAAAAAAAGTTCCTCTTTCTCTTTTTCAACAGATGTTGCCTTATCTGTGTGTCTCCATTCTATGGACTATTTGTTACTCCTAGGTAGGTGTCACTTTCACTCCTGGGAGTTTGTTTTATTGGAGATGCTATACTTAAGAACAATCTTTGCCTTTAACCTCTGCACTGCTTCAAAGCAGGCTTGATAGTTTCAGGAATAGTACTTTTTTAAAAAAAAACTTTTCGTCAGTATTTTGAGTACTAATGATTTTTTTTTTCTTTTCTCACAACAGCATGGAGTTTGGTTATGACTTGCCTTGCCCATTTCCAAATGATCTTCTCTTGTCTGAAATATCTCCAGAGGCTGGTATCCTGTCACCAAGTCACCCTTTACTTACACGTGGAGAGTCCTTGACACTGATCCAGCTTTTTCAGAAACCAGCTCTTGGAGTGAACAGGATGTCTGACACTCCTGTTCTTATCTGTCAGCCAGGGCTCCCTGATTTGGGGCTGTTAATCTGGTCCAGTCTGGGAACTTGTATTCTATGAGGTCCACCTGGCTGACCTCATTGCAATCATTACATTATCAGAGGTTTCTGTTGCAGACTTGTTGACGGGCCACAATTTGAATTCTTCTCTTGCTGAAACTGTCTTTTAGTATCAGTCAATAGGGTGTCTTAACAAGGCTGAAGTATTTTGGGTCAACACAAGGCTACCCACATTCAATAAACTGTACTGTCAACACTTCGTGAGCCCTTGATTGAATGTCCTTCCAGAATTTAGACTGGTCCTTACTTTGGATTTCCTGTGGTAACACATTGACCAGAGTTTACCTGATCTGAGAACTAAAGTTGACAATTAACTGTTCCTGCTCTACTGCTGGTTGTAACCCAACCAATCTGCACCCTCTTCTCTTCCTGTAGGAATTGTCCTTTTTATTTGATATGTCAGTGCTATTTCTTGAATCTTCATCCTGAGTATAAGATTATTTAAAAACTCGAAATATCACTTCACCTGAGGTGAAAATACCCTGACCATCTTAATGTGGATACATTGGTGATTGTATTTGAATGGGAGTAATTTTTAAGGCTTACTGAAGGGTTGGGGTGGGTGCTCATGTGGAACAATGATATTGTCCACACCTCTGAACCAGAAGACCCCAGATGAAATTCCATCTGCTCCAGAAGTGTATAATAACATCTCTGAAAAGATTGTTTAGAAAATATCTATCTGACCCACGGACTGACTGTGATTCATCCTGACAATATTAACTAGCTTCCTGACTATGAAACGAACATTTAATTTCCACTTCTCCTTTTATTTTAAACTTGAACACACAAAGATTTCACATAAGCAAAATAATGAACAAAAGTTCATTTTGTCTATATATGTAAGGCTGGAAAAGCACAGCAGGTCAGACTGCATCTGAGGAGCAGGAACGTCAATGTTTTTGGCTGAAACCCTTCATCAGGCCTGGAGAGGGGAGCCCAGAAATAGATAGGAGGGTTTGGGGCTGGTGGGCAGGCAGGAGAGATGGTGATAGGTGGATGCGGGTAGGGGGATATTGTGATTGATCAGTGGGAAGGCTGGAGTGGATAGGTGAGTAGGAAGATGGACAAGTTGGGTCAGGTCAGGAGGGGGAGGCTGGACATGGAATAAGGCTAGAGGTGGTGGGATTTTGAAGCTGGTCAGTGTTGGGCTGTATGCTTCCAAGGCAAAATATCTGTGTTGTTCCTCCAGTTTGCATCTGGTCTCACTCCTTCAGTGAAGGAGGCCATGGATAGACATGGGGTCAGGGGAGTGGAAGGTGAAATTAAAATAGATGGCAACTGGAAAGTCAGGTTGGTTGAAAGGTGCAGAGCACAGATGCTCTGCCAACTGGTCCAAGTCTGCGTTTGGTCTCCCCGATTACAGAGAAGACTGCAATGGGAACAACAGATGCAATAGATCAGGTTGGATGAAGCCCAGGTGAATCTCTGCCAGATATGAAAGAGGTGAGAGGGTAGGTGTGGGGGTAGGTGTTGCACCTCTTTTCATTGCAGGGAAAGGTACTGGGTGAGGTGGAGGAATTGGTGGGGAGTGTAGAGCTGACGAGGGAGTCATGGAAGGAACACTTACTGTGGAAAGCAGACAAGGGTGGGGAGGGAAATATCTTTTGGGTGGTGAAAATGTCAGAGGATGATGTGTTTGATCTGGAGGTTAGTTACAGTCGTATGTGAGGAATCTGCAGTCCTTGTCTCCCCTTCTGTTCTTGCTGGTTAATGTTAGGAACAGTTCATGGGGCTTTTTCTTCTTTTCCTTTGCTATTTTTAAAATTGAGTTGTGGGATGTAGATGTTGCTAACTGGCCAGCATTTAATGGAAGTCCCTGTTGACCTTTTTAAGTTGGTGGTGAGCTGCCTTTTTGCAACCTGCAGTCCGTGTGCTGTAGATCAGCCCATAATGCCCTTAGAAGGGCATCTGACTTGGTGTAACCTGAAGCTTAATCTAAAGACTGTGGTTGGACTTTAAGTATTTTTAATCGACCTGTTCAGACACATTATAACATTTGTGGCAGGTGGTACTTAAATTGGGAACACCTGGCCTAGAGATGGCGACGCGACTGCTGTGCCAAGAGGCGCCTATGGTTTTAATTTTTTTTGTTGTTTTGACATCATTTAATTGTGGGTGCTACCACTGCTGACTTGCATTTTGAGGTGTGGTAAATTGTAATTACTGCAATACATTGTCACTTGTGACTCATTTAGTTCTTGAATTCTCTCCAAAGGTGTTCAATTGTGTTTTTTTTCAAAAAAAGGCAACATTTTTTAAAGCAGCCTGCTACAAAGATCATTTTAATAACACTGTCATCAGCCGACTTCAGCTTTCAGAGTCTTGGCGTTGCTTGCCCATTTGGATTTGAATGGGACATCAATTAATGGTAGAAATGAGTGATCCTTGGACTTTCATTTTTAAATGCCTTGGCAGGGGTTGCAGGCATTTCAATCACTCTGTGCAATTTCTACATACCTTTTATGTTTACTTTTAATGATACCAAGGTGCACCATGACTCTTTCCCAGTCAGTTCCTTTAAACAGTTTGGGACCATGTTCATAAGGTACCTTTTTATCTGTTCAAAAAAGTACTGACCTCTTAAGAACTGGGGTAGTTTTAGACCTTTTCCTATCAGGTCTGTGTTTTGGAAAACTCACTCCTAAAACGTTGAAGTGACTGAGAAGCAGCTTCATTGTAACATGCAGTAGCCTCCTTTTGAAACAGCAATGTCAAAATTCAAACTCTTACTGTTCTTGGACACGCGTGCGCACACAGATGGGCACGCACGGATGCTCTGAGGGTGCTGTGATTAGGGATGGGACTTCTAGGATTTGGGTCTGTGAAGCATCTTTCAGGAAAGAGGCCCTCAATCTTGACACATTCAGGCTTTTTTCAAAGCGACTGTTCTTGTAATGATGCTAGACTAAGCCAAGAGTTGAATAATGTAGACGTCAGAACCATGTATTGAAGGGTCTAGGCCCGAAACATCAGCCTTTCTGCTCCTATGATGCTGCTTGGCCTGCTGTGTTCATCCAGCTGTACACCTTGTTATCTCTGATTCTCCAGAACCATGTATTGTCTTTCTCTTTTCTAGATTCTGGATAGGAATAGGAAGTAGGTGTTTTTCTTCTAGCTTATGGTACTGAGAATATTTCTAATGTCTTAAACATTCATGACCAAATGCTGGGAATCAAATAGGTGAGCTTCTCTGATCTTGCTGAGTGTTTCTAAGCTGACTCGTTGGGAGAATATAAAGTTAGCTTCAATTTTTTTTTTTTAGTTTTAGACGTGCACAAGATGTTAGTACCTGTAGCAAAGACATTTATTGTCCATCCCTAGTTTCCCTGAACATAATAGTCAGCTGCAAACATAAGCTGCTGCAGTCTGCAGTGACAAGTACTCGAGAGTCCAGTTAGGGAGTTTCAAGATTTTGGTACAATGATCATGAGGTACACTTTTCTAAACCAGGACTTGAGATCTTGTGGCAGTGATGCTCCTTCCACTTGTTGTCTTTGCTTGTGCATTCTGAATTTGGACTTGGGAGAAGCTGTTCAGACAGACTTGTTTAGTTAGTGGCACGTTTTGAACATGGTGTGAAATACAGCTATGGGCAATGCATGCTTTTGTGTTGAGGGAGCCCCAGTTAAGTTACCTGCTTTGTCCTGTCTAGTTTCCTGGCTATTGGAGCTGCACTCATCCACTTAGGGGCATGGCTAGTCAGTTTGCAGATGACCTCAATAGGTGGTGTGCTGGATAGTGAAAAAAGATTCTCAGTGCAAGAGGTCCTTGATCAGATGGGCCAGTTGGCTGAGGAGTGGCAGATGGAGTTTAATTTAGACAAATGTGAGGTGCTGCATTTTGGAAAGGCAGATCAGGGCAAGACTTGTACACTTAATGGTAAGGCCTTGATCATTGTGGAACAAAGAGACCATAGGGTGCAGGTTCCTTGAAAGTGGCGTTGTGGGTAGACAGGGTAGTGAAGGTGTTTTCCTTCATTTGTCAGTATTGGAGTTGCGTCTGTATGGGACATTGGTGAAGCCACTACTGGAATACCGTGTACAATTCTGGTTGCCCTTCTATAAGGTGGAAGTTGTCAAACTTGAGCGAGTACAGAAAAGATTTACAAGGTGGTTGCTGGGACTGGAGGGTTTGAATTACAGGGAGAGGCTGAATAGCCTGGGGCTTTTCCTGGTGCATCTGATGCTGATAGGTCATCTCAGAAGTTTATAAAATCATGAGGGGCATGAATAGGATGCGTAGCAAAGGTCCTCTTTCCAAGGCTGCAGGAGCCCAAAACTAGAGGGCATTGGTTTAAAGTGAGAAGGGAAAGATTTAAGAAGGACCTCTTTTAAGGGCAACTTTTTCAGGTAGGGTGGTGTGTGTGTGTGTGGAAATGAGCTGCCAGAGGAAGTAGTGGAAGTGGTTCAAATTAAAACAATTGAAAAGGCATCTGAACGGGTTTATGCTAGGAAACATTTAGAGAGATATGGGCCGAATGCTGGCAAATGGGACTAGGTCAGATTGGGATGTCTGATTGGTGCAGACTAGTTGGACTGGAGAGTTTGTTTCTGTGCTGTATGACTCTGACTCAGAATGGACGGTGCTCAATCATATTTCTGATTCGTGACTTTTAGATGTTGTGAAAAGCTTTGAGAAATTGGATGAGTCATTTCCCTTAAAATTCCTTCGTGGCAGTATTGTTTTGTCTTGGCTTCAGGACATGCTTAATTTATTTAAGTACACTGATTAGGAAATCCAGTATTTAAATAGCATGAGGTTAAAGACCTGGGATTCATGTTTTGATGTGGAAGCAATTGTATGTGTATTTGATTTAACTTGCGCAAATTGCAATAAAATGTGAAATATCTGCTTCTTCAGTTGCTTTACTGTTCTCATTAAATTTTATCTATTGTTCTCATTTCAATCTGACTTAGATTTGGAAATGAAAAAATAGAGTAGTATAATCAATAATGACCAATGTCCAAACACTACAAAATAATAAACCTTAAGGCTTTTTTTAAAGAATGACTTGCTTCTCCCTGTTAATGTAATCGGGGTTATTTATTTTTAAAACATCCCTAGAATCTGTTGCATTTTTGTTTTGTTTTTTCTGCTACATTAATACATTGTAGGTTTAGGTTTACTAAGATGGAAGCTTCTTGTCTTCCACTTTCTACATCCCAGGTCATACAAGACTTTATTATTGTGATACCAACTTGCACCAAGTCCAGTTCACCCATTTGCCTGTGTTCATTATCTTTAAATTTAGATTCTGGTTCAGCAACACTTGAAATTCAAAATGTTCTTCAACTCTTTTTCACACTTTCTATGATGTCACCCCTCTCAATGTCTCCAATCACCATCAAATGCCCAGAACTCCATATTTCTCCAATTCTGGTTCCCTGTGCATCCTAAATTGCTTTAGCCTTTGTTTATGCTGGCCAATGCCTTTGGAGGTTGTTGCACAGGATGTTGGGTATATTATGTAATGTTTTCACAGCCCATTTGGAACTTCTGAGGAAACAATATTTTGCTGTTGTTGGATGTGGATCATCTTCATGCTCATGTAAATACAAGTAGAAGCACTTGGACCTTTGGTCAAAAGATAGATAGTTGGATTTGAACTTTCAATGGAGTGACCGTCTCTGTTTTGGGTGTGCTGCTGATTTTTGAGCAGCTGCAATGTTTCATGTTTCATGTTTAGGATTTAGTGCACCAATAGTGAAATGGAGTGAATATTTAGACTGGTGGATGAAATGGTAGTCAAGTGGACTGCTTTGTCCTGTCAAGCTTTGACTTGCATTAAAGATGCTGTGAGTATTGTAATTGGGGCTGTGGATGTTAAGCCCTGCATGAGGCCCGGAAACTGTAAGATACATGGCACAGAAACATGTCTTTCAGTAATACATGCCAGTGTTTGCATTTCACACTTTCCAACTTTCTGCATCTAATTTTACCTTTTGTAGCCCCATTTCCTCCCTCTCTCATCCTTATCAATTACGTGCATCCACATTATCCACTTCACTTAGTCCCTGTTGTAGCAAGTTCCCAATTATTCCTTGTTTTGTGTAAAATTTGTTCTTGGTTTTCTTTTGCTGGACTTGGTGACTATCTTCATATATCCTCAAATTATGGTGTTCCCCGTAAGTAGAAACATTCTACTCTGTCGAAGCTATTTGTAATTTTAAAGAGCTCACCATCTTAACGTTTTCTCTTTAAGAATGAAAGAGACCATGCCTGTCGGCCCAATCTTCTATAGTCTTGCACGTTTTTGGTATCATTCTTGTAAATCTTCTCTGCATCCATTCCAGTGTGCCTGTCTTTTTCATAATACTACGTGCTATACTTTAAGTATAGTCTGAGTGAGTTCTGAAACATTTTTGCATAATTTTGTACTTCTTTCAAGAGAAAACCTTGTGCTTGGCTTATCTCTATTAAAATTTGTCTTTACTAAGTGTAGTTGTGCAACTTTTAGTCATCTGGGTATTGTACACAAATCTTTGTCCTGTCTCTTCCCCCACCCCCCGAGATGTGCAACTTCCAAGTGACGTCCTTCATTCTTCCTAACAAAATACATGCTGAATCAAATTGTAGTACCTCCAACTGCTAATCCAGCTTCAATATCCACGTTAAAACCTTGTTATTCTTTCAGAAGCAGTTCACTTGACTACTGCAAATGTTACCTGACACCTATCATGTACTCGTGAATGATTTTCCTTTTGACCCTAAACAAGCAACTTGTGCAGCAATAGCTTATTATACCAAGTTTATTAGATAGTATCATATGCCATGGAGTGTTAATCTGTGCCTTAAGATCGAAAGTTAATTTTGAAGGTTGCCAGATAAGTTGCAGTGGCTGTTTTACGAAACTCTTGTTTATTTACTTGTTATCTAGCCCATTGAATTGAGTTGAATGTTGTCGATTTGCATTTAGTTTGATAAGCTTGAGATCAACTGATTTGTTTAAGCAATTATAAACCTTTTTAAAGATTAGATTATAGCTTTCAAATCAGTACACGTATGTGGCAAGATCTCTCCTCTTCTTTCTTTTATCGTGTACATATTTCAAATGTCATCCATTATATCCCATTTTCAATGGTGTCACAGGATAGGAGTCCAAAATCATGCATTCCCTGGATAAATAGGATTTTGGGGTGGTGAGAAATGTGGGAGAGAGGAGAATGTTAAATAGTTTATTCAAGTTGGAATTTCACTGATTTTTAACTTGGATTTTAAGAATAACAATCCGTTTGGACTTTACAATTCTGGTGCTGTAAAGTATTTTGTGTAGTAAGAGAATAAATGAGTAGTGCTTATTTGAGTGTTTTGTGGGTTTATAAATATTTTTTCTTTTGACTTTTAAATGCTTTATTGCATCACCATGGGATATTGTGCCATTTTATGATTGCTTTTAAATTGTACTAGTTTGCTGACGAAAAACATTGAACTAAATTCTTCCTGTTAGGGTTACATTGCAATAACGTACAAGATGACTACTGTGCACATAGCCTTTAACTATATAGGTGTTAAGACTGCATTTGGGTTCTCTGTGGCACTGAATATATTTAGCAAACCACACATTGTGAGATGCCTGAGTATGAAGACCTTTTTTGTTTTACACACTGACCTTTCATCCCTTACTTAATTCAAGTGAAATCTGATACAATCAACTCTCTTTAGTTGGCCAATTTCCTTTCTTTCTTCAAAATATACTTTATTCGTAAAAATATTACAGTTACTAAAGCAGAGATAAAAGGTACTGCAGATGCTGGAGAATCCAAGATAACAAGGAGTGGGGCTGGATGAACACAACAGGCCAAGCAGCATCAGAGGAGCAGGAAAACTTGACGTTTCGGGCCTAGACCCTTCATCAGAAAAAATCTGATGAAGGGTCTAGGCCCGAAACATCACGTTTTGCTGCTTGGCCTGCTGTGTTCATCCAGCCCCACTCCTTGTTATCTCAGTTACTAAAGCAGTTTGGTTCTGTACGGTAGCATATGAAGAAACAAACACTGGAGTTTGACTCTATCCAACAAACAAGCCAAAGGCATTTCTTTCTTGTACAAGACTGTATTTACATGTATTTTAAGGCATAATGTGGGGGTGGTTCTCATAACTGAACAGACCCCTGCTTAATTTCAGCAGAGAGGTCTTAGACAGTGGTCTTTCCCCACTGCATCTTTGGCAGCTGCTGCCCCAAGCTTTAATGTCCTTCAGCACCTAGTTCTGGACCTTGGAATGTGCCAATCTGTAACATTTGATCAAGGAGGACCTAGAAGACCACCAAGTTTCGGGCAGACCAAAAAATGTCTTTCACCAAGTTCATGGTCCTCTAGGTGCTGTCACTGTTTGTCTCATCTTTTTTTTTAAACTCATAAATTGTTGGCTCACTTTTATTTCAGCCAGAAATCTAAGTTCAAGTAATCCTCACTCCAGGGATGTCAGTACATATCTTAAAGAAATAATGAGGGAGTGCTACACTGTGTTTGTCTGAGTGTGAAAATTGAACCAGGATTCATCCTGGTTCCTTGGGAGATCACATGATATTATGGGGGAAACAAAGAACGAGGGAGCGCTCCTGATTCTGGCATCTAGGTACAATCATTAAGCCAAAAGTCTCCATTGTTTGTTTCTCTCCAGTTGCGTAACACTTTGTGCTATTTTCACCAGGTTAAACTACTACATTTATAGGAAGACCCAATGTCCTTGGTATCAGATGTAATTTTTATGACCTAGTTTTAAAGCATGCATTGCAAAATCAATTACTATTATGTTGTACACCACATGACTATTACACTGCAGAGTTTGAAGCAACTGTAAGTTGGCAATAAAAACAGATAATGATGAAGATACATTGATCTATTGGCATCTTTACCAAGATAAGATGAGTTAAGATTGTCTAGATATACCTGTAAAATGAGCCTTCTTTATCTGGGTGTATCCAAAAGATATGTATTCTAACCATGCATATGTTGTGCTACTCAAATGGTTAGAAAGCAGTCTTTTTGTTCCTCTTCTTCTGTCAATGCTCCCTGACCCCACTCTCTCCTAACTGTCTTTATTGACTTGCAGTAGTAATGCTAGATGATATGTCTTTCTGCAACATTTCCCCCCCCCCCCCCACCCTACTTTTTAGGCAGTTAAAAATATTTTTTCTCCAGCATCAACCGCTGTGCAGCATTTGCCTCCCTCGAGTTTCCATTTCATAACTTGCAGATTTTTAAATCCATGCTTGGTGTCAACCAATCACTACTTCATCTTTTACCTTTTTTGATAGTCTTTCATATATTTTATTTCAGAAGACTGACATCTGCAATGTGAATCTAGACCATTCACTTTGATTTCCTGTGTTCTCGGTTTGTGCTTTCACTTTTTAAATGCTGAATTTTGCAATGTTAATGGTTACCTTTTTGCATTATAAAAATAAATCTTTCTGTAATCTTGGGCGACTGAGTTATATCTTTAACTCCCTTGCTATTATCAGAAAATTATGGACTGTGTTCCGTTTTTGGTTTCTGTGGAAACATTGCAAGTTTCATTTTCTGTGGTGCCATGTTGCATCACATTGTTAGACATTGCAAATTAGAGGGGTAGAGGGTGTGTGGCTCTGGATGGCATTGAGCATGATGTTCCTTCTGTTCCATATCACTCTCGATGAGGATTAAAATCTTACACACCCATAATATGGTGACAAACAGTATTCAGAACATTTAATGTTCCACTGTGTACAGATATTTCTTTTGGGTTTTTACCAGTAAGTGCCTTCATCAGTTCTTTCCTGCAGCTTTCCTAGTTTATTGGTGTTTTGCTTTGTCCAGAATGTGTGGACCATTTCCTGCAAAATGGTCTGGCCCCACTTTTAAGGTGATGTCAGAAATCTAGATGTCCCATCACACCAGAGGCTCTTTGGCACTGGGTCAACTAAAATTATGAACTCTCTATACTTGGGTTCTGCAATTGTTGCACAACAGCAAAACTAAGTTGAGGTATAGTTGAGACCTGATCTAATTGATGAAATGGGCTTTTTGTTACCTATTATTTACACGGGTATAGTACTTGACACTAGTTCGGCTTCCTCGAACTAGCTCTGAGTGAACAGAACCTCTGACACTTCTGTTTTTATCTGCCATTCAGGGCACCACTTTTAACCTGGTCCAATCGGAACTCCTATGATGTCCCACCTGGCTGACCTCATTACAATCACTACAATGTGGGCTTTTAAAATTTAAAATGCAATGGTTCATCAATTTAAAGTAACAGTTGCTGAGTATTATGTGGTGCGAATGGACTTCTAAAAGGAGTTTTGATATAGTGCCACATATTGAGCTTGTCAGCAAAGATGTAAAGCCTGTGGAGTGAAAGTGACAGTGGCAGCATGGATAGTAATTTGGCAGAAAGTGATGCAAACAGCCTTCCTGCTCCTCTGCTGCTTGGCCTGCTGTGTTCATCCAGCTCTACACCTTGTTATATCAGTAGAAAATTGTGTCCCTGAGACATAATGTAGTGGAGGTTCCGCAGGTTCAATATTAGGGCTGCTGTTTTTCTCATCACTCTTTTTAATCACTGAGATTTGGGTATACAGAGCATAATTCCACACTGTAAATATTCCCCATCACACGCAGAGTCTCTGTACTTGAACATAGCTCACTTCTGTCTAGTTTGGCCATTTGCTGTTGAAACTTTGATATATACCTAGGATAAAGTCACAGAATGATGCATCGCAGAAAATAACCATTTGGATAGTTGTTTCTGTATTGGTTGTTTTTAGATCTATCCAGTTGAAATCACTTGTCCTGTCTCTATAAGCCCTATATTTTCCCCTTCAAGTTGTCATCTAGTTCTTTGAATAATAATTTGAATCTGCTTCTACCATTTTATTTGTGTGTAATTTTATATTTGTTAGTATGCAGTATATCTTTTAAGAGACGTCCCCGTGATGTCATCGCAGTCAAGTAGTACGAGACATGAGGGCATAAACGTTTCTGATTTCATCTTAACTGGTGCCACTTTAAGAATTGACTGGCTGATAAAAGCAGGCTCCACATCGGGCAAATATTAAGCTGTTTGGTTACAGACACTGAAGTGACTGTGTAATATTTCTCAAATCCCACAAGTGTCATGGCACAGAAGGACATCATTCAGCCCATCGTGTCTGCGCTGGCTTTAAATCAGCAGCACCACCTTGTGCCAGTTTCTGGCTTTTACCCCATACCCTGGCACATTATTTCTATCCAACCAATCATCAAATACCCTATTGAATGGTTCAGTTAAATTGCCTCCTCTACACCTCTGGCCAGTGCATCCCAAGCCCCAGCTGCTTAGGAACAGGATTAGACCATTCATCCCCTCGATCCCATTCCACCATTTGATGGAAATCATGGCTGATTTGTGGCCAACTTCATATAGCTGCCTTTTTTTTTCTTTTTGTTTTAAGAAAATTTATCTCATTTTTAAAATAGCTTGTGTGAAAGTTGTCTTTTTTTTTGTTTGTTACATCACATTTTCCTCCTTTTGCACTTCCCTTTAAATCTGTGGCCACTGTTCCTTGATTCTTTTGAGTGGAAACAGTTTCCCCTTTTCTATGCTATCTAGCACACTCATGTTTTTGAAAACCTTAATCAGATCGCCTCTTGGCAGCCTTCTCTCCAAGGGGAACAGTCCCAATTTCAAGTTATCTCAACTGTAATTTTTCATCTCTGGAACTATGCTTATAGATATTTGTACATAAACCACTAAATCTTCAGCACCATACTACCTATGTCTAGTTCTTCTATTAAGATAAATAACATGAGCATTACTGCATCAGGTACAAATACCCTGCTGGACAAATATGCCATGGCATCACAGTTCATTATCACCATGATTAATTTATGTTTGTCCCCATGTTGCAACTAGTTATTTTGCAAATTATTTTTTAAACCTTGGCTTACATTGTTTTGCCAGTGGAAACAATTTTCTTTATTTTTTTTTAAACAGAATAATCTTGGAACACATCTCTGTACATTTTCCCTGCTCTAAGGTAAACAGCCCTGTCTTCTTTCCGCCTCAATGATTAAAGACCCTCCTGGCTGGGCTCATTCTATTAAATATTTTTGACACCATCTTTTAAGACCCTGACGCACTAAGTCTGGTCTCCAGAATGAAACATCAAATTTGTTTGGACTAACTGATCTGTAAACGTCCTTGAATGCAATGTCTTTGCTTTTCTACTCTTCGTTTGAAATGAAGAAACCAAGATGACAGAGATCGTGTTGGAAATCAAGCCCTGCTATTCCCAGAGTCTCCGCAGATATGAGGAAAAAGTTACTATGAATCATGAAAATCCCTCATTTTTATGGCATAATGGATCTACCTACAGCATTTGGATTGCCATGGTTCAATAAGACAACTTGCCACAAATTTCTTGGGCACACAGACGCAGGTCATAAATGTTGACCCAGCTAGTGACTCCCACATCCCATGAGTGAACTTAAAACAAACAAAATCCAATTTTTTTTCAACTTGCTCCTACTTAGGATTAAAAGCAAACTACAGCAGGTTCCTTGAGTGACATTTTAAAAACAAAACTGTAGCACACAACTTAAATTAGCAATCTGATTTTTATTAATGTAATGTAAACTTAACCCCTTCCTTTGGGTCTGTGTGAGAGAAGTTTTAAAAGCAGGCAAAGCACAAAAGTTGGGAGTGGGGATGGTGGAAATAGTCAGTGGGATGTTTGTTATTTGCATCGCCAGTCCAAAAGTTTGATTCTGCAATCTTCAACGATCCTCACTGTGTGCAGGTAAGTCTTTAGTTCACTGGCTGCTTGGCTAGACCCAAAGTCATTCTTTCTCATCTCATTTAGGTTTTGGAATGATTTTCTATCAGCATCTGAATGTACATTTTCTCTTTAAACAGAAAATCGGGGAGCAACTGCACTGAGAAAGATCTGATGATGTTAACTTCTGGCAGTTTCCTTGTTTTATGTTTCACTCCCCAACCTGACAGGTCAGAGCTCATTTCTCCTGAGCCCATGACCAATACTACCACTTTATCAGAACTCTGTCCCCCAAAAAAATAACACTCTCATATGCACCAGTTGTCTTGTCTTGTTTTCCTTTTTGTTAGCTTGCTGAGTTTCCTTTAAAGCTGTCAGTCATTTTTTTTCCTCAATTTTACATTTCAGTTAATTACCTTGGAGCCTTCATTAACTCCATGCTTCCTTAATAACGTCTGTTCACAAAATTGGGCTTGTGGTTTTTCCTTACAGTCACTATGAACTTTTCACTTGCAATGCTCATTCAACCATAGATCTCGCGCCTCTGCACCTATCTCCAACCAAAATTGTTTTGCCTTCCTTGCTCATGACAAATTTTACATATGTCCATTGAAGCTTCTTGACATCTTCCTAACTTTAAATGCAAGTTAATGACCGCACCAATATTTAATGAGCAATGCAATCTCCACAATGGTCTAACTTACGCTAACTCTGCTAAAATGTTGTTTTTAAATGATTTACAATCCAGAGTGCAAACTGCATAATGAATTACATATTAGCATGTTGTAAGTGTGCTCTTTGTATCGTGTGTTTAGATTTGCAAATCTAAAACCAAGTATTTTGGTACCTTAACACTAGGCCAGTTGATGATCTCCCACCTTGTAGGCGGGTGGAAAAATTGCACTATTGCTCAAATTCAGCTAAAACGTAACCAAAGAGAACACAGTGCCTCAAAGAAATCCATAAGCAGAATACTTTTATGCTAAATTTAATTGCTTTTTTACATTCCACTTTTCGTTTTGTTGAATGAATTAAAACATTTTTGGGAGTTTTATTCTTTTAGATATTATACATTTAAATCTCCCAAGGGAAAAAGATTCAAGCGTGTGTCAGAATTACACCAGTTACGTGACGGGCAATATTTTATCTTTATGACTCCTCATCACCAATGTTATGGTTTTGGACCTGAAAGTCTTTGCACCCTGCCCAATAATAACTTAATGCAAGAATATATAGCGCCTATCATAACTTCAGGATGTTTGTCTACTAAAGTAGCTTATAAGTATTTCTCAATTGTAGCCATATTTGTAAGGTACAGAAATGAGCCAGCAAATTTGTGCTAGCAAGGTCCACTTAACAGTAATGTGGTAGTGACCAGTTAATCTGTTGTGGGATAATATTAACTAGGACGATGGGAAGAACTGCCTTGTCATCCCTTGAAATAATATCATGGGGTCTTTAAGATGGATGCAAAGGGCAAATGAAATCTCTGGCATCTTTCAGAAGACAGATTAAACAATGTTATTTACTACTTTTTTTTATATAAGATAGTTCCAAGAGATTTCATGGGAACCTTATCAGACAAATCTAATTCTGACTCAATGATATGAGACAGGTGACTAAATACTTTTTCAAAGAAGTTGGGAGAGGAGTAAAAGTTTATGGAGGGGAATAAGAGTTTAGTGGCAATGAGGAAATCGGAACGCACAAGAAGTCAGAAATCTCTGGTGTCAGAGATGACCTTTAGGTATGGAAGAGTCAAGGCGAGGGATGGATGTGAACTTGTGGATAAGAATTTTGAATTTGGAATGGGAGTCAATGTGGCCAGTTAATGGCTGATTTGTCAAGACCTGTTGACCATAGATGAGCAGAGTTTTTGATTTGTATGTTTTTGATTCCAAGGGTGGGAGAGTGGTACATGGTTGACGCTCACTCTCCATACTGCATAGAAGTGCCAGCCTGGATTATGAGCTCTGTTCTCCAATGTGTGTTGAATCTGAGCTTCTGAATCTGAAGAAAGAGTTCATCACCTGTTATTAACGACAAATATTTCTAATTCCTGCCTAGGCTTTGAAACCACACTGTATTTAAAACTGGTCACTCACTAATTATATGAACTATGCATATTTTAATATTGTCGTCATTTTCCTGTTCAAAAGAAATCTTTATTTGCTTTGATCATTTTAGCAATCTTCGACTTCTGATGTACTTTTTTTTTCCCTAATGTACTGGCTTGGTCTAACTGCTATAGGAGTGTTCATGAGTTACCTTGTCTTTTATTGATAAATAGGCCCTTTATTTGGAAAAAAAAAGTTACAGATCAACTAAACAATTAGCTTCCCTTAAAAAAAAAAATTGTGGCTGTTGACCAATTAAGATCACTGACATGAAAGATCCCAGGGTGGTCTGGCTAACATTTATCCTTTAACTAGAGATAATAGGTACTGCAGATGCCGGAGAATCTGAGATAACAAGGTGTGGAGCTGGATGAACACAGCAGGCCAAGCAGCGTCATAGGAGCAGGAAAGCTTGACATTTCAGGCCTTTAACTAGTATTGCTGAACCTGAATATCTGGTCATTATCACAGTGTTTTTAGGAGCAGTGTTTTTATAGTAAAATAGTAGCTACACAAAATAAAAACACTGGCTATAAAGTGACCTTAGGAGATACATTATAATGGAATGATCACTACAGCAAGAATAAATTTACTATCATTTGTACAAACTCTGGCAACTCACGACGGCAACTTCAGAAATGCTGAAACAACACCATTTGAGTGGCTTTTTGTGCTAGCACTGAGATGCTGCAAGTGTCCGCTGGGAAAGCCTCTTCTCAAAGAACATCATTAGCTGACAGTTAACACTGGATCTCAAAAGACCCACACAGGGCTCTGAAAGCCTAGAGCTGCTATTGATAAGCACTTAATGTCCAATGACCACCCCTTTTGGTACCTGACTGACTGTAAACATCCCCAACTATACAACCTACAGTGAGGTTCCCAAGTTCAAGCTTCCAGGTAAAGTTTGGACAACCCTCAAATGCTTGAAAAGGCCAGGCCAGGCCAGATGCGGTCATTCTACGTACAAGGAATATGAGGAGCTACTCAAATTGTGACTAGGGCCGTTCAGATCAAACCACTGCCTGAATGCTAAGTATTTGCCCAGAAAGGGTAATACTATTGAACTAGTAACCCTGAGGCTCTGGAGACATGGGTTCAAATCCACAATAATTTTTGTTTGGCATAGGCTAGCATCTTGTAGTAATTTTGCACCAACTGACTACTCTTTGAAGTCTTACCTCCCTTAATGAAGTTACATCTTAGCCAGTATGCACTGTCTAATCAGCTTCTTTATTAAAAGTCATCCTTGCAACTTTATTAAAATAATAACTCGAACTTGCTTTCAATCTGGGAAACAACATTTATTGGAATGTGTAGTTAGATATCTCGTTGGTTGCTCTCTGGTCGCGAAATGTCCTTTTTTTTTTGTCTGTTAAACAGAATCTGCGCTTTCTGACTTCCGTAATGTGAAATTTGCCTTCATGAACAGTCCAGCAATGCTGCTGTCTACTTCCCAACACTAAAGCAAAATATTAAAAGAATACTGGAAATCTGAGCGAAAGGCCAGGTCCTGGAGCAGCTCTGCAGATTTGGCAGCATCAATGGAGAGAGAGAGAGAGAAAGAGAACCAGAGCTGACATTTCGAGTACATTTTGAGTTAGAAACAAATGTAACGACTTCACTGCGGTGTGTAGGACGGCGAGGTGTCCCACTGTTTACCGGGAGTTTCTAATAACGTGAGACTTGTCCTGAAGGACCTCTGTCCGTCTCGCCACCAACGGTCCGTCTCTGGTCTCTCCTGCAGCCAGTAAATAACACCTTCAACCTTTTCTCGCGTAGAGGAGAGAACGATGATTTTGTGTAAATACAACTGTGCAATCCACCTTTGATCGAGAGAGGAGGAAACGGCGGCACTTACTTTTTGAAAGTGGCATTGGGCAGCCCTTCAATAGGGAAAGGGTTTCACGTGAGGTACCTGGTGAGGGGGCGAAGTCTTGTTGTGATTATAGGTGTGGGTACTGTAATCCTGGCTGGGATGAGACGGTAGCCCCACCTCTTTTTTAACTGGCCCGCTTCATAAATTGAACGATTAGAGGTTTGCTTGAGCACTCGTAACAGTCTCCCTTTTGGGATTTGACCGAGGAATATGGGGACGGATCGGAGCCAGCATGCGGGCAGGAGCAGCCTTTGCTGCCCAGTGTTGCTGGTTCTCACAGCCTTGCTGTGCACCGCAGTAGCATTAGAAACTGTCAGCCAGATCCCGCAGGGAAATACTACTACAGTCGTTGGAAATAACCAGACCAACTTGACCAGCTGGGCTTATCGGATCGTCGCTTTTAATTGGTCTCATGTCAAGGACCCCTACGTGGTTGCGGTCTGGATCTCAGTGGCCGGTTTAGCTAAAATTGGTGAGCAATTGGGGTCTTCAATACGTTGGATCTCTCTCTCTCTCCTCTTGGAGATTGTATTTGTATTTGCATTTGTTTTATTTATCGGTGTTAGTTAGCTCAGTTGGCTGGACAGCTGGTTTGCGATGCAGAGTGATGCCAGCAGCGTGGGTTCAGATGCTGCCTGATGGACTTTCCAACCTGGCCCATCTCGTTGAGGTGTGGTGACTGTCAGGATAAACCACCATTTGTAATGAGAGAGCAATCCTGTGCTCTGGTAAAACTAGGGCAATTTTACTCTTTATTTTTGCTAATTTAAATTAATTTGCTTTTGTCGAACGCACAATTCAAAAGTGGTGGTTGAATGGGAGGATTTTTGGAAATGACCCAATAGATGGAGAGCATCCTTTCTCTTTTTTTTTAGAAGTTTTATATCTCATAGGTCTCTGCTTTCCTATCTCATGAAAGTCCTTTGATCTATGTAAAAACCAAAAACTGCAGTTGCTGTACATCTGAAACAAAACCAGAAATTGCTGGCAAAGCTCAGCAGGTCTGGCAGCATCTGTGGAGAAAAGTCAGAGTTAATGTTTCAGGGCCAGTGACTGAGCCTTAGAACCTGAGAAAGGGTCACTGGACCTGAAACGTTAACTCTGATTTCTCGCCACAGATGCTGCCAGACCTGCTGAGCTTTGCCAGCAATTTCTGGTGTTTCGGTTTGAAGTAATGTCTCGCCCACCACTTTGCATATTTTTAACATGGTTAGGTTTAAACTGATTTTAAATAAGCAATAAAGGATCTGATTGACCTGTACCAGATGACCACTTTTGAGCTACAAAAAAAACCTTTCCTCTGCATGTGAGGCAGTTGTTAGAGTAGACTTGGACTAGTTGAACATCTTGCTAATGTTATCATTTGACCCTACACCTAGATTCAACAAACTTTTCAACTCTGGACTCCTGTCTCCATTAGTTTTGACTCTGACCTAGTTTGTCTTCTATCTGTCTTCCTCATGTAACCTTGTACACATGCCCTACGTAGTGGGCACTGCTGGTTTAATGCTGCTACATGAACATGCTGATATAATCAATTTTCTTAGGTAGGATAGATTGATACAATAATCTGCCATCAATTTTTGCAGACACATTTGTTCGTTGCTGCCTCATAGTAAAGGTCTCCGTTTATTAAGAATTTCTTGTGCTTTTTTTTTAGTCATTTCAAGTTTGAATTGTTTGAAAAGTTGTCTGAGGAATGGTTATAAGGGTAGGTTTGATGACTGGGGTCAATGTAACTAAGTGGGGTTAATTGAGAATAGCAATGTCATGACAGTCCAGGGATTATGATAGTCCATTAATTCTTTTTATGGGCTGTTTAAACAGTGCTCCTCATTCATTATGCATGCCTCAGCCAATAACTGTGATTTTTCGCATACCTCCTAACAAATTGGAGCGCAATAGAAATGGTACAATGCCCCCTTCATAGAATATCTGAATCTGTGTGAACTGGACAAACAACATTATGCCTCCATTTTAACCAACAAGATTTTGAGGATTGTGAAATAAACAGTTCAAAATATAAATAAAATTCAAGTTATAAATATTGAATTTATGTAACTGGGTGCATTAAGAGAATTGAAAGGGGAGAGAGGAAAAAAGGGGGTGGCAGAGAGAGAGAGCAATTTTTTTTTGGTTTACAGTTGTTTTCATTTAAAATTGAAAAGACCTTCAATGGTTATCCTCTCAAAAAATCATGTTGTAATTGTAGACGTTCAGTCTGAAGAGGTTGATTTGTAAGTAATTAATAATTGTCATGTTAAAGAAAATGTATACATCCAGATTAAATTAACTTTCTGCTGTGGGTTTACCTGTATTTCATATGTAGGATCACTTCTCCAGCCTGAGATGACCCAAGTGAATAAAGAACAGAGTGAGCCCTGACCCTTTTCTGGTCTTTAACAATTTCCTGAGGCTATTGTCTTTTATCAACTGAACCTTGGAGGGACCAATGGATAGTGAACTGGAACAACTTTAAACACTTAAGAACTGACATTTCACGTGTGTTTAGCATTGATAGACATCATGAAGGAACTACATTTTTCTAGATATTTGCTTTGCAAAGATTTGATTTTAATGTGATAGTTATGCTTGGTGTGGTACTTGTTGATGAATATTCCTATTGTACTGTCTCTGGAAGCTGTGGTTTGATTCCATGGAAATTTGCCATTATCTGGTTGCATTTCATCAAGCAGTTTAAACAGTCAGTTATTTCTCCTAGAGCTCTGGGCCAATGTTGGTCCCATGTCTCGATCAAAATTTGTGGACGATGGCCTGACAAAGCTTGCTAAGCTGGGGAATTCCGGATCAGTTATGGTGACTTTATGATCACAGACTAATTGGGCCTACCCAATGCAGGAATGGCATGGTAGCTCAGTGTTTAGCAGAGCTACCTCTCAGCACCAGGGAGCCAGGTTCAATTCAGTCTTCGGGTGGTTGTGCAAATTCCACACAGAGACGTTCTCCCCGTGTGCGTGGGTTTCCTTCCACGGTCCAAAGCTGTGCCGGCTAGATGGATTAGCCACGGGAAATGTAGAGTTACAGGAACAGAGTAGGGGGACCAGGATTGGTGTGGACTTGAGGGGGTAAAATAGCCTGCCTCCACACTGTAGGGATTCTATGAATGCAGATGTAGCTCAAGAATTCTAAGCGTAGGAACAACATGGTGTCATCCCTTTTCTTTGGGATCGTTTTTGCCAGGAAATAAAGGTGTGGGTGAGGTGAAGTGAAAGTTTCCTGAGTTGCTTTTCAAGGAGACTGACAAATTCACAAATGTAGTGAATAGTTTAGTGAATACTATTTTCTTAAATTAGTGGGCAAGAAATTTCCTTTTTTTTAACGTGATGAGATTCTGAGGTTGGTCTTATTCTTTGGATGTCCCTCTGGTCATCTACCAAGCCTTTGCTTTTCATCTTGAGGCCGGATGTCAAATCAGCCTTTCACCCTCCAAATTTCCAGCAAGATTCATTGAAGGGGAAGTGGAAAAATAATGTGATGTTTTCTTCTTCGGTGGCCCTTTAAACATGACATCCAAGTTAACTTTTGGGATATATACTGCTAACTCAGCATGGAGTAGGATTCGATCCTTGTCTAGGGTATAGTTTGCATCATAATTACGTACCGACTAAGCCCTTTATGGAATCCGTGAAAATGCATATTTTTCTGTAACTGAGGGTCCATTGCCTTTAAAAACCTGCATGTTTCCTATTTGTTTTCTTTTAAACAATAAAAAACCCAATAATTGTAGCAATAAATATTCAAGTCTGGTCTCTTCACTTAAAACATGAAGGGGAAAGAACGTTTTATTGAGCTGAAATATGTTGTATATACAAATATCCGAAGAAAGTCCTGATGTACTTTTCAGAAATTGTCCCATGTGCAGGTCTGAGACGAAGTAGTTATAATTTTTGCTTATAGTATGCTTATCGTGATATAGTACAATGGATGCTTTCTGTAAACTGGTTGGCTGAAGATGGGAATGATCACAGGTGAACATGATTCAGACTAATGTCATTAACTGGTATGTAAACACTTAATGGCTAAAAAATAATTTTTATTGGATGACAAACTTTACACTCGCTTCACAAGGTGCCAACCTTTGCACAGTACAGTTTTTGTGGGTGTCCATAGCCTTCTGATTTCTTACATACGTTTTAGGAATAAGTTCTGGCAAGTCTGTTTTGACTCTGAATGTGGGTGACACTCAGCTGGGTTACTGACATGCATGATTAGAATAAAACGCAATGACGTTATACTTCAGTGTTATAGACAGGGCTCTGTAGCAGCGATCTCTCCCCAGTGAGAAGACCGTAAATTCAAGATCTACTCCCAGAGATGTGACCACATGATTTAGTCTGAAACACTCAGTACTGTACTGTACTGTTAAAGGTGTTGTCTTTTTGTTGAAACCCTTATTGAATATCTCTTGGGATATAGAGATGCCATAGCACTATTTTGAAGAGCAAGGGAATTTGAGTTCTCAAAACAATACTTGCCTCTCAACATAGCAAATTAACTTGACTGTATCTCCTTTCTGTTTCTTGCTGTGTGGAAGCTGACCATTGTATTTCTACAGTGACTCCAATTTGAAGTAAATAATTGGTTGAAAGTTATTTTTGAAATGCCCTGTGGTCATGAATGGTACTTTACAAGTACAAGATAAAAGGAATTATTTGCATCCGTAATGTGTCTTTTTTTATGGTATCAAAGAATGGGTACAGGACAGCAGGAAGCAATGTGGCCCATTTGTAAGCTGGCTCTCTGGTTAGCAGAATTGCACTTTCATCTCTGCCCTTTTGTTAACTATAACAAGTTTATTTCCTTTCAGCTGCTTATGCAATTCTTCTCGGAAAGTTGATTGAATCTGTCTTTGCCAAACTTTCAGTTTGTGTATTACAGAATGTAACCTCAGACATCCTAAAGTGCTGTTCAACCAATGAAGTCCTTATGAAATGTAAACATTAACTTTTTAGTTGTTGCTTCCTTCCTTATGAGGAGCAGTAGCCTAAGCATTCATCCAGTTAACATTGCTGAACAATAATTGCAGTAGTAATGTTTTATTCACACTGCAATGAAGTAATATCGCGTTAGTGACTTGTTAAAGATAAGCTTGATAATTGCACATGCGTAATTAAGTTCTTTTGACTTTCAACAACACAATTATCTCTGAAGTTTTGTTTTGGTTAAAAAATAGATTTGGTCTTGTATATTGGGAAAACAATTGATAATAAAATGGATTGTTCATAAGTCAATGTTTAATGTACAAAAGTATTAATTTAAATGTGAGTGCAAGTGAAACAACTAATTTGTGTTGTAAACTTTACATGACTTTGTTTCTTTTATTTTTTCTAATGTACTGAATCTTTTAATTTGACACACCTGATTTCCGGTAAAAGTAAACTTTATCCTGCAGCATGCGACAAACAAAATCTTACGGCAAAATGTGGAAGCAGATAAGGAAATTAAATAAAATTATGTTGCGTTCTTGAACAATTCTTTATTGAAGAAGCAAAGATAAGGAATTAAATGGAATTCTGTAGGATTTAGCCCTTGAATCCTGGTTGATTTTGAATTGACACTCCAAGCCTGGATATTGGAAGCACATGTAAACTTGTCGAGTTTACAGTTGACTGTAAAAGAAGCTTTGCTACAAACCAATCTGTGACAGCATAGTGCCTGCTGTGCAGGTCTGTTCTCATCAACCACGTCTCTAAGACTTCTCTGAGGCTGGGCATCAGGATGACCCAATGTTTAATGTTAAATTTGTGCTACATTTCCAGTAAGTCAGATTCTGGCCATTTCTCATAATTGGAGAGGCATCTGGGCATCAGAAATGCTATAGAAGAATGGCAGGATCACAGCATCCATAGATGTTAAGAAGAAAACCTCTGGAAAAGTTTTCTGCACTTTTGGAGACTGTTCATGTTCCTTCCCAAGTGTTTTTTTTTGTGTGGCTTTGCAGTCTGGCATGCATCTCTACTTTAATTCCAATGTTTCTACCCTTTGAGCAATTTTGAAAAAATGATCTATTTTATACATCTGTTCAATGTGCTCTCACGGCAGTAAAAGATGGCAACAATAAGGACTGTATTCCACTTTTTCTTAGCGACAAAGGATCATCACCATCAGCAAATACTCACTAATGAGTATGATTATCCATTGATGAAATTCCATGTCACTGATGATGGGTTTTTAGCTCCTGAGCCCAGTCTTGGTGTTGCATCTCCAACTACTATTTGCGTGCAGTGCTGAATTTCTCTAGGTAGATGTGGGACATCTTTTGATGTTGGAATGCAGTTGCACATCAGCAGACACTGATCCTTGATAGAAGATAGATCCAGTTCCAGAAGCAATGGAAACCTCAGACTGAGGATCCAACTATAATTGTAGCTGTAGATATTGTGCAAATATCTTCCACCTGAATTGTTGTTGACGACTTGTTTTGGATTGAATTTTGTCTGGTTTCTCCCCTCTGACCGTACCACCATCATGGGTGGCCGTGTCAGGAGTTGAGAACTCCTGATGGCATTGTTCTCGAGTTCAATGGAACACTGTAGCCTGTCCTCCACAGTAAGGTGGCAATCCAAGGAAAGCCTTTTGAAAGGGTAAAACCCTATTAAAAATAAGTTGCAATAATTAGGGTACAGTGTACACCTTGACCATCAAATGTCATCAATCAATATGATCATTCTAGGAAATTAAGATGTGACGTGGAAAAGATGTGAAGAAACACATAAATGCTTCTTTTCTGAAATAGAGATGATCATTATGGAAAACCTATATTGACAGAGAAATTCTGAGGCCATGTTTCATAGATTCAACTTGTATACATCAAAGGACTACAAGATTGACGAATGATTTGAATTCAGTCTTTAAGATGTGGTTTATAGGACATAATAGGATTGATGACAAAACTGCTTTCTCCTGTGGGGTCATTCAGAATAAGGGAGTAAAAACTTAAAATTGTCTTTGGCCCTTCCTCCTTGTGAGGAAGCTAAAAATCTGAAACGTTCCTTCAAAAAGCTGGTGAGATTGAGTTGGTTGAGACTTAGACATTTGCTTGGAGCTGCAAGAGAGACGAGTACATGGCTTGAGGTGATAAAGAATTAGACAACCATTTTGTATAGGTATAGTGGCTTTAACACAGTAAAAGTTTCCAAGGAGCCTTCTCTGATAAAACTTGGCACTGTGATATCCTGGAAAGTATGGACAGAGAGACAGATTTTAAGTAATGCCTTTTGGACGAGGTTTGAAGGGGAATTCATTCTGTTGAGTCTAGGTAGTGTAGTTTACCATCAGTGCTAAAGTGATATGACCAAGGCTCAGATTTGAAAAAACACAGAAGATTCAGCCAGAAGTTAGAGGCAAGTCGGCAGTAAACCTCTAGGGAGACTGATACCAGGAGGAACCATTAAGTGTCATGGTGTTGGAGTAATATGTATTGTGAAACATTAAGGATGATCAGGCAAACCCCTTCTCCACTTTGCAATAACCAACCTACTGAGTGCCTGCCATTTTGACTCTGTGGGGATATCAACTTGGAAAAATCAATCAAAATATCCAGACAAAATTACAACAAATTGAATGCACAAAAGCCTACCCAATCGCTGTATGTCATTTTTATTTATTTCTCTTGGCAACGTTTAAAAGTTAGCATGCATGGACACCTGCACCTAACGTGAGTGCTGCCCCAAGACTTTGATCCAGAGTTCCAAGCTCCCAGTTGCAGCAGGCAGTTTAATCAGTTATTTGTGGTGCACGGTGTCCCATGAGAGTTATTGGGGATGAGCAACAATTGGGTAAATAAAGAGGGAAATGTGAAGTCAGTTGAATGTACTCTTTTTCTGATTAGTTCTCAGCCAGGCTCCACTGAGCAGGCAGGAAGCTTTCCTCTGGGATGTCTAGAACCAAAGGTGTGGTCTTGGATTAGGGATAGGCCATTTTTGTACTGAGATAAGGAAGAATCTCTTCACTTAGAATGATGAATCTTTTGGAATTCTCTGCACCAGAGGACTGTGGAGGCTTAGTTATTGATCATATTCAAGACAAAGTGACTTCTAAAAGTTCATGATATCTACAGGAGTAGTAGAGCCATAGAAAATGAAACTGCAAAGAAAGGGGCCATTTTTCCACTGTTTTCTATGCCTATCCAAAAACACCTAGATGCCCTTTCTAATTCCACCATCCTGCACCAGTCCTTCCAGGACTTAAGGTGCAGATCCAGGTGCTCCCAAATAATTCAGGAAAATGTGATGGAAGGTCAGCCATGATCTTGTTTAATAGTGGTGCATACTTGAAAGGCTGACTAATTTGATCTCTCCTGTCCTATCTCTGATGTTCCCAGCCTAGACACCTCCAAAAACCATGATACATGACCTATTACTAGATAATCAGCTTGGAACTACTATCAGTCAAAACTATGATAAAATAAATGAGATGCATCCAATGTAGAAACTTAATGTGACAACAACCAATTGATGTAATGGGGGGGACAAACATACTGCCATCCTTTATAGGCTAACTGTTGTTTGGATTCAGTTAACTTGCTCATAATCTAAAATAATAGTTACTTTTTCCCTTTTTGCTATCAATTTTTATAGTTGGGTGGTGAGTTTACATCATGAAGGGACATGGCAACTAAATGGGTTTAGGCACAGACCCTAGATATGGTTTAAACAGTGTGTCACCTGATGGTCAGCCATTTCAAAATACTAAATGTTTAGCATTTGAGCCTTGGATTTTGTGGAGACTCTTGTAATATTTTCAATACACTCGTTCTCTTTGTTACTTCTCTGTATGTGATGTTGGCAAGGTAGCATAAGTTGCCCCAAAAATGTGTTGATTGGACCTCTTGAACTTCTGTGGATGGTGAATCATAGAATCCCTACAGTGTGGTAGTAGGCCTTCTGAAGAGCACCATAGCCAAACCACCTAACCACCTGGCTAAACCGCCTAACCTATAAATCTCTGGACACTATGGGCAACTTAGCGTGGCCAATCCACCTAGCCTGCACATCTTTAGACTGTGGGAGGAAACCCACACAGATATGTGGAGAATGTGCCAATGCCACACAGACACCTGAGGCTAGAATTGAACCAGGGCCCCTGGTGGTGTGAGGCAGCAGTGCTAAACCACTGGGCCACTTTACTACCCTGATCACATAATGGTATTGGATAGCTCTTTGCAGGCTGCTGTCCTAGCTCTTCACAAATCTGGTATCTTTCTGGAGTTATTTAGCCTCTTTTCTATGTAAAGGGCATGGATCTACTTTGTCACAACAAGTGTACAAAACTTTGATATCCAATTTGGTAGCAATCCCTGGGAGGAGGTAGAATGAAAGGCAGTTTGGCTTGAAATTGCTTCAGTTTTGTCTCTTTAAACACAAGGCTGAGGAGATGGAAGTTCTAGTGACCATTATCACTCCGTGGGGTGTGGTAGAAGCTACAGAACTTTGATCTATGAGTTGCAGCAGTATTTATCACTTTAATGCAACAAAAAAATTGTGAAAATTGTAATATGCATGTGTTGTGATGTCTGTTTGAAGTGATTACAGGAAAATTCTCAACATCCAAGTATAAGTTGCTAATATTTTCCCACAACAGAAAGAAGATACTTCTGGGTTAGGCTAATTATGGAAATTGTGGTGATCTCTTAACAGATTCTTGAGATCTTATCTTAAAACCTACCAACTTCTTGGTTTTCAAAAAAAAATGTAGTGAATGGGGTATCTGAATTAATGATTGTATCCATTTCACTGCTTGTGTTCAAATTCCTCTATCTCCTAACTTTTTTTTTTGAACCATTAGATATCTAGATATTGAAATCTAATGGCCAGTGCTACATTTCACACACAAACTGGATAAAATACTTGTGACAAATATAAATCTCTCAAAAAAAAAAAAAAAATGGACTACCTGTCTTTCTTGTGCAAGTTACTTTACTTGGTAGCAAATAATCTGTAGGTGAATGCTTAGCGATTTTTGTTTTAAAGTGCTTTGTCTAAATCAAGCCATACCTTTTTTCCAGACAGTGTGAATCTAAACAAATCCTGCACTTTCACACTTCGATTTTTGCAGCCTGAAGGCTAACTTCAATCAGAGGCATAATATCAGTGTATGTTGTTACAATATGCTAACCTTTATAGATAGGAATTATATTATTGATAACATATCGAATTGGTAATGATTACATGAAGTCGGAGAAGACTTTGTATTGTAGATATTAGGAAATTATTGGAGCAACAACCAAACCCTTTGTTTTTTTTTTTGGAGGCATGAGTAAATGGGATTGTCTTTTTTTTAAGGAAAAACATTTATTTTACAGTATTAAATATCCGTTATTGAACTTTCTATGGAATATTCATGGTTTGCTTGACTTATAGCTCCAGAAAGAAACATCGATCCTTTTAACAAGCCAACTGATAATTGATTTCCTTTCACCTGACTCCAATTGCTGCAATATCAAGTTTTGACTTCAATGTTGTATATCTATGCATTGAAATAAGGTTACTATTAACATGAAGTTTTCTATTTTGCTCTTTTATCTTTTCTCCTGGAATTTCTGGCTGTCCTTTCTTTTTTGAGAGATGATTACACGTGGGAGTGAGCTTGGATGTTGATGTTGAAGGCTAAAAGGTAAAGTTGCCATTGTCCTACTGGATCAAAGGGCTTCTCTGTCATCAGAGAAATGACTGGTGGTGATTTAACCTGAAGGTCAACACACCTCTAGTGAGGGGCAAGGTTGAGAAAGAATCCTTCAGAATAACCTCTTCCAGCAAGGGAATTCAACCCATGATGTGGTGTCACTCTGCAATGCAAACAAGCTGTCTAGTCAACTGAGCTAAGCAACATCACCTCCCAAGGCTATGACAACTAAGGATGGGCAATAGGTTCTGTGCTTGGGCTCATAATTTTAATTACTTTGAAGGTCTTGTCCTATGATCCAGATTGTACAAACAAATGAAATCCAACTTTCAAATCTGTGTGTATTAAATGCTTGGATTTGAAATAGAATTGCTTGTAGGTGCAAATTGGGATGACTTGCCTGCAGAACAATTTCACGAACAGCAAAAGGTGTCAGTTAAACTATTAGCTTTGTGACCCCACTAGATGGATATATTGAGAAATCTTGGAGCAGCATAACATTTTAGAATTTGAATTGGAGTTTAAGTATTCATGCTATGCTATTTCAGAGTTTTGTGGATTTGTTATATAAGGGTCTGAAAGGAATAATGCTGAGGATTGCTGTAAAGCATGACGAAATAGGAAGATGTCATACCAACTTGGTGGAAGACCCAGCGTGGGATCTTTCACCTGGGTCTTCCTGGTAGTCCCTGTAATAATGCCCATCATATTAGTGTAACTTAGTTCCTGGTAGAAATTGTATTTTCTTAAGTACAAGTGTTTTCTAGTTGGAACAGTAAGCTATTTTCCTTGACCACTTTAGTCTGAGCTGGTCTTCTAGATCTCCAATCTCGAGGAAATTGTGGAAACAAATATAACTGGTACAACGTGTGTAGTGGTGAGGGTTTATCTTGCAAAGGGAATTGGGCACATTGTTGTGGTTCAGAGCTGTCTCTGAATCCTACATTCCAGCAAACTCTTTAACTCTATCCCTTGCTTTTTATAAGAAAAGTTAGCTTACTTTCACATTCTTCTGCACAACCACCTCTTGTCAAGTCAAAGCTTCAAGAAAGGTAATGTTTATTTGTTCCTTCCAGTCAACTGAAGCTTTGCTTGGGAGGAACCGTTTTGCAGTGGAGTTAGAGTGCATTGGACTGCCTATGTATATGCCTTTCCTCGTCTACACCTTACTAGATAAATGAAAACTTAAAAATCACTCTACTTCATTGCTTTTCACGATTGAGATGTTCGGGGAAGGTGGGACTGCTGTGGGGACCACACAATTTTTGTCTTTTTAGAGGAATTGCGCTGAAATACCGAATCATGCTTTCAGTTGCAGTCAAACTTTTCTGGTTTAAAGTATTTCTGTTCATCGCCATTGCAAATTATTGATCATTACTGGCAGAAACAAACCTAAGTGTGTTTTTGGAAGTTGAGTTGTTGCGTGTACAACCAATGGTTTTCATATGTGACTTATATCCTAAAACACCACTTTCTGTTTTTTTTTGGAAAAAAAATGCCTCCCTTGATTAGAAATCTTGCTGCAGCATGCTTCTTAGCTGCGATTTTAATCATGGGCAAAGGGGCAGGTGCGTGGGGAAAGAAACTTTTTTTTTGGAATTGTGAAGTAATGTAAGACTGCTGCCTTTAATTGAAAACTATGGGATGTAATTTCCCTTCTGTTTTAGGCTTATTTGTGAACCTGCAGTGGGTGCCAAATGTGAGAGACAAAACAAAGCCTTGTCCCTCTGACCATCCCACGAGCCTACATCTTGGCTCTCAATGGGGTCCTAAGCCTTGCTAGCATTACTGATTGTTGGCAGAAATTTCTCCAGATGTATGTGGAGAGTGCACAAGGCAGGTATGAACAATTAACATGTATTGCCAAAAAAAACTACATACAAACATGTGGCCAGATAGAGCTGATCTGGAGACTTCTCCATCCGGTCTCAGTCCTATGAGATCTGCCATCATGATGTATCTCCTTTTTGTGTATACCTGCTCAGTAACTACTGTAAGAGTATTGGTTAAGTTAACCCTTGACTCTACAGTGTCCTGTCTCCTTGGGCAGCTGCCCCACTGACTGACTGCAGATCATGAGGGTCACTTAAGACCATCTGGAGAATAGATACCGCAAATGAAAAATGGGCAGTTCTAACCGTGCAGTCCACTCAGGCTGGATTATCCAGAACAATTATACAACCTCCTACCATTGTCAAGAATGCTACCACAGCCATTGCTGACATAATTGCAGACTGGAGAGTTGAGGATTGGTGGCTGGTCTGAAATTAGCCAAATTTAGGGTGTGATGTAGCTGGTCTTGCCATTTAGCTTCAGGTTGTGAGATAACAAATAAAATGTTAAAGTGAGGCCTAATCTTTTCTCTCGGCTAACCGTAAAATATCCCTTGGCAGAAAGGAGCAGCAAAATTCTGAGTAATGGTCAACAATCATTCTCTGAGCCAAAATCACGAACCGATTATCTTGTCACTACCTTGGAACAACATTTCATAGCCATGAGGAACCTTTGCTGCATTTTCCATGTTGTATTTCATTGACTCAAAGGCTCTTTGAGACATCCTAGGAGTTATAAAAGACGGTATATGAATGTGAGTACTTTCCTTTTAATGGATAGGAAATTATAATGGCTCTTGCCGTTGCAGTGATCAGTGGACATGTGTATGATCTGCAGTAACGAAATAACCTGTCAACACACGCTGTGGAAGTTGATTGCAGCATGAATAGCGACCTATCTGACAAAGGAGGGAGATAGGGGTGAGGATTGGGAGGGTGTGAAATTAATATTTTGCATGTTTGGGGATGGAGTACAGAAAAGTTTTTTTTTTTGTGTAGCTTTTATGCTGGATGATGTATCATTTAAACACATTTGCTCCATCATTTTATGGTAATTAGCTTCCAATATTTCCTAAGAGTCATGAATTAATGTAAGTTGTTCAGTACTTTTCCACCGGTGTATAGTTATAATTAACACACAGACGTTAGAGCCCTCTGGAATGTGTGGTTTTTAAAACTGATTTGAACAGGAGACTCAGTTAATCACTCACTTTGTCAAAATGCAGTGTGAAGTAAGCAACACCCTGGACTCGAGGACACACAAGGGCACTATTCGTCCAGGTCAATGTCAGAATTAGCTTACGCTTGCTTAATTGTTTTTGTTTTTAGCTGCTTGCTGGAATAAGGGTGCCTGGATTCCTGCTGTCATGAATTATTATTCATTTGTAAACTTTGGCACTATCGGTAAAATGTAATACTGGCATCACAACAACTCGGACTCCTGAAACTCTATATCCACCAGAAGGTATGGCATGTTTATTCATCAGGAACAAAGGGCATGTTGATAGTTCGGTATGTAGTGTGTGAGTGATTTGAAAAACATATGGGCTTCATAAAAATCTGAACCAAGACCTCTCTCTTTTTTTTATGTTGAAGTCATGAATCATGAGTTAGGCCATTTCCTCCTTCAATATTCCCAACTCCTAGATGCACATGCTATTTTATTCCCTACAGGAAGTTGAAGTTGGGCTGAAGGAAGGCTGCCTCCACCTCCTGAAACAGATCATGGGTAGATATTGAGGCTGGCAGGTTGGAAGGCTTGTGACTGTTCAGTGGGACATTGGCCTGTTCTGTTCATGATTGTCAGGAACCTTTTAGTCTTGCCCCTTAGCTCCATTGCCCATGACTTTGTCATTATTTCCCCCAAGCATCCTTCAACCCCTATACCTAGTATTTACTATGGACAGAACTCAATTAGTCCTATAATAAAACTGGGAAGTATTTGAAGTCTCACAAAACCATCAAAATAACCAACTGTCCAAACTGAACTTCATCGGACCTGAACTTTGTCTCTGCTTCCCCTCCCATGGATGCTGGCAGGCCTGTTGAGTTTCACCAGTGATGTTTTGATTTGAAAAATCAAGCTGCTTTTTTTTTTTTTGGGATGCTTATTTCAGTGTTAACTATTAAGTGTCCTATTAAACAGTCACAAAACTGTAAATCAAACAAAATTCACAGTTTCCTAACAACCATGTAAACACACCACTAAATTTGAATCCATTAGTGGCCTTTAGAACTTCACAATGCATTTGTAATTTTCCATTGCAAAGCTGTATAAACAAATCCTCCAGAGCTGAATCCAGTGGAGCATTTGACCTTAACTGAACAGGTTCCTAACTATTTTCATTTTTTTAAAATCTCTCACCAGTTCCACAAGTGGGCTTTCAACTGAAGAATTTAGGAATCTGCACCAAATTAAGAAAATTCCAAAAGCAATAAGCTGGTATTATTACACGAGCCATGTGAAAATTGGTATAGGGCAAATATGATTAGAAAAATGAATGCATGGCTCAAAGACTGGTATTAAATAAGGAGATAACAAGCGTGGGGCTGGATGAACACAGCAGGTCAAGCAGCATCATAGGAGCAGGAAAACTTGACGTTTCGGGCCTAAACCCTTCATCAGAATTTCTGATGAAGGG
>JAHRHZ010000029.1:16965535-16976334 GCA_024137785.1 Ginglymostoma cirratum
ACCCTTCATCAGAAATTCTGATGAAGGGTTTAGGCCCGAAACGTCAAGTTTTCCTGCTCCTATGATGCTGCTTGACCTGCTGTGTTCATCCAGCCCCATGCTTGTTATCGCGGATTCTCCAGCATCTGCAGTACCTTTTATCTCTATTAAATAAGGAGTTCTGGTTCAGTAAGCACTGATACCAGAACTAAGGAAGATGGAGGCTGAATGTCATGATGATTCATACCTAAGCTACATAATGAATGAAGTAGAGTGGGTATTAAATAGTGGGATCAAGGAATCCAATTTTGGAAGATGTGGTAAATAACAGTTGAGACAAGGAAAGAGAAATCTATTAATATGGGAAGAAATGGACAGTACAAATCCAAGGATAAATAAATAGAGAAGGCTACAGGTTATGAATTTAATACAAGGGTAAAACTGAAGGCTCTGTTTCTGATTGCGTGTAGCATTTGAAATAAAACAGACAAACTCAGGATTTGATTCTATTCATACTCCATGATCTGGATCATTACAGAATTGGCACCTGTCATTCCTAAATTAGATACGCTAAATATTCAGGGGGTAGGCAAAGCAGGAGGGGTGGCTCTTAACTGTTCTGATATTACCACAATAGAGAGGGGTGATTTTTGGATAGAGACAGAAAAGGATAGAAGTCAATATCAATCATGGAAGTGGTGTTTAGGCTTCCTAACAGCAGCCATATGGTAGAATGGGGTATGAAGGAAGAAATAATGGCAGCTTGTCAAAAAAAGTACAGTGATGATCACAGGGGATTTTATCCTTTCACATGGTGGAAGATCGTGGGCAAAAAGTGGCTTAGGTGAGTTCATCAAATGTCTTCAGGACGGTTCCTTGGAACGATATATATTGAAGTCAACAAGACTACAGGCTGTACTGGGCTTTTGAGGTTGGTTGGCTCGCTGAGCTGGTTTGTTCCGCAGACGTTTCGTTACCGTGCTTTGTAACCTCTTCAGTGCATCCTCTGATGAAGCGTCGGTGTGTTTTCCCTCCTGGTTTTGTTAAACTCTGGGGTACGTTGCGATGCGGAACCGAGTTCTGAGGAACGGTCACAGGACCCGAAACGTTAACTCTGCTTTTTTTCTTCACAGACCTGTTGAGTTTTCCCAGCAGCTTCTGTTTTTGCGCCTATATTTTGCTCTGGTGTTGACTGTAGAAGATACAAGTAATATCTCAGAAATAGCTTTAAATCAGGAAATGGGAGGCTGAGAAATACTTAAGAAAACTATAACCACCAGGGAAGTTGTACTAAACAAACTGTTGGAGCTGAGGATTGACAAGACTCTGGATCCTGATTTACTTCATCCTATGCTCTTAAAGGAAGTGGCTACTGAGATTGTGGCTATGATTTTTTTTCTCCCAAAAGTTAGAAGGTTCCAGAACATTGGGAAATATTGAATGTAACTCCTTCCTTTTAAACAGAAAGAGAGAGACAAATCTGGAAGCCACAGGCTAGTTATTATATTCCCTGTTTAGGGATGAATTGAACAGGTATTTTGCACTAGTAAAAACCAAAAGAACTGCAGATGCTGTAAATCAGGAACAAAAACAGAAGTTGCTGGAAGAGCTCAGCAAACCTGGCAGCATCTGAAGAAAAAAAATCAGAATTAACGTTTTTTGTGAAAGAGGTTATAGCACGGTACTTGTACAAATTCAAAGTAATGAGGTAGAGTTTTGTGAAAATAATATGTTTAAAGAAGTTCATTGGAGTTCTTTTGAAGAAATAACATTGTAGATGAAGGGAAACCAATGTGATGTATGTACTTAACGTTTTCAGAAGAAGTTTCCTCTTGTAGGAAAATCTGGAATTAGGGGTCACTTTTTTATGTAAAAGTGTATTGATTTTAGACAGTGATGTGGAGAGAATTTTTCTGAGGGTCATGTGTCTTTGGAACTTTCTCCCTCAAAAGGCAACAGATGCAAAGTCCTCCAACATTTTAGGCAGAGGTAGATTCTTAATGCTCAAGGGGATAAAAAGTTATCGGAGGTAGGTGGGAATATGGAGTGATCAAATCAGCCATGGTCATATTGAATGTCACCAGAGTACGCTTGAAGGGCTGAGTGACCTAATTCATATTAATACGTAATTTAAATTTTTGTTCCCTTGCCTCCATTTTTCAGCAACTTGATGTGAACATGGCATTAGGATGGCACAACACAATAGCAGTAAAATCATGCTGAATTTTTTTTTTGCAAGATCCAACTAGGCCACAGCTTGTGCATTGCTTCAAATTCTGGTCACAGTAGAATGGTGCCAGGGATGAGACATTTTGTATACAACGTTGGTGAAACTGGGTTGTGCTCCTTTTTTTGAGCAAAAGAGATGAAGGAAGTTTTGAAAGTGATGCAAGTGAAGAACAGGTTTTAGATAAATTAGACAAAGCAAAATTGTTCCATTAGTTAGTTGAGCAATGATTGGGAGGGACAGATTTATGGATTTGGACAAGGAGGTATGTAAGGAAAACCTGTTTCTCATATAGCAGTTTGTAATGACCTTCAATTTGTCGTCGACAAGGATGATGGAAATGGAAGATACGTGTATGTAAACAAATGCTGCCTGAAGACATGTATGTCTAGTTTGATCTCACTAGAACAGGCAAATATTTTTTAAAAATTAATTTGTATTCTCAATGTGTCCAACCTAATGATATTTGAGCAACTTTTACTCCTGGTCTGTCTTTTGCTTGTTTCAATGATTACCACAACAGTGCTGTCGTGCTAACACCCTTTCACCTGTTTGGATAATTTCTCCAAAACTGGAATTGTCCTTTTTCTATGTTGGGCTTTTATATATTGGCTGAAAATGGTTTTTAGAATACATTGAATTCTGTAGCTTCTATACTTATTTTATCTGTTAATATTGGGGCTTCTATAAATCTCCTAAATTACCACCCTTCTAGTATTTTTCGCACTACTGAGAAATTTGCCTGCGTACTTCCTCTCATCTCTCACTTCTTTGGTTCAGAGTACACACACACTCTTAGCAGGATGAAGCTCCTTCTCATGACTTTTTTTACGTTCACCTCGTTTTATCGTTCTTCCAATAAATCACCTCACCGCAGTTGTCTTTCTTCCCATGACCAATAGTGCTATCCTGACTGTTGGTCTGATCCAGAAGCTCTAACCAGGAATGTTGAGTTGCTTTTTGTACCCCAAATAGCCATGATGTCATACTTGACTACCTGTGTCCTGCATTCATTTGCCTATAATTTACTTAATTCCTTGCATTGAAATGAAAATCATTTCAGCCGGGACAATTCCTTTGTTATCTTTGTCCAGTTCTTTTCTGACTTTTTATCATTTCTCCTTGCTTTGAATGCCTATAAATTTTTTTACCTTCCATTTCACCTTTCTTTGTCCTTCTGAATTCACCTTCTAGTTTCTATCTTCTGACAAATTAGTTTAAATCTTCCGTTAAAAGCATCAGCGAACCTTTTTCTGTGATGATATTGGTGTTGCCCTGTTGATTTTGAACCCCCCCCCCCCCCCCCACCCCCAGGTTCCACCTTCTCTGAGAACCAGCTCCCATTATCCCAGGCACTTAAAGTCCTCCCTCAAGCATCTCCTAACCCATGTGCCCTTGTGTTCATCTGTACCTTCTCTGCTTGAACATTCTTTCTCTAAAGCTGCAGGGGTGACCACTTCCTAAAACATGCTGATCACCTAGTTCTCAACAATGCTGGTGCTCTGCAACATTACCAGCTCCTTTTTTCTTACTCTAGCTCAGAAACCCAGACCTTGAGCTTGCCATCTCCTGACACCACAACTTCCTGCACCTGTGTGGATATCTGGAGCAAAGTCATCCTGGGGGGGCCCCCACAGTGCTGACTGAGGTACCCTATTGTGCTTCTGTTTAGGAGACTACCATCTAAACTTGCAGTTATAAATAAAAGACTTTGTGACGTTTTTGTGTTGACCTTGACCCTAACATTCTCTCTAACACTTGCTTTTCTATAATTTACTGATTTTGTTTTAATTTTAACCTCATTTAACTTTTGGTCTGCTAACAGTTTAGTGAATACCAAAACACAGATGCTAACCACTTGCGTCGAATGGTTAGGGAGTTTCTTTAACACTAGTTTGCAACTTGTTTGCACTGTTCCACACTCTCATGTTTTGAGGGTTACCCTCAAAAAATACAATTCCCTGCTACCAGCTCTCCCTGTTTAAATCTGCTGCTCAGCTTCTTGCACAGTTTGCTTATTTGCCAGTTCAACATCAAAATTATTAGCATATTTAGTACACAATAGTGTTAGAAAGCAAAACAATTATTTTAAAAACCAAATTAAAGGTGAAATTAAGGAGAATGACTCCCTCTTATGTGTTTTTAGGTCATTTAAGTTGTTCCAAACCATGGCTATAAAAGAACAAACTGGTTCTTTTGCAAATTATGGGAGCAATTGAAATGCTTCATTGATTTTAATATTCTTGGTCTCGTGCTGCTGAAGTATTTTAAAGCCTAGTGAGGTAAGGAATATATTAACTTGATTGAGGAACCCGCTTCTTGTGATTTCAGCTTGCCATGATGCTACAAGAACGAGCAAGATCATATGCCATTTCACAGCTTCCTGTGATGGGTACAATGCCTCGTTATCAGGTCTGACCTGTAGCCACGTTCTTAAAGCAGTGGGATGAATCGAAATTTCCAAACCAGTTACTTTTGGTAAAGTTCCCCAAAATCAAAACAATACAGAGTAAGAGAGAGGAACTGCACTATTTGGAGCGAGGGTCAAGACATCAATTTAAGGAGAACAATAAAAGAACCAAAGGCACTGCCAAGGAAAACCTATTTGTTTTTGTGTGTGTGGGGTTGAAATTTGGAATTCATTGGTAAAGATTGATTCAGCCACTGGCCTTTGAAAGGGAATTTGGGAAACAAAAGAGCGAAATTTTGTAAAGCTAAGGGAAAAGACAGCAAGAGTACATTGAGTTGAATTGTTCTTGGAGAGTCAGTACAGACAAAAGAGGCTGAATGGCCTCGTGCACTATAACCATTCTATGATCTGGTACAACATGCATCTTTTTGTTTTCATGTCCCTGTTCTCCCAAAGTTAGATTGTTAACCAGTCACTTTTTCCAACAGATTGGTGGCAAATTTTGAGCTTTTTGAGGTTATTTTGTCTTAAGAGAAAGTAAACATTGGTCTCCATGTTTGAAATGATAGGATATACGACAGAAACAGGCCATTTGGCCCAAATGGTTTATAGCTTCACTCACGTTTCTTCCCATCCTCTTGGCTATCCCTCTCTCTCGGGAGGGGTGAAAGAAACGTTTCTTTGTTCTCCTTTTGACTCCCACCAGTCAAAATAATGTTTCAGAGATTGTAGGAACTGCAGATGCTGGAGAATCTGAGATAACAAGGTGTAGAGCTGGATGAACACAGCAGGCTAAGGAGCATCAGAGGAGCAGGAAGGCTGACGTTTCGGGCCTAGACCCTTCTTCAGAAATAATGCACCTGAAGGTTGTCTTCAAACAACTGGCTCTAATGATTGACCAGTGTCTCTTTGGAGCTGCCTGTTTAGGAATAGGTGAACACCCAATTCCAGCCAAATCTTTCTTTCTTTCTGAAACACTTGGGGGTGTAGTGTCTGGGCTGCTTCTGTTGAGATGGGGTAATGTAAAGAATGCATTCGGGGAAAATTTGTGATTGAGAATTCTGTGCAAGATTTGTGGTTGTAACGTCCTAATTTGCCACTTGGTGGCAGTGATGTCCGATTAGGCCACTGGAGTACTTGCTCGTGATGAGGTGAAATATACTATCCACAATAGTATTGTGGGTCACGTAAGTTAATTGTTTAATTTTACTCAAATTTAGAAACAAAATCTATATCCTTGACTGTTGCATGCTTCAATTCAACATCTTTGCAAACCAAACAACACTCTCTTCTCATTTAGATGTAAGCATTTTGCATTTACACTATTATTTCTTGTGAATTGCCCAGATGAGTGCAGGATGAAAAGCATTAAAAAAAATGCCTTTTTTTTTAGCAAAATCCTAAATTTTTCTTTAGGCCCTGGCATTGCTACTGGTTAATGCCCAACCTGAGGTGCCGTTGAGAAAACGCTGGTGAGCTATTACCTTGATCTACACTCCTATTGCTGTTCAGCTACAGGATTTTGACACTTGGTGGCTTTGAATTGACTAAGGTCAATTGACTTTAGGTCATTTAAGTTTGTTCCAAACCATGGCTATAAAAGAACAAACTGGTTCTTTTGCAAATTATGGGAGCAATTGAAAGGCTTCATTGATTTTAATATTCTTGGTCTCGTGCTGCTGAAGTATTTTAAAGCCTAGTGAGGTAAGGAAAACATTAACTTGATTGAGGAACCCGCTTCTTGTGATTTCAGCTTGCCATGATGCTACAAGAACGAGCAAGATCATATGCCATTTCACTGCTTCCTGTGATGGGTACAATGCCTCGTTATCAGGTCTGACCTGTAGCCACGTTCTTAAAGCAGTGGGATGAATCGAAATTTCCAAACCAGTTACTTTTGGTAAAGTTCCCCAAAATCAAAACAATACAGAGTAAGAGAGAGGAACTGCACTATTTGGAGCGAGGGTCAAGACATCAATTTAAGGAGAACAATAAAAGAACCAAAGGCACTGCCAAGGAAAACCTATTTGTTTTTGTGTGTGTGGGGTTGAAATTTGGAATTCATTGGTAAAGATTGATTCAGTCACTGGCCTTTGAAAGGGAATTTGGGAAACAAAACAGATTGTGACAGCAGGTACAGGCACAATAGGACCAATGGTCTCCTCCTGTAATTGTTATTCTGTGAATTTGGAGTGTGTCAGGTTTTGGTGCACTCCCACAACCGTAGTGCATCAATTTTAAAGGAGGAAAACAATGTTTCGTGTGGTGGGTGGATTTATCCATCTCCAACCTGTTGCTTACTAGAAGGGAAAGGACATGGTCAGCATAGTTTGTCTTCTACCTTTTGTTGCATAACACGGTGATATTGATATTGTTGACTGATCACTTTTTATCAATTAGTTTCCAACAAATCCTGACTGAAGGTGAAGAAATCCCTCTGGAGAATCTGGGAGCTGTAGGTCTAAGATTACCTACTTTTTTGCATGCTAATTACTTATGCCCTTTGAAGTATTGTGAAAATGAGCAGCACTGAGTAAATGAATATTGTTCATGCAGGAAACCTCATTCTAAGGACGTGGACACAGAAATCTAGGCTGCTTCAGTACACTAATGTGGGAATGCTGGATTGTATGTGGTGCTGATCTTTGGATGAGATGTCAAACTGAGGCCCTGTCTGCTGGATTTAAAAGATCCTATGTCAATATTGAGAGTATAGTAGTGTCCTGACTAATACTGATTCTCTGGCAACAAAATGGGAGCTTGAGGTATGCAAGTTGGCTGCTGCATTTTCTGCAGCAGTAATTTAAAATACTGGCTGTAAAGCTCTTTTGGGGCAACTCGGAGAAAGGCACTAAATACATTTAAGTCTCGTTCTCTTTCCCTTTTTATTTTGGAAGGAAACCACTTCCTTGTTTCTTTGTTTCCTGCAAGATGTTGCCAACATTTTCGTTCTGAGTTTTTTGTGATTTCAATAAATGAATGTACCATTCCCAATGTTAAACATGAGGCAGAGTTTTCTAGTCCTCTATGGAAATTAATTTGACTCTGGCAGAATGAATAACAGGGAGTTGTATTTGTTTCTATTAGAAAGGTCCACTGTTCCCAAGGGAGCCCACGGTTGTTTTGTTTTTGCAACTATTCCTGCATCATATTTTGCCATTAGATCTGAAACTGGAGATTTGCAAATAGAATTACAATTGTTAACCTACATTACATCCCAATTTGATAGCAACTGTATTTTGAGTAATCTTGGCTTATTTCCTCATGATTAATCTGACTATCAATAGGTTTGTGAATATTATGTTTTGTTTGTTGAAATCAGCTGGAAATCCATGGGCCTTGGCTTTTGAGATAAAGTGCATGCAGAAAGTATAATTTGTATATTGTACAGGATTCCATTTCAGTAATCTATAAAGCCCGATTAAAAGTTTGTATGTATGAAAGCAGATAATGTGTTAAAGAAAAAGATTTGCACTTAAACAGAGCCTTTCATGAGCACAGGGTTTGCAGCCAAATAAATATTTTCATGTATAGCCTGTTATAATAGAGGACATGTGGCTGCAATTTGCAAATAATGAGCTCCCATTGCAATAATGACCAACTATCCTGTTTCTTTTTTAATTGTGGGATAAATATTAGTTAGGACATTGGAGATAAACATCCTCACTCTTCAAAATAGTGCCATGAGATCTTTTAATGATTACCTGAGGCAGCAGATGTGGAGTCTGTTTAATGTCTCATTGGAAAATGGTGCTTCTGGCAATGCAGCACTCATTCAGTATTGGATTGGGTGCAGTGGCTGGAATTATGTACAAATCACCTGAAATGGATTTGAACCCACAACCTCCTGACTTCGAGGCAAGAGTGGCATCTGGTGGTGGCTGAAGCCAATAATTAGTAGTTGTTTAAAAGTTCTTCTAAATGTCCTGGTCAGCATAATACCCTAACATAGCGACTTACATTAAAAGCAAACTTAACACTTATGAATACTTTTCACTGAGGCATGACTAGCCATTTGTGGCTGTATTTGTCGAAGCCTTTTCAGTTGCTGTTCTTATTTTGACCCAATGAGTGAATGGCTCATGTTCCATTTCTTTCATTATGAAAAGTAGTTTTGCTGTTGTACTAGTCTCTTTGAATTAGCTGCTTGAAATGAGGCTCGTCATCTGCTTGTTTAGCCTCAGCCTAGGATCAACGGCTCCTGAATCACTAGATTCTGGGATGAAGTCCCACTCTCGGGAGTTTAGGCTGGCACTTCAGTGTAGTACCGAGGGAGTGCTGCAAAAATCAGAAGGCATCTTGTGGATAAGGCATTCAGTCTGTTAGCCTGATCTGGTGGGTGTAAACATCCCCATGGCACTATTTAAGAAGAGCAGGGGAGCTCTCCCCAGTGTTCTCCCTGTGTCTAAATATTTACCCCTCCAATCAAAATCACCAAAACAGATAACCTGCTCACTATTTCACTACTGTTTCTGGCTGTTGGCTGAATCTGAATTAGCTGCCCCATTTCCTACATTATAACAGTGACTGCAATCCAAAAATACTTCATAAACTGATTAGGCTGGGGCTGAGTGGTAACCTAATGGGTTTCAGTATGGTAGATGGAGAGGAGTTGTTTATGTTAGTGATTTCCCTTTGTTTCGGTGATGTACAATGGTCATCAGTATCCTTCATTCTGTGAAAGGTGACAGACTTATAATAAATACATTTTTATTTAAGATAAGGTGCCTTCACTCGGCACAGATTTCCTGATGGTTAAGGAGGCCTATACTTGAGAGGCAGCTTTTTTTTCATTCCTAGGACGTGAGTAGCGCAGCCAGGCCAGCATTTATTGCCCATCCCTAATTACACAGAGTGCAGTTAAGTGTCAACCATATTGCAATGGGTTGGGAGTCACATGTAGGCCAAACTAGGTAAGAATGACCTTTATTTTTCCCTTCCTTCCCTAAAGGGCATTAGTGAAGCAGATGGATTTCATAGTCATCGTTAGACACTTGATTCCAGAATTTTATTCAATTCAAATTCCACCATCTGCCATGATAGTATTCAAACCTGGGTCCCCAGGACATTACCTAAGTCTGTGGATTAATATTCTAGTGATACCAGTAGACCATCGCGTTACCTGCCCCCGGGCTGTGCATGTAGCTAGCAGATGACAAGCTCTTGGGTATCAGGGTGCTGCCTGCTAGCTCACAGGAAGTGACTCCCAGGTGTGACAATTGATGATGTTAATGGTCTTGTGTCAGGGCAGCAAGAACCTGAAGCAGAGCTTCGGGCTCTCCCCTGCTTTCCAGCGAACTCGCCTTGCAGCAAGTCCTCTCGGTGTGCCAGTGTCTTGCATCCTGTGGGCATGCCCAGGCCTAATGAGGCCGCCTTTGTTTTAACGCTAAGGAGAGGACCTGCCAATGAGAGGACTGTCACAAAAAGATAAACTGGAAATGTAAGCTCTCTCCCTCTTGAGGAGAGGGAGGTCACCAGAACCTAGATGTGGGAGGAAATGAATTCATGAGGCGTCCTCATCACCTCCCACCTACAATATGTTGAAAGGTTGGAATTTTGGATCTGAATTTTACATAGAAGTACAGCTTTTTAGTAGGCTTGGCAACTTGCCTGGCTTTGTTATATTGGGAACTGTGTGTCACTTATGGTGGAATCTTGATTTAAAGCGGGGTAACTAAAGCCAATACCAAAAGACAAGGTGCGGCTTAAAGCTTTGCGTAACATTTTGGCTATTTGGTAAAATCGCATGGTTGCATGTGATTTTCTTTGTATCTTCCTCTTAGAACATTTGCCAAACTTTCTGATGGAAGCAGTAGAAGTCCTCATCCCATCAATGCGAGCTGTCCTCAATTTTGAGAGATTCAGCACTTAGGATGCTAAGATGATCATCGTCACAAGGCTTTTTGTTATTTGTAATAAGGCGTTAAGTTGACAAATGCTCTCCTACCTTGGTGACAGCCTGACTAACATTTATTTGGCCTTTTCTTTTCAATTAACATTTTGTTCATTTGTCGTACTGGATCTTGCAATATTGTCAAACAAGTTTCAGAGATAGTAGGAACTGCAGATGCTGGAGAATCTGAGATAACAAGGTGTAGAGCTGGACGAACACAGCAGGCCAAGCAGCATCAGAGGAGCAGGAAGGCTGACGTTTCGGGCCGAGACCCTTCTTCTGAAGAAGGG
>JAHRHZ010000029.1:16981334-16992320 GCA_024137785.1 Ginglymostoma cirratum
GTCTAGGCCTGAAACGTCAGCTTTCCTGCTCCTCTGATGCTGCTTGGCCTGCTGTGTTCGTCCAGCTCTACGCCTTGTTATCTCAGATTCTCCAGCATCGGTAGTTTCTACTATCTCGGATGGTGGTAGGGCTCTTTTGCTGATTGTGGAGTAGTCTTGTTCAAAGGTACTATTATGTTTCATTTAGATGTTCGAGCAGTCCATCCCATTTTGTTTTAATCCTTGTCGGCCATTTTGTGTCTTTCAAACATGGGCAGCTTTGGTGTAAGCAGACACGAGTCACTTTGTACGGACAGGTACAGATCATCCCCAACCTCCACGGCAACAAATGAGGAAATTAAATTTTTGAATGCTGCTGTTGGTTTGATTTTCATTTTTGTTTTTAAATGTCAATGATGAGTGTGTTAGTGCTGTCTCATCCTGAGTCAGAAACGTATGGCTTTAAGTCACTCTAAAGGTATTTGTGCACACAGTCTAGGTTGATGCAGTCGACGCTGTGTTGAGGGAAAGCTGTATTTGTACAGAGGTGCTATCTTTTGAATCACATGCTGAAGTGAAAGCACATTTGCGCTCTATCCCACAGCAGTATTTTGAAAAATTGACAGATTCTTCCTGGTATCCTAGCTAAATATTAATCTCCTAAATATCACCAGAACAGATTATATGATCATTATCATGTTCCTGTTTGTCGGGACTTAGCAAATTGCTGCTGGGTTTAATTGATCAAATCCGTAGTATTCTCCTTGTACATGTTGTTATTGATCATAGAGTTTTTTGAAGACCCCAATGTTATGAAAAGAACTATATAAATGCCCAAATCTATCTTCCTTTTATCTATGCACTTTGTTTCCAGCTTAACTTTGATGCTAGAAGATTTCAAACAAATTCGTCTTCCAGGAAGGTTAGCAAAATGCATACATAACTTTCCCTTTATCCAAGGCATTGTCAATTTATTATTGTGATCATAGATAAGAAGTTCCAAGGATCATGACATTGGGTGACTGTGAGATCTAATCATCAGTGAGCTAGATAATATATGGTTTCATCCAAAAAGTATTTAGAAGACAATCAAAGTACTGTAGATGCTCGAATGCTGGTCTCAATAAAAGGTCATTCAACTTTTAATTCTGTTTTTCTCTCAGCAGTTATTGCCAGAGCTATTGAGTGCTTCAACATTTTTTGGTTTTAATCTGAACACTTAAAAGATATTTATTGGTTTTAAAAACTACCGATCTGCCACCTTTTATTTTCATTTTAAGGTCCAAAGTCTGGATAAAACCAGCAGAAATTTGTGCGGAGTTTCCTCCTACAGTCTAAAAATGTGCAGGTTGGGTTTATTGACCATGCTAAATTGCCCATAGTATTCAAGGATGTGCAGCGTAGGTGGATTAGGCATGGGAAATGCAGTGTTACAGGGACAGGGTAGGGGGTGGTCTTGGTGGGATGCACTTCTTCGGAGGGGCAGTGTGGACTCGATGGGCCAAATGGCCTGCTTCCACACTGTAGGGATTCTCTGATTCTATAAATCAGGTTTTTAACGTCTGGCTTAACTAATATTTACATCAAATCTTTAGTAAAGATCTGGAACCTAGCCCACCTTTTTCGTTTTCATCAGATCTTGATTTTTAAAAATGTGAGAATTCATCACTAGAACTTCTGTTCACATCCTAAAACATCCCTGCTGTTTCAGAGGAGCATTATCAAATAAAATTTCATATCTAACTTCCCTGAGATATTGGGAAAGGTTGGTCTCGAGTAGGTTTTAAGAAGTATCTTGGCAAACACATAAATAGAATAGTTTAGGGATTAAATTCCAGAGTAATTTGGTGGAAGAAAAATTATTAATTGTCAATGTGTGGTTCCAGTAATGACCTGAATTTGCCTATCTCAAGTTGCCCTTGTTGGAGCTGGTGAGATAGCATTTTGCATTAATGACATCCATATGGTCCAGGTACAGTTTCAAACCTAAGGTGGAGGGTTTATCACAAAGCAAAGATGATTATATATACAACTTGGGATTGAGACATCTTGAATGGTGATCCCATCCACCCACGTGAAGTTTTTGGGTCCCTGCAAGCCATCTTGTAGCTGATACACCCTGCAGCCACATTTTTTGTTTTTTTTTTCTTTATTCATTCACTGGATGAGGGTGTTGCTGGCTAGGCAGCATTTATTGCCCATCCCTAATTGCCCAGTGGGCAGTTAAGAGTCAACGACATTGCTGTGGGTCTGGAGTCGCATGTAGGCCAGACCAGGTAAGGATGGCAGTTTTCTTCCCTAAAGGACATTAGTGAATCAGATGAGGTTTTTCTGACAATCGACAATGGATTCAAGGTCATCTTTAGATTGTTTAATTCCAGATATTTATTGAATTCAAATTCCTCCATCTGCCATTGTGGAATTTGAACCTGGGTCCCCAGAACATTATCAGGGTCTCTGGATTAACAGTCCAGTGATAATACCACTAGGCCATCCCTTCCCCTAAGTTGGTGATGTTGTTCTGATTTCAGACGTAGACTGCAATTTCCTGGATGACGTTGCAACTACCCTTTCTACCACATTAGTTCTTTTACTAATGCTGGGTCAAAATCCTGTAATTCCCTCCCTAATGACATTGTGGGTGAACCTACAGCATTTGGACTGCAGCGGTTCATGGCGGAAAGACTTTCTGGTATTGGGACGTGATCCATTTGATGCAAAAAGTCAAGTCAAATGTGGGAATCCTTGATGATTGTTCAGTTCTAATTGATGATTAGGGTCAATCCAGCACGGAAACAATAGAATTTGGGGTGTGCAAGAGGCTAGAATTGGAGCAGCACAGAGCTGCCAAGATTGTTGCCCTGGAGGAGATTTGAGAAATGGAAGAAGAATGACCACACAAGCGTTGAGAATCCAGGATGTGAACTTTTAAAATAAGCATGTTGTCAATCTGGCAGCTGATTTTTAGATCGATGAATGAATGCAGGGGTGTTGCATGAATGGGACTTGTGACCTGTAACATTTAGAGCATGTGGAGGGTAAAAGCTAGGAAGAAGCCCAATCCAGAAGGAACAATCCTGAAGAATCCATGGATGAGAACCATGAGTTGAAGTAGAGATAGAGAGGCAGCTTAGAAGGCTGGAATGAGGTTGTGGTAAAATGCATGTGGAATTGGAAGCACTTCTCTGAAGCCGATGGGTTGTCAATGTTGTGAACGGTCTGGCTTGAGCCTTTTTAGATAGAATAGGAATGGTGTTTGTGGCTGAAACCAACGAACATGGTTTTGGTCTTCACAATATTTAATTGGAGCAAACTTTGTTCAGGCTATTGTGCACACCATACAGCTGCTGAAGCATAGAGATGTTCTTTTCTTAAAAAAATTGTAAACAAATTAATATAGACATGATGGACCTTCTGCACTCTAACATTCTTGATTATAGTGGAAAGTAAAGCCATGTTAATCATCAGTTTGCAATATAAAGGGATAACGTCAGAGCTCCAAGCTGTATTTATCAAGTGTTATTCTGCCAGGCTCTGATCCAAATTCACAGCTCTGTCTAAATCAGTATTTGCATCTAATTAAATTTCTAACTATCCTTTAAATCCATTTAATGCCAAAGTCAAGAATTTATACCACTGGTAATACGCAAACGATCTGTATGTCCTTGTTTGCTTATGATCTGACTGTATTGCCCACAAAACAAAGCTTTTCACTGTACTTAAGTACATGTGACTAGAATAAATCAAATCAAAGTCAATTTGAGGCTTCCTAATTTTAATAATGTATAAACAGAGAGTTATAACTCTGTGGTTAATGGATCCTTCCAATGTCTGTAAGTATATTCATCTAGATGGATTGGAACTTCTTGAGGTCTCGGCTGCTGGCAGAAGAGACCTAACCTTCCTTGTGCTGTGCTTTTAGCCTCCTCGGAAGGAAGAAACTGTCATGTCACTTGGAATATTTTGTCTGTCTTAACACTCACCAGTTGCTGGATCTGTATCAGGATCCGCAGTAATTGCTCTTCTGGGTGTTCCCCAGACACTCAAAAAAGACTTTTTCAAGTTTGCCAGTGGTTGGACAGCAGTCTTTCAATGCTATCTCTTTTTATCTTATGATTAGCTCATCCATTCTGAATGACTCCGCTTTGACTTTACTCTCTGTTCCATTCAGACTTTTTACCTGCACTTTCCTCAGATCCGAAACAAAACAAGATTTGTATCCTTCTCTTATATCTATCAGTCAATTCATTTTCAAGGGCTTTCTGCCTCGATTAATTCCTGTAATTTGCAGAAGGTTTTTTGCTCTCCAAAATACATTCTTTTGGAGTTATTAACTTCAAAAATCAATGTTGCTATTTTTCCTTTCCCATACAGGATTATGGAAATATAACTGTGTCTATGCAACCTGTTTTTTGCTTTGATTTATTGTTGTACAGTGAAAAGTTTTTTTTTTTTTTGTTTTGTATGCATTACAAGCAGTTCATAACATAGAAAGTTTACAGGGTGATTGAACAGAGCGGCTGCAAAGAAGGTGCACAAAAAGCAGAATCAGTGTTAGATTTGAAATTTGAGAGGTCCATTCAGAAGTCTCAATGGGGGGGCAGGGGTGGAGGGAAGAAGCTATTCTTGAACCCATTGGTATGTATGTTTAAACTTTTGTATCCTGTCCGATGGAAGATGTTGGAGATTATAACTGGAGCGGGAGGGGTCTTTGATTATGTTGGTTGCCTTCCGAAGACATTGAAGTGTGGATGGAAGGTGGGATGGACTGGGGTGTGTTTGGAAGTTTCTGTAATTTTCTCGTTGTCTTCTCTCTCTCTCTCTCTTGATCATGTGGTGTTACAATATTTTGAGTTACAGCCGTAGTCTGTGGGTAGTATTCTAGCCTCTAAGTGAAAGGATTGTGGATTAAATCCTACTCTAGAGACTGGAGCATTTGCTCACTGGCCTATTTGTCCTACTCATTTGGATCTTGTATTCTGATCATATTACATGCAGTTCAGGGGAACTGTTGGAAGTGTTATCTTTCAGGTTATGTTAAACCAGAAACCCATCTTCCCTCAAGTGGACAGAAAGATTCCATGGTATTACTCCAAGAGCAGGACAGTTTTCGGTCTCTTGACCATTATTTAATCAACATGGCTAGAAAATGGATTAATCGCTTCTTGTTGCGGTGTTCTTTGTTCGTTATGCACAAACAGCATGCCATCCTTTCTACATTTCAGTAGTTCAAAATTTCTCAAATATATTTCATTGGCACTGATGAGCTTTGGAATACACTCTGGTCATGAAAGGTATTAGGGAAGGGTCCCTTCTCTGAAGTTTTTAACATTTTGTTGTTTTTAAAATTTGCGTAGCAGATTTTTTTTCCAGTGATTAAATATTTTGGCAGTATGTGTGGTGACATTTCCTTGTAGAGAGAAAGTGCAGAAGCAGGTGGCACATTTCCAGCTTCTGAACTACTTTTCGGTTGCACAACTAGTTATACCTCCCAAGTAATGTGGATTTATCATGCAAAGAACAGCCTTCTGATGAACAGAGGGAGCTCTGTTATTTGCAGTTCCGCTGCTAATTTTTAAGTGTTTGGACACAACATCAATCAGAACATTAAAGATGACTAAGTTCATTTCACTTCACTTTTTTACTTTTATTTGAAAACCAGTGCATACATTTGGACCTATAACCTGTTTATGATCAGTCTTTTATAGTTTGTGTTTGCACAGCCGTATTAATACAATAAAACAGCAAGTTGATTTTTCTTTTCAGTTAAGCCCAAAACACACTGAACAAACAAAAAGCAGTTATTAGGATCAGTCAACAGAAATTTTAAATTTGCCTTTACGAAGGTAGGGCAGCTTAGGGAGATGTTGAAGTGTAGGGTGAGTATAAGAATGGTTCATTAGATCATCTTATCTTCCTATCATCTCCTTTCCACCCCCAAACCAACCCACTTGCCAAAAAATGTTGTGTACTAAGGAACCCAGCCTAAATATATTTCCAAACCTGACTGTCAATCAATCTTTGTGCTGTGCACTGGGTTAGGTTAGCACCTGGGTATGCTTTTGCAGACTCGTCACCTGACAAGGCTAGTCTATGTTGGGTAATGTGGAAAGGGACATAGTTTTAACCAGAAACAAGGTTTAGTTCTGTCTGCACTCCTAGCAGGTGGCATTCCTTGAGGTTGGGGCAGTTCATCCACATTATGTATACTGTGATAATATTTAGATTGACAGTCCTCAGTATTCGGATTCTGTGATGGTCAAGGCATTCTATTGGCTCTCCAAAAGCAATTATATTGTGCTGAATTGTAAATGTTTGTAGTAAAAGGTCAATTTCAAGCCCTTTTTTTTTCAAAGCTATGATGAGTTATACATTAATGCTATGGCTATCATAAAACCAAGCCACGCAATAAGGTGTAGTTTTGTAAAACCAGCTTTGCTTATCTTACTAAGCAGTTTGCTGTGTCTGATACAGTACTACTGCTCAGCACTGTGACTAAGCTTGGGTGGATTTGGCAGATTAATGAATTCACTGTTATTAATTGGGGCGGTGGTAGGAGTGCTGAAATTTTACTAATTTCAGTAAAATTAGTAAGGATTAATTTTAAAAGAGGATTAGACAGGATTAAGAGCAAAGCCAAGATTATTGCTTCAGATTTGATTTCTGTTAAACCATGCTGGGAGATGGGGCTGCGCTTCAGTGCGATGTAATTTTATAGTTTATTCGCCCAACAGTAACTATCCAAACACAAACATGAAGAATGGGCATTTGAGAGAGTTACTATAAGTTTGAGATTCCATGGAATTGGCTTTCTTCAATGTTGCAAATTAGATTTCTGTCCAATATTTTCATTTTGAAGTTCATGGTAAACATCAGGTTCGATAGGCAGTTCTGTGTTTCATGGTAGAAAATTAACCTCTTCGCCAAAGTGTTTGGAGTTATTGTATACTACAGATTCTATGTCCTACTATTTTTGGTGTGCTCAATTCTACCAGGTTGGCATTGCACAGATGTTGACAGAACATGACAATTTGACACTAAATGGCATTGAGTTCCCTGAAGGAATAAACAATTATTCAAAACCAAAGTAAGTTTTTCTAATTTAAAAAAAAAATTCCTTCACAGAACCTGGATGTCACTGGCTAAATTGGCATTTATTGCCCATCCCTAAGCACCATCTGAATAGTGATGGTGAGCCAGTTTCTTGGACTGCTGCAGTCCTTGGTCTGTAGCTAGACCTGCAGTGCTGTCTGGAAGGGAGCAGCAAGATTTTCACCTAATGGCAGTGAAGGAACAGCATTGCAGTTCCAAGTTAAAACTGGGCAACTTCCAGGTGGCAGTGTTCCCATACATCTGCCCATTTCCTTATAGGTGACAGAGGTTGTTTATTTGGAAGGTGCTAACAAAGGAACGTTGATGTGTTGCAGTGCATTTTTGTAGATGATATAGGTTACTGCCACTATGGATCAGTGGTGAAGAGAGAGAATGTTGAAAGTGCTGAATGTGGTGCCATTCAAGTGGGCTTCCTTATCTTGGATAATGCCAAATTTCTTGAGTGTTGTCGGAGCAGTAGGCAAGTGGAGAGTATTCCATCACGGTCCTAACTTGTGGTTTATGGGTTTTTGGGCGGTAAGCAATCTCTGCAGAATTCCTAGCTTCTGACCTGTTCTTGTAGCCGCAGTATTTAAGTGACTGGTCCAGCTCAGTTTCTGGTCAATGATAAGCCTGCAGGGTATTGATCTTAATGAGAGATTTAGCAATGATAGTGCCAGTGAATGTCAATGGTTAGATTCTATCATTTTAGAGATGTATATAGAGGTACTCCGGCTTCCTCCCACAGTCCAAAGATGTGCAGGGTAGATGGATTGGCTATGCTAAATTGCCCATAGTGCCCAGGGATGTTTAGGTTAGGGGGGTTAGACAAGGGAAATGCAGGGGTGGGGGAATGAGTCTGGGTGGGATGCTCTTTGGAGGGGCAGTGTGGACTTGTTGAGCCAAATGGCCTGTTTGCACACTGTACAGTCTCTATGACCGCTATGAGATGCTCACTGCCTGCAACTAGTGTGTTGTGCATTTTACTTTGTTTACCGATCTAAGTCTTGATGTTCATAGAATCCCTACAGTGCAGAAAGAGGCTATTCAGCCCATTATGTCTGCACTGACCCTGTGAAGAGCATCCCACCCAGACGCAGGCCCCGACCTTATTCCTGTAACGCTGCATTAACCATGACTAACCCACCTAGCCTAGACACTATGGGCAATTTAGCATGGCCAATCTGCCTAGCCTGCACATTTTTGGACAGTGGGAGGGAATCAGGGTACCAAGAAGAATGAGCTGTAGGGGTAGAATTAGGCCATTCGCCCCATTGAGTCTGCTCCACCATTGATCATCTTTCAACCCAATTCTCCTGCCTTCTCCCCTTAACTCTTGATCCCCTTACTAATCAAGAACTTGCCTACCTCTTTCTTGAAGACATTCAATGACTTGGCCTCCACAGCCCTTGGCAGCAATGAGTTCCACAGATTCGCTACCCTCTGGCTGAAGAAACCCGTCCTCTGCTCAGTTCTAAAGGATCGTCTCTTAACCCTGAGGCTGTGTCCTCAGGTCGCAGTCTCTCCTGTTTGTGGAAACAACATCATCTTCTCCACGTCCACTTTATCCAGGCCTCTCGGTATTCTGTAAATTTTGATCACAGCCAACCTCATCCTTAAAAACTCCATCGAGTACAGACGTAGAGTTCCCAACCTCTCCTATCACAAGCCCTTCATCCTAGAATCATTCTTGCAAACCTACCCTGGACCCCCTCCAATGCCAACACGTCCTTCCTTAGATATGTCGCAAAATTACTCACAATATTCCAAATTCAGTCTGATCAGAGCCTTATATAGCCTCAACAGTACATTTTCTGTTTTTGTAAACTAACCCTCAAAATGAATGCTAACTCTGCATTTGCCTTTCTAACTACCAATTGAACCTGCTTGTTAACCTTAAGAGAATACTAACCTAGGAGTCCCAAGTCCCTTTTGTGCTTCAGATTTCCGAAGCCTTTTCCCGTTTAGAAAATGGTCTATGCCTCTATTCTTCCTACCAAAGTGCATGGCCTCACACTTTCCCACATTGTATTCCATCTGTCGCTGCTTTGCCCACTCTCCTAGCCTGTCCAAACCCATTTGCAGCCTCCCCTCTTCCTCAAAATTACCTGACCCTCCAGCTTTCTTTGCAGAAGACACAAACTTAGCAACAATATCCTCAGTTACTTTGTCCATATAGTTAAAGTATAACATGAATACTTGTCTCAACACTGACCCCTATGGAACTCCACACATCACCTGATGCCATCCTGAAAAAGACTCCATTTATGCATACACACATCCTTCTGCCAGTTAGTTAATCCTCTATCCATGTCAGTACTTTACCCCTAACACTTGGGGCTCTTAGCTTATTTTCACCCTCCTACGTGGCATGATCACATCCACTGGCTCCCCTTTGTCTAACTTGCTAATTAACTTCTCAGAGAATTCTAACAGATTTGTTAGTCATGATCTCCCCTTGATGAAGCCACGCTAACTCAGCCCCATTTTGCCATGAGCTTCCAAGTACTCTGCAATCTCATTCTTAAAATGGACTCTAAAATCTTACCAACAACCTGACCTCAACAGGTGAGGTCAGGCTCACCTGTCTACAATTTCCCATCTTCTGCACCTCTCCCTTTTTAAACAGGTGTGTCACATTGGTAAGTCTGTAGTCCTCTGGGACCTTCCCTGGTTTCAGTGATTCCTGAAAGATCACCAATGCCTCCACAATCTCCTCAGAACTGAGTTGTAGTCCATCTGGTCTGGGTGATTTTATCCTGTTCAGATCTTTCTGCTTCCCCAGCATCTCTGCCTTAGTGATGGCCACTACACTGCTTTCTGCCCCTGACTCTCCTTGAACTTTCTAATATGCTGCTGGTGTATTGCACTTTGAAAACTATTCAGTTCCTCTGCCATTTCTTTGTTCCCCATTACTATTTCTTCAGCCTCATTTTCCAGCAGTCCATTGTCCACTCTTGCCTCTCTCTCCTTTTCGATATACCTAAAGAAAATTCTTGCAATACTCTCTTTCATTCCTAACCATCTTACCCTCATTCCATCTTCTCTCCTCTTTTATTGCTATTTCAGTTGTCCTCTGCTGGATTTTAAAAGTTTCCTGTTCCTTTCACTCTGATGGGGTAAAGGGCCTAGTATAATTCTGTGAAATATACTGTATTCCCCATCCAAGGGGAAAGCATCAGTCGTGTCCTTGGAATCTGGTAAAGTATTTTGTTTCGTAATTGCATTTTAGCATTGCCAAAAAGAGAATGACATTGGTGCCAAAAATGCATTGCACGGTATAAAAAAATTGTGCAAATATTTATGTTCCTTAAAATTTTGCACGCGAACTAATGTATTCAGTAATATTTAACAAAAGTTTTCTCTGCCCATGCAGATTTCAGAGTTGCATAATCATAAATCTGAATTTCATAATCTCAGCTGCATTTCTCAGAGGTTAATTCCCTTGGAAGTGGGGAGGGAACAGCTCAAAGGTGAGATAGCAGTTTAGACAATACTATGTACTAGCTTGTTAGGCAATATCCGTGCATGGCAGCTGGTAAAGTAAAGCTGGTGAATGTTACTGAATGCGCCAGGGACCATAAGAAGCTTCACTTTTGCAGCATAAGGCCTGAAATAGATAAAAGGATGCTGAGGACCAAAGATTGCAACTTTAATATCCCATTTTCTATATTAAGACATCCTGGGGTCAGGGTAGGTATTTTGGGCACAAAAATCATGTCTCATGGAAATGAGGAACAAATTTGCACTTGTCTAAATCATTTCACAACTGCAGGTCATCCAAATAGTGTTTGTATGGTTACAGAAAGGTGATGTATAGTAGTCAGAGATAGTAGGAACTGCAGATGCTGGAGAATCTGAGATAACCAGGTGTAGAGCTGGATGAACACAGCAGGCCAAGCAGCATCAGAGGAG
>JAHRHZ010000029.1:17007320-17073749 GCA_024137785.1 Ginglymostoma cirratum
CCCCCTCTCTCCCCATTTATTTCAGAACCCTCTTCCCCTCCCCCATTTCTGATGAAGGGTTTAGGCCCGAAACGTCAAGTTTTCCTGCTCCTATGATGCTGCTTGACCTGCTGTGTTCATCCAGCCCCACGCTTGTTATCTCGGATTCTCCAGCATCCGCAGTACCTTTTATCTCTAATCACCATCAGAGTTGTAGTATAGCTGTTATAGTTTGCTATGGGTACTTGGGCTCCTTTTGAGTAAATTTACAATGGCTGCTCACTCCTTGTTGGAAACTGAGCTGGTCTTTTTTTGAAGTGAACACAGGATCACATTTGACTCTTATGGCTCATTCACACATTTAAAAATTGATAAATTGAATGAGCATCCCTTTTTCGTGTTCCATGTCCACTGGCTCAATTCGGAAACATGCAAGCTAAATGTTCAGAATAGATGGACAAACTTGATGTTGATCAAAACCGAAATTGCTGGAGGAACTGAACAGGTTTGGCAGCATTTTTGGAGAGAAAGCAGAGTTAACATTTTAGGTCCAATGACCTTTAGGTGGAGAAAAAGCCTAGAAAAGTAGGAAAGAAAGAAAGTTAGTCAGACAAAGGGATGGTTGATAGTAAGACGGGGAAGCAGAAAAGCTGATAATGAGGACCAATTGGTAGGTGTAAATTATTTGGCTGTGCTGAAAGCAGTCCATGTCACAACAGGTTGTGGGAATGGGAAAACAGCACACTCAATATTGGAGATAGTAGGAACTGCTGATGCTGGAGTCTGAGATAACAAGGTGTAGAGCTGGATGAACACAGCAAGCCAGGCAGCATCAGAGCAGCAGGAAAACTGATGTTTTGGGTCTGGACCCTGAAAGCTTTCCTGCTGCTCTGATGCTGCCTGGCCTGCTGTGCTCCTCCAGCTGCACACCTGGTACACTCAGTATTGGGTTGTGAAGGCTGCAGGGTTTCTGGGTGGAAAATGAGATGATGTTCTTTTCTGGAGCCTTGGATGTTGAGGATCGGGCAGTTATATAGGCAAGTGTTGCACCTTCTGGGATTGCATGTCAAGGTAGATAGGGTGTGGGGATGCTTCAGGTGTCCATTCCCCATTCTTCTGTGCACCCAAGCCATTATCCATTCACAGCCGATGACACGGACTAGGGTGTTTTATTTTATACTTGAAATGTCTATGGTATCTGATAGTATGGCAGTTACTGGGTTACTTCGACAGATAAGTTGGCAGTCTTCTGAGCTGAGAAGTCAAGAGCTCCATGGCTTCTTAGTCTCCTTTTACAAATCAGGAATGGAAATTTTGGCGAGGCCTCTAGAATTGACTGGCAGTCTTTGTTCTTCTGTTAGGTGTTGAAACATCCATGTACTGAACATGGAGTGGTAAGGTGCTAGTTGCTTTGGCAGTCAGTACAGTCTCCTACGCTTACTGTTAAGAGTAGGTGGCGAAAGGGCTATGTTCCACCCTGCATTTGGGCAGCTTTTCTTCCAGGGCTTCCCAGGGGCATGTTTAAAGACTGATTAATGAATGGCGCGATTAATTTCTGTCAGTGTTGTTAAGGTTTTGCATCTGTTCTCCCTGTCCTTTAAACCTCATGCTTCCTTTTCCCTCAGCATTACATTTTGTGGCATCTGCTGTCAGAAGTACGTCAAAGCCAATCTCTGTGAGCAGTCCATCACCACTGTCAGATATGCAATGAAAATGCTGGCAAGTGGAGCAGAGACTATTATCTTCATGTTTTTGGGAATCTCTGCAGTAGACACAGAAAAATGGACATGGAACACAGCTTTTATCCTTCTCACCCTAGTCTTCATCTCTGTCTACAGAGTTATTGGTGGGTGCTGTTGTATATGTACCTTGTTTCCAAGGTTTAATTATGGAAATTTAGTGACCGGTATTTGCTGTTTGATCCCTCCATCAGGTTTTTGCTATTTAATGGGATCATTTATCATTTTAATAAGGCTCATTTTGTATTTTAATTCCCCGCCCCTTAATACTTTGACATAGCAAAATCCAACAATTTCCACATTGAAACTTTCAGTTGACACTCAGCTTTTGGATGTGTTTGTTTGAGATTTCTGCCGCCTTTTTATACGAAGAAGTGTTTTCTGCTGTTCCCCTGAATTCCCTCAATCTTTTTTTTAAAAAGTTTATATTCCCTTGTTTTTAACATTCCCATCAAAGGAAATTTGCTTCCATTAATCCTATCACATTCTTAAAGATCTCAAGCAAAAACTGAAATTGCAGGAAAAACTCCACAATGGAAACATCAATGGAGAGAAAGCAGAGTTAATTTTTTGGGTCTAGTGACACTTCTTCAGACAATATCTCAAATTTATCATTCATCAATCTTCTACGTTCCAGTGAATGCATCCTATTCTCATAATTTGAGTCTTTTTGCCCTATTTTGTTGTGAATCAGATACAAAGTCAATGTGTAATTTCTGAGATTCACTGTCTATTTTACCAATAAGTTCATGTTTTTGGCATTTTACTTGTAATTACTTCATAGATTTGTTATGGGTTATTTTGTAACTCATAGTTTTAAGAGATGGAATGAATTCTGTTTTATTTATGATTTTAAAATCATTCTAAATGCTGTTTGTGACAACATACACTCCTATCAAATGCAATGCAAGCATTGTGTTTGTCTAACATTGAATATTTAAACACCTACAGGCTTCTGAAATTATTTGCTTCAAGATTTTCTTTCAGTTTCTGAGGGACTTTGATCAAACCCGTGATTGCATTCTGAGACAGGAAAGCAGTCTGGCCACAATAGATGAGAGAGCTGTGAATTCCCTTGTGGATTAGCCACCAATGGTACCTTACCTTCAGCAGGCTGGAACGAAGGCTGGGGAGTCTGTCTTCAGTCATCGGAAGTGGCTCAGGCTAGACTTTCAAATAGAAAACAAATGACTTATCACGAAGCTCCCATGACCCATGCAATTGAACCCGAAAAGAATCCCACCTCAGCAAAAAGTGACAATAACCAACATGGAACGATAAACTAATGCATTGCTTTCAAAATAGTGCTCATCTTTTGACATCAGTTTACCAATCTTGCCAAAATCACGTGGTATGAAAAATGTGCAGCAATGCTGCATTTTTTTGACTTAAGGCACTGTATGTATCTGTTTTTAAAGATTAACAGATTTGAACTATAACTAAAATATTGTCACTCTTCTGATTTATTTTTTTAAGGTGTTGTAGTTCAGACCTGGATTCTCAATCGTTACCGTGTGGTGCAGTTGGAAATTATAGATCAGGTGGTGATGTCATATGGAGGCCTGCGTGGAGCTGTAGCTTTTGCTCTGGTGGTTTTGCTAAATAACAGCATAATGGAGAAGAAACTCTTTGTCAGTACAACCATTATTGTGGTGTATTTCACCGTCATCTTCCAGGTAACCATCACCACTGTTGTCCGGACCCTCTGTGGTAATTCAGTTAGAGAATACATAGAAAGCTTTCTATCTTTTGAATGAAACACTACAAACTAAAAGCATTCTGCCATCTCAGATGATGCGAATTGTCTCATGACATGACTGTGTTCAAGTCTGTGTCTAGTGCATGAAAGTGGGGCTAATAAAGATACTATTATAGTTTTGGCATGAATAGGCTGAAGGGCCTGTTCTGTACTGTATGATTCTACAATCTCATGTTATGACTTTCAAGAAGAGCAGGGGAGCTGTTGTGTTGCCAAATACTTATCCCTCAAACATCATCCCTAAAATCCATGTTCTGGTCTTTATAGGATTGCTGTTTGGGGAGAAGTAGCAGAGTGTAAAACGGTTGCTGCATTTCCTACGTGATAAAAATATTGTGACTGTACAGTACTTTGATATATAAAGTTTTTGAGAGGATTTGTTGCTCGGGTTGTGGATGAGATTGTAGACTTGCTTGCGAGCCGGTGCATTTGGTTGCAGACGTTTCGTCACCCTGCTAGGTAACGTCGTCAGTGCGCCTCTGGTGAAGCGTCGGTGTTCTGTCCGATACACTAACACTAACGAGCCACCAAGAGACATGACCAATTCTCACTGGTCTCAATACGCACGGAAAAAGAAGGACACAAATTCGACTCGGACATCACATCCGTAATAGCGTGAGCCAAATGGAGACATGCCAGGGAATTCCTGGAGGCCTGGCATTCCAACCAGAACTCTGTCAACAAACACATTGAACTGGGTCCGATTTTATATAAACCACTGAAAAACAGAACTGGAAGTAACGCCAACCACCAAAAGGGACAGAACATCGACATTTCACCGGAGGCGCACCAACGATGTTACCTAGCAGGGTGATGAAACTTCTACATTCAAACACACTGGCTTGGCGAGCAAGGCTACAACCTCCGTACTTTTCTATTCACATTACTTTCACAACCTCAGGGTATCAATTTGTCCTTTGTTAATGCTTGTGAGCTACCGGCCTGTGCTGCTGAATTGAAAGCCATGTATTGAATGGCCCGTATTTACATTTTGGACCATTTCTTCTCCTTGGCATTAGAAGAAACTGGGCTTGGACCTAATGGTGGAAATTGTTCCCTCATGAAGTAGAGCCCAACCAAATGGCAAAGATTTTGATAGGCCTGAAATGAAGTCTAAACTCTGTTTTGTTTTAATATCTGTACCAGAAGTGAAGTTGAGTTGTTTGGGATGTTTTTCAGGGTCTGACAATCAAACCTTTGGTTAAATGGCTGAAAGTAAAGACAAGCCAACAGAAGGAGCCTTTACTCAATGAGAAACTTCATGGAAGAGTAAGTTTGTGTCTCTCAGCATCCAATAAATGTGTAAAAGGAGGATTCCTTAAAGTGCATCACCTGGAGTGCTCATTTTTGCTGGTGACACTAAGACACATCAGGTGATATGCCCCCAAACCAACAATGTATCAACAGTTGAGAGTAACAGATGACAGCCTAAGCATTTAAGTCACTGTGGCTAATGTGAAGTTTTAGGATGGATATTGTATAATGACGACCACCGTCAACTCCCTGCATTCCCATCCCACCCCACCTCTCACCACCAACACCACCACCAACCACCACCCCCTGGGTGCACCATCACCTGTTGGCTTGTTGGATTCAGGTACTTGTTCGTCATGGCTGGTAGTGGGATTTATTGCGCAACTTTTTGTTGATTTGAGAAGGTGGTGATGTAACTGAATAGATTGCTTGACCGTTTCGGAAGGCAATAAAAAGTAAACCATGTTGGACTGGGAGTCAAGTCACACCTAAGGCCAGACTGGGTAAAGGAGACTGATTTCCTCCTGTAATCAACCCGTGAGCCAGTTGTGTTCTTATGAAATTTCAGCAGCTAAAGAGCGCTTGAAGCTAACTTTTCTTTTGTATCTTTTAAAAGAGACTCCATTTGAATTATTCAGTTTTCACGGTCGGATTTGAACACATCAGACTGAAATGATAGCCCTCATCTCTGGTGCATTTGGTTGTGGGAAGAGCATTTAATCATGTGGGAGAGTGATGATTGGGGATCCCCAAACCTCTGGCCTGGTTAAGTCCTTTATACATTGTTTGTAGCCAGCCTGCCCATTCTGCCACAAGTGAGGCCCTCACGTAGGAAATTCATGCCCCCTCGAGGGCCCCAGTGTGGTCACGTGGGGAATCATGGAAATAGAATGCCTTTCTCTGTAATCTTTCCTGCAGCTGTGTGCACTGCAAGATCAGTACGCAGCAATGACAGCGTAAGCGTAGAAAACCTGCATTATCACTACGTTGTACTTCTCTTAGGCTTAAATGTTCAATAAGGAATGATGAAGCAATAATATTGGACCTTTATTTGAAGGTCAGTCTATATTCAGATTGGTTTTATGTGTCCTAAATACACTGCATCTGACTTCTACCATTGCTGCTATCAGGCTGACTATAGAGTCATGGAGCTAGTACACAACACCTGATGATTTTAGATTTATTTAATATTGTCACATGTACCTAAATACAATGAATAAACTTTCAAAAGTATCGCCATTCTCTGGAGCCATCTTGGATCTTTGTTTAAATAGTGTGAAATTACAATGATAGTTTTGTTATTTTGACCAGTTGTTGTATGTCTAATGGTTCAGCTCCTACTCCCCTTCCTGGCTGAGATCTCTTTGACTCTCCTTCCTGGTGCTGAATGTCAGCCGGGTCTTGATTCCAGGCTCCTCCTCCATCATTGATGCTGAAGCCGGCCAGGAGTCTGGGCTAAAGAGTTGCTGAACCCGGGGCCATATGACAGAGAAACAATGAAGCCTTTATGGTACCAATAACCTGAAAGCTGCATGGTGCTGTCTCCATAGTGCTCATGAGCGGCCTTGGGCTCAGGAGCCGAACACTGCCGACCACCTCCCCCGCCACCCCCCAAAACCCGCCCAACTAGCACATCCTGTCGTCCCAGCAATTCCCCTTCCAGCCATCGCTCCATCCCTGGCCTGGGCCCGTCTGAAATGTTGATCCTTGGGTCATTGAATTACTGGCAGCAGGCACAGTTTCCTCAGGGACTCTGGCCAGCAATGAAAGCTCTGGGCGAAAGCAAGTATACAATTCAGTTCAAGCACAATTTGAGATGAGGGAACAAAAGTTGGCCCTGCCAGTGATGCCCGGGTCACCTGAAAGAGCTAAGAAAATAAAAATCGAAACATTGATCAGAATTAATCATTGGAAAATTCAAACAAAACTTAGTCTCTAAACAAAAACCAATGTTATTTCCACTTTGTGAATGGAAATTATTTTAAACAATCACTTATACATTAGTGTTAGTAGTGTATTCTTCTCTCACTTTTTAAATAACTTGCTTCTTTTTCAGGCTTTTGATCACATTCTTTCTGCAATAGAAGACATCTCTGGTCAAATTGGACACAACTATCTTCGAGATAAGTACGTGACTTTTTATCGCAGTATTTTTTTTTCAATGTTTTGTAAATATTCAGCATGTTATGTTAATACTCCTCATTATTTAGTCAAATAATTTTTATCATTGTTGGGAGATGCACTTGGTTTATCACATTTCATCTGGTTCTTTGCCAGATCTGTGCAAGTACTGAAAGTAAAATCCAAATGCTCCAGCTGACATCCCCTCTACAACAGCACAGTGTATGATTTCATAACAATGATGTTCCACAAAATGGTCTTTTATTTTAGATTTTTTTTAGTGTTTTTCTTAGAACCCAGGCAACATGGAAGCGGGCCATTTGGCCCATTGAGTCCACACAGACCCTCCTCAGAGCATCCCACCCAGACCCACACTGCTACCCTTTCTCTGTAACCCTGCGTTTTCCATTGCCAATCCACCTAACCTGCACACCCCTGGACACTGTGGGCAACTTAACATGGCCAATCCACCTAACTTGCAGATCTTTGGATGTGGGAGGAAATGGGGGCACCGGAAGGAAACCTATACAGACATGGGGAGAATGTGTGGAGTTTGCACTGTTGTCAGTGGGTGACTCTTTCTCAACTTGGTCAATGTACATAAAGTGCACTCTTTTTTTGTGTTCTTTTTCAGGTGGACAAACTTTGATAGAAAGTACCTGAGCAAAATAATGATGAGGAAATCAGCACAAGTTAGTCGGGACAGGATTCTCAGCGTTTTCCGGGAGTTGAACTTGAAAGATGCCATCAGCTATGTGTCTGAGGTAATCTCCCCAGTGGGTCCATTAATTACCCAGATGCAGAAAAGATGGGCATTGTATCTGGTCATTGGTGTGCCTGACAGTAAATTAGTCTAAAAGAGATCATATTTGTAGGAAAATATTAAATCTTCTTATGATTCTTAAACTCTGTTAGAGATGTTCAAAATCTAGCAAAGAATTGATAGTTCCTCATTATTGGCTCTGGAGAAACTGGCAGGAAGATCAGCAACAAGAAAACTGATATTTAAGTATTTGGCAAAAGAAGTTGAGGAGAATGAGAACTTTATTGATGCGATAAATTGTGGTGATCTAATGTGCATTACCTGAAAGAGTGGGATGCAGATGGAATGGTAATTTCAGAAGGATATTGGAAATACGCTTGAGGAAATCGTTGGAGGGCGGTGAGTCAGGGTGGGGAAGTAGAGCAGGGAAGTGAATAAAAAGGGAGTAGAACTATTAGGTAATTCTTCCAAGGTGCTGACACAAACATGAGCGAAATGGACGTGCCCAAGACTTATCCACCTGTGACTTGCTGCGATGTAGCTGTACAGTTGATGGGCTGTCCAGTGCATGTTGAATGCAGAACAGCTAATGTATTTGATATTGAAAAACAAGGGTCTTTGCCATCTTTGTGTAATGTTCTTACTGTTCCCCCATTTAACCGCTCAAGAAAAAGACTAACCTGCCACTTTGCTGATTGAAGTGGAACAATAATATTCTCAGCATGATGTTCTTTCCTTTTTAACATCCTGCTTGCATAACTGAAAGAGAATCTAGTTGTATTTTCAGGATGGTTATGTCCCTTCACCCTGCGCATGTTGATCCTGACTCAGCTCTTGTTTTATCTGACTGTTATGACTTTATTTGCTTCATCCTGGCCCAGCTTGAAGCTTGCTTTCTCACAATGTGGTTGGTAAGCCATCTGTCCAGGAGGATTTTCTCCTACTTTCTTCTTCCAATCTTCTGATAATTTGTCTGAACACTATTCCTGTAACCCTGCATTTCCTGTTGCTAATCTACCTAACCTGCACATATGGGCAATTTAACATGGCCTATCCACCTAACTTGCAAATCTTTGGATGTAGGAGGAAACAACATTGCTTCTGACACTTGCTCCCCACTGTGTAAAACAGTAATTACGTGTGCAGTATTGTATGCTTCCAGCTCTTTGTTTCACTTAAATATATGTTTTGATCATCTTCTGTAGAATAGCTTTAATTTTCTTTCATATGGTAAGCATTTTGAACTGGTGTGGCCTATTCAAAAAGTAAATTTGTTTTAATTGGGCAGCATAATTACAGTGTGTGATGAACAAACTTTTTATTTTAAAATAAAAGCCCATGAATTGTGCAATTAAACCTCAAGTTCTCAATGTGCGCTGTGGGGCTCTTGCTGTGGCTCAGCATGATGATGGGACTTGACTGATCACTCTATGAATCAGTCCTGGTCACAGTGGTGATGTAGAATAGAATGGTACAGCACAGAGGATGGTATTTCAGCTGTCATTCATACGCTGGATCTGAACCAGTGACTGACAGACACACAGAAATACACAACAGATGGGTGGAGAGAGGAAGGAAGTTAATGTTTCAGGCTCAAGTGTGATTTACTGTATATCTGATAAACTCTCAATACATAATTCATGACTCGTCTTCTGTACCTAAGTACGTTGAACTATTTCAATTCCTTTGACAGTCGATATCTAACTTTAGTGCCTTTTCAATTCCATAGGGAGAACGGAGAGGGTCCTTGGCTTTTATTCGCTCAAGTAGTGATGTTAACGTTGATTTCACTGGACCTCGTCACTCTGTTGTAGACGCCTCTGTCTCTGCTGTGCTGTAAGTAATTAGCCATGAGAAAGTTTTGCCATAAAGAGGAAGATTATTTGACTACCGGGTGTTCACTTGGAGAGTGCTGTTCTATAAAGTACATATTTCTCTGGACTGTTGAAACATACGCCAGATTAAGAATATATCTGATCAGCTTTAAGTTGATGTAGAGAAGAACTGCATTTTTATATAACACCTTTTTTCATGACAGTCACATACCACAAACAGCTTTACAGCCAATGAAGTTCCCATGATGTGTAAGCATTGTACGAAATGCTATAGCTGATTTGCTGTTTGTTGGGTATTACTCTATCCAACATGATTTTAAAAACTATTTAATCTGGTTTACTGATGTTTTTGCAGGTTAATGGTTACATTAGTGAGAGAGCTCCCCCTTCAAAATCGGTGCTAATTGCCTGAGCGCACAGGTTATTGGTTTAATGTATTATCTGAAGTTGCTCTGTTCAAGTGTGCAATGCTCTCTCGGGTGGGAAGAAAAATCGTGAGGAAGATAAAGTTTACAGTCGGATATGGGTAGGTTAAGTGGGAGGACAAAAACTTGTCAGATGGAAAGCATGAGATTGAGCAGTTTGGCAGGGAGAATGAAAGAGCAAAATCTTAATTAAAAAGGAAAAAAAACTGCAACACAGAGGGATTTGAGGGTCCTTGCACATGAATCACAAAATGCTAGCATCCAGGGTCAGAAAGTCTGGAAAGCAATTAGAATGCTGGCCTTTATTTCAAATCAAAAAGAGGTTAAAATGTGAGGTCATACCAGAACTATTCTAGGTGCTAGACCACTGGAATGCTATGAACAATTTTGGCCCCCTTATCTAAAAGTTAGATGTTGGCACTGGAAACAGTGTAGAGAAGGCTCACCAGGTTGTTTCTGGGTATGGAGGGATTTTCTTGGAGAGATTGAGTAGTTTGGGCTTGTACTTATTGAAAGGTGAAACAGATTCTTAAGGAGCTTGACTGGGTAGATGTGGAGAGATTCTTTCCTCTTGTGGGAGAGTATAGGGACAGACGGAATAATTTCAAAGAGATTTTCCATTTAAGACACAAATGGGGAGGAATTCCTTCTGAGTTAGTCCAGTCTGTGGAATTCTTTACCGCAGCCTTGAATAGACTCAAAATGAGCCAGTGCAATGGCCCTTTGCAGTAGGCAGATTTTTAATTCATAGTGAATTGAAGGTTTGGGAGGTAAGGCAGGAAATAAGAGTGAAGGATTTATCAGATCAGCTGTGACTTTATTGAATGGCAAGATGACTTAATGGGCCTACATCTGCTCCAATGACTTGTGGTCTCATAGTACCATATTAGCAACGTTGGCCTTGATTATTTGCTGGAGCCAGTGGAATGGGACTTGAACTCTCAAACGGGGTGGCACGGTGGCTCAGTGGTTAGCACTGCTGCCTCACAGCGCCAGGGACCCAGGTTCGATTCCAGCCTCGGGTTACTGTCTGTATGGAGTTTGCACATTCTCCCTGTGTCTGCGTGGGTTTCCTCTGGGTGCTCTGGTTTCCTCCCACAATCCAAAGATGTGCAGGTTAGGTGGATTGGCCGTGCTAAATTGCCCGTAGTGTTCAGGGATGTGTAGATTTGGTGGGTTACAAGGGGACAGGTGTGGGTGGGATGCTCCGAGGTTCGGTGTGGACTTGTTGGGCGGAAGGGCCTGTTTCCACACTGCAGGGATTCTAGATTCTAGATTGACTGGGTGAGATGGCTGCCAATGTTGGGAGGACTGGATTTGTAATGAAATCTATTGCTTTCTCTAGGCGAGAGAGTACCAGTGAAGTATGTCTGGACATGCAAGCGGTTGAGAACAGAGTGAGGAGTTTAAAGGATCGAGAAGAAATAGTCACTCACCACATGTTGCAGCAACATCTGTACAAACCCAGGAAACGGGTAAGGGAATGTATGCGTCCCATTTAGTGATCTGTTTGCATATCTTCCTTTTCTTTGAAATTGGGAAGTATTCAAAATTCTTAGGTTGTGATATTACTTTCTACTTTGGTTTAAGACATTTTTTTTGCCCACATTTGATCAAAGCCAAAGCAAATAAAGGCTGTTGTCCTGACTTCTAGTTACTTGGTGCTCACGATTTTGTTCCTATCACTGCTTAAAAAGGGATGGGAAGATACTGCCTGGTAGATCTGAATAAATATTAATTAGGCTTTTTATGTACTTTTTATTTGCATTTTATGCAAATAAAATGTACATGAAATCCTAATTAATCTGGATATTCCAGAAACCATTAGGGAGGTCAAGGCCTCATGAACTTTGACATATAAAGCTTTTTCCTTGGTATAATTAGACAAGAGATTAAATTTTGAAATTTTTTTGGTATTTGGAGTAAGTTTTCTTCAAATTGTGTTTATATAATTTAGTGTTTATCAATCAATAGGATGGCTCATTCCAGAGAACCCTGATGGGTTACCTCCATAAAATAAAAAATATAGGAAGGTTTGAGGGTAGAATCTATGGATGAATGCAAGGAAGAATACAGGTATCAGAGAACAGTGATTAATTCCACGTATAGGTTAGCTCAAAGTCAGGCTCAAATGAGCAAAGTAAGCTTTGCTTTGTGTTATGATGTCCGTCATTTTGGTTTGCTGGAGATCGAAGAAGAGTCTTTGAACATGAGTGAGCCATTGAGTCGCTTGAGCCTGCTGTAATTATTTAAATCCCTCTACCTCTTTTTGGTCAATACCCTGATCTAGTCAATAAGGTAAGAGAAAAAGGTAATTCTCTGGTAGTGAAATCCTCTGCCACACTCTTTTTATTCACTGGTCCAATGGTGTCTCTTTAAAGTACAGGCTTAATTACAGCCGACACAAGCTGGTACGCAGTGAAGGTGAACAACAAGATAAAGAGATCTTCCAGCGTACCATGAAAAAGAGACTGGAAAATTTCAAACCCACCAAGATTGGAAACAATTACAGCTCGAAACTTAGGAACCTGAAGAAAGAAAGAGCAGCTAAAAAGGTATGCTGAAATGGCAGACTTCTTTTTCGTAAATTTTTATTTTTTTTTTACAAATATTGCTGATTTTTACATTTTTGTAAATGATACTTTAAGTTGGAGTCCTGAAAATATATTTTGGTGTTGAGGAGTCAGGGAGAATTTTAAGGGCAGTAATGGGACCGTTTTGTCATTTTTGTTAAAGTTATGATCTGGAATTCACCGCCTAAGCAGGGAAAGCTGATTCAAAAATAACTTTCAAAGGGCAATGGGGCAATTTAAAAAGTAGGCAAATTTATTAGAAAAAAATCTAAAGAAAAAATATTATTGCTGCTGCAGGTTAAGAGACACAGGTAATGTTGTGGGAACCTGGCTTCAAATCCCGCTATGGCACATGGTGGAATTTGAATTCAAGAAAGAGAAAGAAAGATCTGGAAATAAGAGTCTAATGATGACCATTGTCAATTTGTCAGGAAAACCCATGGGCTTGCTAATATTCTTCGGGGAAAGAAACTGCCTTCCTTACTTGGTCTGGACTTCACATGTGATACCTCACCTTTAGTAATGTTGTTGACTCGAAACTGCACTTTGGGCAGTTAGGGAGGGACAATAAGTGCTGGCCTAGCCAGAGATGCCCTTATCCTATGAATGAATTAGAAAACAAAGCAAGAAAATGACAGGATTACCTGGAAAGAGCAGAGAAGTGAATCCATTTAGAGATGCTGTTTTCTTTCTAAACAGCTAGCACAGGAATGATGGGCCAATTGGTCACTTCTTTTATGCAGTAAAATTTGTTTGGGTTCTATGAATCACAGATGCATGACTATGATATTTACGACCACTTAGATTTTTCTCTTATCTCGTGTTGTTTGACTGGACACTTTTTTGCTTCTGGAGTACACCATGCATTCAAATTCCTGAGATGTAGGCCCCCAATATTTACGGGAACATAGGGGAGATGGGAATGTGGTGAGACATGGGAGGTGTCATTTGTGAAACTTAGTCAGATATTAGGATTATTTTTCCTTCCAGTTCCAGATCGACAGCTGGTCAAATTGACGAACACGCTGGTTACTGAGCAGAGAAAACTGTAACAAAGAGCACTTGCGCATGTTCCCTGTTGATTGTTAAAGCAGAAAAATGTTGGATTAGAAGGGAATTTGGTTAGAATTGTGAATGAGAATGATTAAGGTGGGGAGGTTGGCACTATAGGCTTCCTAGACAGGAACTGGACGCACGTACTCCGCCTGACCCACAAGGAGTGCTGTAAATGGTACCCAGTATCTTATGCCAGCAATTCTTGCTGCTTGTTTTGCTATTGGATTTCCTTCACCATTGGGTGCTGTGCACAGCAACAGTTAAACCTGATTCAAACCACCCCTTGCTATCAGAGCCTGATTCAGCGTCTGTTGATGAAGTATTTGCCTTCCTTCTCCAGTAAATTGACATGCAACAAAAATGGCGACAGTCCAGTTGGTATCCAGTTGGGGTGTTTGTTGTTCTTTCGTTCTTTTGTCTTTCAGCCTTGACCTTCTGTGGGTCATTGGTGTGACGGCCTTTTGAGAAATGTGGCCATCAGACGCTTGACCCTCCCACAGTGCTGAAGCTACTCTTGCCAAGATCACAAGTGACATCTCATTTGGTTGTGGAGCTTGGAAAATATTTGTCTCCTCCTTCGATATGGTCTGTAGAAAGGTTGCCAACGTGATCCTCCTACTTTTGACTGGAAGAGTGGAGCTGTGCTCACTTGGTTCCATTCCTATCCATCTCATCACAAGTAGAGAGAGGCCTGCAGTAGACTTTTTGCTGTCCATTCCTGCATATGCCTATATACTTGGCTCCCTCCAACTTCTTCCACGATGCCCCTTAGCCCCGTCATCCAAATGCAGGGTCACGTTCCGTGAGTGTGCTTGCAGCACCCAATTGTGTCTCCTCATCCCTTCTCTCCACTATATTACCGTCCCTAATTTATCAGACTGCTCGTCTGACATCACTGTCGGATGAGCAGCAGTTTTGTCCCCAGTGCGGAAAACCACAGGCACAAACCCAGCTCCCTAGCCATTTTCTCCATCGGTCTTCCCAGCAAATCTTTTTCCTGTTTGTAAATTTGGTATCATGTTTGCTGAGTTTAGTTTCCAATCACAGCAGGCCACTGTTGCAAGCACCTATTTTCAGTCCACTTTTGCAGCATTGCCTGAATTTGGCTGCCACCCTCCCCTTCCCGACTGCATGTATACCTTGCCTTTAGGAGAGTTTGCCTGTTAAGGATTCCGTCTCCCGTGTATACACAATGTTGCAACTTTGCTCGCCAGTTATTCCGCAAACTGCATGCACACATCCGTTGGTTTGCTATCATGCCTGTTTCCTAACTTTGTAATGCGTTTTAATATTTTAATTAAACTGTTGCACCGAGTTGGTCAATCCCTGACAAGTGAGTGAATATTAGACCACAAACCCCCATCTCTGTCTCAGCTCATCTGTGGCTGAAACCAGCAGCCAAACCTTTTTCTTGAGTTCAAACTTGGCATTCCTCATTGGCCTCTCACCCCTTTAAACGGTTTAAGACTTCAGCTCCACCCAAAATTTCTGCAGGTTTCCAAACTGTCACCCATATCCTGGATATTCTTCCTTCCTCAGCACTCCACCCAACGAAAAGTTGAGCAGCGCCTAGATTTTAAAATTCTTATCCTTATTTTTGAATCCCTAACGTCATCCTGGTTCTCTGGCATAGCCCTGATTGTAATTGTTTTCTCCAAAGGTGGCTATGCCTTCAGCTGGCTTTGGAGTTTAACCTCCGAGTGCCTTTGTAGGATGCAAGACAAATGTATACCTGCCTCTTTTGGTCACGTTTTCCATCATCTGCCCTAAAATGTCTTTGTCTGAATCACATTTCCACAATGATTTATAGAGATCATTTTATCTCCACAGTCTTCTGTGAATAAAAATGATTTACAAGGGTATGGGGGAAGAAAGCAAGAGATTAACAGTAGGCTGTAAAACTCACTTGAAGAGCCAGTGTGGAACGATGGGTCAAATGGCCTCCTTCTGTGCCATAACACTTATGTGATCTGCCTCTTTTTTTCATGAGGAGGGAATAAAAGCAATTGATTGCCTTTTGCATTTAAGTGATTAAGGTTAGCTATAACTTAAGTTATAGTTGCCGTGGCTGCTTTTTCAAATGAACAATGAAGAATTGCTAAAACTTGCAAAAAAAAAGTTATTTTTCCCTTAATCTGTACTTTGGCTGTCCTGATTTTTCTTTTAGAAACAAAGTGATGTGATGTCAAATGGAAAGCTTCCGACACATTCTGTTTCCTTCCACGTTAATAAAGGTAATTTCAAACATTTACTTCCTTGCTCATTTTAAGCTTGCTTTGTGCCTCCCTTACTAACCCCTCTGCTGACTACTTGGATCGCATTTGCAAAGGTGGCTGGTCATGTTAGATTCCTTGGCCAACTTATCACTCTTAAGGGAATTTAGAGAGAGTGGGTCCCCCCTTGGAGGCTGATATGGCCTTAGTATTCAGATGAACCATCTTTTCCATGTGGTTTTGCTTGCAACGGAGGGATTGCTAATTGCAATCAATAAAAGGAACCCTGTCTATTTTTCCCATTTTTCACCTCCATCTCCCCCCACCTCTGCCCATCTTCCTGAGGTTCTATGCTTATTCATTACAGTTGCTACTGTAAGCTCAACAGACCCAATTATCATTGACAAGTTACCACAACAGGAGGATGTCTGGCTGATTCAGTTCTAGTACTCATTACTTAAACTCGTGAAGCCTTTTCACTGTTGACCGCAAATCCTCCTGAGGTGTTGAATTAGGAACAAGAGTACGTGATACAGCCCCTCAATCCTGATCTGCCATTCAATGAGATCATGACTGATCTGTGGCCTAACTCCATAAACCTGCCTTTTGTCTTTGAACTTGCCTGAAATGCCGCAGTGACAGTCCTTCCAAGCTGAAACCCCTGGGACAGGAATGTCTTGGGCTCCTATTCTTTACCAAATCTCCAGGTGTTTTTAGGGCACTAAATTGATCACCAGACCCTGGCTAAGTATTGGAAGGTTTAGTCAAAGTCTGTCTGAAGGAAAATTTATTCCACTGGTGTGAACTTGAGAATGGAATGATGGTCTCGCTACTCCAGTAGATCACCACCATATAAAAGTCCATTTGTAAGCAGTCAAGCATATGATGAACAAACCCCAACTTTTTGCTGACCCTCAGTCTTTCCCCGCCCCCCTACCCCGGGAAGTCTACTTAGGGCACTGACAATTCCTGTTTCCACATGGCCGTTCTGACCTTTAATTGATCAAAGGAAGAAAATGATTAACTTCTATTTACCAGTTGAGCACCATGTTCTGTTATTGTAGCTTGGTTGATTCTGTGCAAACCTTTATTTTAGTTGTGAGCTTTTATGAAAAGCTGAAAGAAACATTTCTATTATACCATAAGTCTGGATTTAAGTCAATGGTACCTGCCAAAAGGTAACAGTGATACTCTCTGCATTACATTCATTTGTTGCTGTATTTAAGAGATGTTTCCTTTCTATTTATCCAGACTCTGATGTCGAGGATCACTATGATCCATCAGATGGAGGAATTAGTTTCCTCATTACACCTGCCAGCAATGAATCGGATGAAGCAAGAGCTGGTAAGGTGTCTTGCTGATCCGTTGGTGACTGTTTGTTTCTCTGGACGTTTCTATTAAATATACTGAAATCTAAAAGTACGATTCAGAAACTCTAGTTGGTATGAGCAGCCTCCTAGAGAGGGTTTTGCATCTTCAAATTGGGTCCATTTATTAGAGCTGAAACACTCTCTTGCATCGACATTATATTTGTATTACAAAATGCCAATATGAAAAGCTTTCTAATAGGTCCTGAGTTGAAACTTTGGTCTGGACTAAGCTGTCTAATCTTGGAGCCAGTGTATTGGCATTCCAGCAACCTCCAACATTATTTTGTAAGGGAGGAGTTTGCGCCAGGATTCCCAGTTCTGGTTACTACTTGAAGAATATCTTGTCAAAGGTAGATCTTGGTTTAGGACAAGACTGGACTCTGATGCCATGTTTCTGTTGATTTGATTTGACTGATCTTGGGTTTTTGATGATAAAACAAACAGAATAGAGCAGAAGATGCTGCCATTGTTCAGCAGGTTAGGCAGCATCTACAAAGAAAAAGATGCTGCCCTAATTTGCTGGTGTAAAGATTTGAGCCGTTTTGTTTTAAAAACCTCACTTGACATCTTAGATGTTGCATGTATATACTCTGGAGTTACCTTGATGTATTCTAACGGTTGCACCATGGGCTGCTTCATAGTACGGTTCCATAACTCTGCAGTCAGTATAAATGTTTAACAATGTTGTTTTGAACATCCTTTGTGCACCTAGAAATTCTGGATTGTTTTCTATAACCTAACGATGGCTCCTTTTGAAAAGAAATTGGGGTAGACTCAAAATCCTACTTTTATTACAGCTGCATTATCTCTTTTTTTGCTTCAATTCTTACATTTGCAGTGTTTGTTAATGTGATGATTGGAACTGGGAGGATTGCGTTGACTGAGATCCTTGATTGACCCAAGTTAATGTCTCCAATCAGGAAGCCCTGGCTGACCAATATAGACAGGGGAGAAAATAAAGAGAAGAAAAATATAAACAGGGGATTTAGAATCTCTCCAGTTTAGGGAACTGACTCCGAGCTGGCTGACCACAGCCAGTGTACTGTGCACAAATAAAGGGTGACTTGGATACCAGCCTCTGTGCAGTTATTTCAGTTATTGATGTAAGATCGGGTATTTTTTATGCACTTATCTGTTTGTGAACCTTTCAGTAATTATTCCAACTAATTCTTGTTTTGTAATATTAAATGGTTCCTGCAGGGATTGATAACCCAAGCTTTTCTACTGAGGAAGATAACTCTACTTTTCAAATGATTCCACCGTGGATGTCCAATGAAGAAACAGTAATTCCATCCCAGAGGGCACGTTTACAGCTTCCAAGGAGTCCCACCAATTTCCGACGCCTCACGCCTTTGCAACTCAGCAGTCGATCCATTGATTCGTTTTTGCTAGCGGACATCCCAGATGAGCACCCATTGGCTTTCCTGCCCGAATCATCAATGTAATGATATCATTCACTTTATTCTTTTTTGCTGTCCAAACAAAACAAACCTTTTCCCCTCCAAAACTGCCTAAAAGTGGGTTCCCATCAAGCGTTTTGAGAAATCAAGAATTTTGAGGTTTTGTTTCCATGGAATTAAAAACAAATTTACCTTGGGGGAGGAAAAAAAAAAAAAAAATTAGAAGTAGCTGCCAATGATTTCAGAAAGGAAGATTGAGCACAACCAACCTGGCTGTCTGTTGAAGTGATGACTAGAGGAGAAACAGTAAATATAGTGCTTACAAGCTTTGGCAAAGTACGGGTTGCAGACAGTATTGGAGAAGATTATGGCATGTTGGAAATAGGGGAAAGATAGCAAATTTGGACGAGAGACTATCTGAAATGGAGGAAAAGGCAATCTTTCAAATGTATTTGGAAGTGGGCAGAGGTGTTCCATTTGGCTATGTTCTGGAAGATTCTATTCACTGTAAATGTGTGTGATTTGGATAAAGGCTGGAAGAAATGTGTCAAAATAGGAGGCTTAGTAAATTAGTTCAGAGAAATTGAAGCTATAGGAGTCTAAGTAGAATAAGCTTCAAAAATTTGGTATGTCGACTTCAGTAAGAATAAATGTGCAGCACGGCTGTTTGTTTTACACTGTACATGAGGGAAGGCTGTCTGATGTTGAAGGGTTGAAATATTTTGAAATAATCTTTCTTTAGAGACACCGGCAGACCTGCTGAGTTTCTCCAGTACTTGCTGTTTTTAAGATCCACTCAAAGTATTGTTTTTATACTAAGACAATACCGGCTTTCATGATGGGAGGTATAGAATATAAAACTGGAAATGTACTAGTGGAGAAAAATGTACCTTTGTAAAGGCATAGTTGGAGGATTGTTTGCAAATTTTAGCTCCATGTTATTTCAGAATTTTTATGGAGGGTTCAAAAGGATTTGCTTGAGTACTGACTGACATGATAAGGTACAAATATGAAGAAAAGGTTTAAAAAATGAATATTTTATTAAAAAGCAGTGGATCGTGTCATTTATGCTGTACCTCAGGGTAGGTCCTTTGCTGGTTTAACCTGCTGATGGTTTATCCTGCGTTTTGGAATCGGGATAGGAAGAAGCTGGTTGTGAATCACTAGCTCTGGTCTGTTTCCTGCTATCTCTTTCTTTTACTCTGACCAGTTCCCTGTGACATTGAGTACACGAATGACTGTGATGATCAAGTATGAACTATTTTCGGAAAAGGTTCCTTTGTGTTCTGAAGTATCAGCAACAGGTGAATCTAACTGTTTCATGCTGCTATTTTGCAGCAGCAGTGTGGGTGGTACAGATTAGAATGCTGCTGTCAAGCCAAAAAGCCATCCTGCCTAGGTCTGAAATGAGTATGGTTTATGAATTTCAGTGCCAGTGTAATACCAAGTATATAGGCAAGACATACCAAAGATTGGCTGATCATGTTACACAACATATCCCTTTACCAGCTCACAACAAGCAACATACTGACTGTACCCAACTGCCTGTGTTTGCAAACTCAAGTGGCCAACGTTAGATTTGATGTTGTGATTGGAGAATTAGGCTAAATAATCCTGTGTGTAAAATATATACTGACGACCAATTCAGGATTGTCAGCTGGATTTGCAATGTGGTGCGTTTGTGTGTACTGGGAGCTATGTACATTAACGCACAGTACTCTATTCTTTACAGACAGAAAAGCAACACCACATGTTTCAACTTGACAAAATAGGTGACAGCCACTCTGATTCATTTCTCCAGGAAATCCCTTGACCAGTCAGTTAGAATGTCTGGTTTAAAAATTAAAGCATAAGCGTTAACTGTCTATTGTCATTAATTGGTGCATTCTCAATGACCGCACATCCGAAGCAATTGACCAATCAACTGTGTTTGCATACAGTATAAATGTCACTTTTTCTGTTTATTTCTTGTGAATTGTCCTGATAAGGACAAGATGAAAAGTTTCATCCTAACCTATCTCTATTCCAGCAATTCTCTGGTTCTGTACTACCAAACAACTATTAGTGACTATTATTTTTGAGCCATATGCAACAGTTTGGCAGTTTTTGTCAGTGGTTAACTGGCCTGAATCTACAGAACAGTGTTGTGAATACAGCTTCACTTTTATTTTTCTCGTTATGTTGAAGTTCATGTGTTGCTTTTATTCTTTCACCTAACTTTCTCATTTCTCCCTCATGCAGATTTTTCTGACAACAGTTTGAGGTTGTGTTTGAGCATGTTTTTAAATTTTAACTTTGGGCCGTGATAAACATGGTATTAATGGAACACAGGGGATGCCTTCCAGATTCTTATGCAGTGCTGTCATGCACAGTTTTGTGTTTTACATTTTCCCATCCACTATCCAAATACCAGAAGTGACTAACACATCACTAGTTGATATTCATCCATGTGGTGCTGAGAGTAGGCATATGGATCTGAATCCAGCTTGTGACAGAACAGAGTCCTGAAACTTCTCCAGTGCCAGTCCCCCCTTAGATTCAAGGTTTTGACAGCTTAAGATCATTTCACCCAATGGGAACGATTGAATAAAATGCTCATATATTTTGACACCAATTGCTAATCTCCTTTTGTATCTATGATACAGGATGGTTTAGGGAATGGACATATCGTACTGCTATATTAGTGGATTTCAGAGTGTTTGGACTGATGGCAGTTATGGAGGAGGGGTTGCACTGTGCATCTGGTGCATGCAATGACTGTGTAAAATATATAATACTGGTGCTGGCTACCTGAAATTGAACTAAAGGGGAACCCTCTAACTAGCATAGATATTCTTGCACACAGTCACCAGTGCACATAATCTCACCATCTCTCTTTTTTTGGGTCATGGGAATTGCATCTTCCAGTTTTTTCACGCATCACCACCTCTCCTATCTTGAGTCTTTGCACTGAGATTTGTTAAAATCTCAGGTTGAATGTCCTGTTTGTTCACCTTGGTTATGATTTGCTGAAATTCCTATGAACGGATTTAGTTTTCTACCACTTGTGTTATCGTTTGACTCCTTTGTGTTTAATTGAAAAAAAAAAACTCTCCTGCTCCTTTTTTTTTTGTGGCTTTTTTCCTATTTGTTCCCTCTTTAGGCTGAATGTTGCAGCAATAATGTTACTCTTGGTTAAAAAATTTACCAGAGAGTGATGCAGTTACAGATCTTTTTTTAAAACACACGCTTGAACAAAACTAAAATATGTGAAATTACTTTAAATTCCACCATATAAATTTTAATCCTGACGTATGTGATTTATTGCTGCTTTTAAGTTCAGTTAAGTTTATTTGTAACTTCCTAGTCCTCTTAGATTGCGACTGGTGATCATCCATACTTTTGATCAAACTAAATTACTAACCAGAAGCTCAGAATAAAGGTTTTTATTTTTGCTGTCTGATAACTGGGTCACGCGAGAACACTGCTCCAATATTTAAATCTCTTCTCCTCTCTATTGTACAATGTTAACGGATAATGGAATATTTTTGTCATGTGAGCTAAGTTTCTATTACAGAATACGATTAATGTGGTGCGGTCTTGTGAATGTACATACGGGTGCACAAGTTATGAGCAGAAGTAGGCCACTTGGCCCTATGAGTTTGCTACACCACATTGAATATAATTGTGGCTGATCTGATTACTCCATGAATATGGTGCCACCTTGTGAATGGCCTATAGGTTGTGCATTGACTGAGGTATCCTGAGTCTCTGGTTAAAACCTCTTGCCTCAGGTAATGGCCATTTGGCCTGTAAATTCAAATCTTTGTTACATTACTTTAATATTTTACCTGTTCTTGAGGGGAAAAAAATGCCATCTGTGAGCAATAACTGTTTGCTATTTATCCAATAAAAATAAATAAACTAAATTATCTGAAAGGACATTCTTAAGGAATTGGACAGTAGAAAGTTTTTCTCTCAAATGTGAATGTTTTCTATCTTTGCTAAGTTACTCCTTTAATGTTGTATTGCTATTTGTGTCAAAACTGAGGTATGATTTTGAACATAACGATATGATACTAAGTCTTTAAGCAAGTAATTGTTGCATCTTGTGCTCATAGACTGGCTGGCTTTCTGGTTTTGCAGGTAACTGTAAATCAATCTGAAGTTGTACTCCATGACTGAGCCCTTCCACGTTGGATAAGAAGTAACGTTCCAAAAAAGATGGCTAAGTATGCGAAGGTGATCTTTGCTCTGAGAAACCCTCTTGGATTTTCCGATCTTATCTCCAGGCAGCATGTTATCAAGAGCTATTCTTTACGGAAAAATGTAGATTCCCAAATCCATTTAAGGACAACAGCTACATCGAAAGCAAGCTCTATTGAAATTATTTTCAAAGCAACTATTGATATTTCCAGCAAAGCCTAATGAAGACCATCTGCTTGGCTCAGCATCAAAGAACTTGCCGTGAATGTGCAACAGGCTGAGATGCTGGAAGGAACTGAGGGTGGAAGAACAGAAACCATTGGTGAATGAGGAAACTTAATGGGTGCAGCCTTCATAATCTTTTTACTGGTACAAGCATTTTGCATTATCCAGCTCTCTGGAACTTGGTTCTCTCCCAGTCTTTTGTCTCATTTTCTTAGAACGAGAAGGAACATAGTTTTAAGCACATTTGTGCTCTGCTTCACCAGCAATAGAATTGGTGAGCTGGACATCATCTGATTATGTGGCACGTTGCCAGAAAACGTGTTTCTTGTACAGGCACTGAAATGGACTGCTGCGATCTCTTAGATTTTAGAGGGAGAATTGGTGTAGCTCTGCTAAGCATTTTAAATGGGGTAGAAATAATACCTATGGTTCTCTATGCATCTACAAGTATCAACAGGGATAGAGGAGGAAATCTTGTTCCAATCATAAAAATGCAGGTTTTAATGTTTGTGGGAAATTGGCTGATATGGATTTTTCCTTCTCCAATTTATATTTTTAGATATTTTGTTCAGTAAGTTTTTTTTTGTTACAATTCATATTGCCATACCTGTTTAATCTTTTTTGCAAGAAATGGGTACACTATAGTCATTGATGTGCTGTAAAAATAATGAGGTGTGAAGGTTACCAGACCCAGTGGGCCTCCTGGGAACTGGAGATCAAAGATGCTTAAATGTTTCCGAAGCACAGATCATATTGTCAGACAAATACTTGTAAATCTGACATCTGGAGATTAAGATTTAATATTAACATTGTTGGTGTCAGAGTATGTGCAAATAGCATGAGACACTGTCGGAAGATGCATGTTTTTATTATGAGGCTACAGCTGACCTTTTTTTCCCTGACTTAGCCTTCACAAAGTCCAACGGCAGTCACATTGGTAGAATATGGGTTAAGAAGGAGTCTTTTTAATGCAATCAGGGTTTGAATGCTTTGTCTAGTCTGGATGAGCATTTAAGTATGCCTTTTGCAATACATAAGGGCATACTCTTGTGGACGTGCAATAGATCATGTCGAGTACTGAGAGTACTCCCTTACCAGCACCACCCCCCGCCCCCAATTTATTCCCACACTTCATTAGGAGCGCAAATATCTTTTTCTGAGTGCGGGTGTTCCAAAATTAAACAAGTGAGTTCTTGATACCTGACGTGGGTCAGGGTTGTGGCTTTTCTCCCTAAAACATTGAGAGAAAGAGCTATCCAAACTAAGACTGGCTACAATTATTTGTCTTCCAAATGTCATTTTCGAATCTGCCTTGATTAACCTACACTGAGGAAAAACTAATTCCCATTCTAGGATTGAGAATGAACATTATTTATCACGATGAGGCTCTGATTAGTGCATCAAGTGATTTAAATTGATCAAACTGGGAACAAGTGACAAAAGCCGCCAACATTATTTAGGGTCATGTCAAAGGTCAATGCACTGCTGCTAACTTGAGCAGCAGGGAGAGAGAAAAGGACTTGCTGATTTGTTGGTCAGTGAATGCCATTTACCTTCTAATTTCCATTTGCCTCCCCCTTCTCCATTCCCTTCACTCTTCCAAATTGCCATAGATCTTCAGTAAATAATGCAAGCTATACGGTTGTAGATTTAATATTTTACAAAAAGACAAAAGCAATTACTTCCTTTTAGACATCAACCTACACTGTTTCTTTGCTTTCATTCATAACAGCATCACAATGCAGCAGAATGCTGACCTAAGAAATTCTGCTTTTTTGGTTATTGATACTGAGATTCAAGTTGTGAATTATCCTTTTCTCAATCTCCTATGAAGTATACTATTGATTCCTGGCCTTGACCATACCTACCACATAACCAGGCATTAAGAGTTCCCTAAGGTGCATTTTTGTACGCCAGTTGTTTTACTTGCGTGTTTTCATTTCACCCTTGTCTCCATTTGTTGAACAATAGATTGTTATCTGGATAAAGGGTGCTTCTCTGAACCTCAATATTTTTAAATCCTACGAGTAACAAGTTTCAACAGGCCGAATTATTAGATGCTGATTTATTGGGCGAGTATGATTATTGGCTACAATGAGGGTTTTGCAGGGTACACTAATCTTGTTTCTTACCCTGTTTTCTTCTGGCAGCCAATCAAGTGTTTTTTTTCTGATACAAATTTGATGTTATTATGTCTCTCGTCTGCTAATGTGAACTGTATACTATATCATCTAAGTCTATTTAATGTCTTCCACATGTTTTATTTACTAATTTTTAATATGTATCATGTTCAAAGTTTTACTCTTATTTCGGAGTTAAAAATCTATTTTAAAATAAAATTTTAAAAGGAAATGGTGCATCTTTTAAACTAATAAAATTGCAAGTGGTTCCTCGGGGTATATGAACTTTTCTGTCTGTCTCCGTCTCACGCTCTCACTCTCTGAATGAATGTCCTATCTGCCTTTTCCTTTGGCTGTGCAAATGTTTCTGGCACTTTGATTTGCAAGGAGCAGCGTAGTTATCTTGGTCAACATTCATCTTTTCACCAAAACACATGAACTGGTTCTTTGTCATTAGTTGTGAAATATTGCTTACAACTAATTGCCTCCATAACTAAGGTTACATTTAAAGACAATATTTCACGACCAAGCGAGTTGGAATATCCTGAGGATGTGAACGATGTTGTATAGCTGTGAAACTTGGCTGGAACAGCTTTTTTTCCAATCCACATCATTTTAGTAGAATTGACCTTCAACCCAGTTAGGAATTTTTTTGCTCCTTGTCGGTCTGTCTTTTTCTTTAATTCCTTGAAATTTAATTGAATTGTGATCACAATCTGTAAAATACTCTCTCACTTGCACTGTTCCAACTTGCCTAAGTTAATTCCTGAAAACAAAGCCTCTAAGTTTGTCTTCCATTTGTGGTATATTCTGACTTAAAAATCTCCTGAATGCTGTATTGCATACTTTTTAAAAACTGAATTTATTCCAGTTAATATTAATTGAAATCTGCAAGAATTGCAACCCTATTACCTCTGCACTTCTCAGTAATTTGCCTACATCTTTTCTCTTGTTATTCTGTCTGTTTGAAGTTGGTACATTGAACACTCCCAGAAGTGTGACTGGCCCCATTCTTGTTTTGGTTCCTCAGTTCAACTGTTGTAGAATTTTCTAATCAACCTGTTCAAAGCTGTGGTAACATACCTCTGGAGCAGTTTGAACTCGAACATGGGACTCCTGGCTCAGTAGTAGGGACAGCACCACTGTGCCTCAAGAGCCCCAATCTGTTTAATCCTTTTTGAACAAAAGCAACATGCTACATTTGTTGGAAATACATCTGGCAGTATCTGTGGGGAGAGAGAAACATGTTAACATTTAGAGTCATAGAGATGGCCAGCTTGGCCATGTCGACCAAATATCCTAAATTAGTCTAGTTCCATTTGCCAGCATTTGGCCCATATCCCACTTAAACCATTCCTATTCAAGTACCCATCCAGATGCCTTTCAAATGTTGTACTTGTATCAGCCTCCACCATTTCCTCTGGCAGCTCGTTCCATATACACACCAGCCTCTGTGCGAAAAAGTTGCCCCTTAAATCCCTTTTTAAACTCCCCCCCCCCCCCCCCTCCTTTTCCCTTAAACCTGTGCCCTCTAGTTTTGGACTCCCCTACCCTGGTGGAAAAGACCTTGTCTATTCACCTTATCCATGCCCCTCATGAGTTTATATACTTCTATAAGGTCATCTCCTAGCCTCTGACACTGTAGGGAAAATAGTCCGAGCCCACCCAGTCTTGCTGTATAGCTCAAACACTTCAACCTTGGTGACAGCCTTGTAAATATTTTCTGAACCCTTTCAAGTTTCGCAACATCTTCCCATGGCAGAGAGTGAGAAATACACTTTAGTTTAAATTTCTCTCACAGAGCAGGTATTTAGAATGTGGAATGTGTGATGCTATAGCTGGGAATTGTTCAGCCCTGAGGAAAATGCCTAGAAAGCAGGTGGGCTGGTAAACTGCAGTTGATTGAAGGGGAATGGGCAGTTAATTTGTATTGTTAATGTCCTGGGCCATTAACATTTTGTTAGCATAATGAGGGATCAAGCCGTTTGGAGGTGGTTTCCCAGTGGGTGGGGAGAGGTACAGGCCATAAGGAACAGAGGAGCTGTTTGCTGGTGAATGGATTCCTACCTTCCCAACAATATCTGCAGATCGTTTGTCTTTTGTAAGGCCCCATGTGATTCTTTTTACTTGCTTAAGATCCAAGGTAAGCAGCCTGCTTCAACAGTGACTATAATCTGCTGACTCTTTTGCCCCCATGGAAGTGGGATTTGCTGGCAAGACCAGCATTTCATTGCCATCCCTACTAGCCCTTGAACTGATTAGCATGCTAGGCTAACCTAGGCAATTTCCAGGAGCAGTTAAGAGTCAACCATTTTGGAAGTTCCCTTGTCTAAAGAACATTTGTGAACCAGATGGGTTTTTTTAATAACAACAATCTGTCATAGTTTCATGGTCACCATCACTGGCACATTCTAGAGTTCATGAATTTAAATTTAATTTCTACCAATTGCTGTGTTGAAATTTGAATCCAGATCACTAGCCTGGCCTCTAGACTTGTAGACCAATGACATTACCGCTATGTTACCAGAATTTCAGAGAATTTGCACTGCTGAGCTCTGAGGGACCAGCCTATAATTGGGTTGCAGCATGCAAGACCTATCCATTGTTCTCAGAATTGCCTCCAGACCTCAGGGAAGGTCACCGGATCCGAAACATTAACTCTGATTTTCCTCTTCTCAGATGTTGCGAGACATGCTCAGCATTTCCAGCAACTTCTGTTTTTGATCCTGATTTACAGTATCTGCAGTTCTTTGGTTTTTACTATCCATTGTCTTGCTCTTTTCCCACACAAGCTCCCTTATTGCTCCCCGTTACCAAAATCACTGCTTCCCTATTGACTCTTGTTTGTCATCTCCAAATTTAATCTTAGGGTAGTCATCCCTTCTGCCTGTGCTTGCCAGCCATGTGAAAAGTACTCTAATGTTGGAACCTTTGATGACACTTGCACCCTAAATTCCGGTTGTTCAATTGGTCTAAACCTTTGTCCCCTACTTTACCATATTTCCCTAACATGCTGTATCCGAAAGAGGAATCTTAGTCTTGTCATTTATATAAAGCTGATTGGAGAGGCTTGACTCTATATTTAGAGCATTGCATCTTGACCGCTCTGCTCCTGTTGATCTTCTGAGAATGTGTTTTCAATTTCCTGGTGATGTCATTCACATCTTGAACATATTTATGGAACAGCTTCTGAATTCCTTGAAAGTGTCGTGAGTCAGTAATTATCTCCTGGAATTTGTTTTTATTCTGTCATAATCATTCAGCCTTTCAGATTGAATCCATGCTTAGTATATCATTGCCCAGTAAGTTGATTTCTCATCCTGCTTTATGTTGCTGGTGGAATTGATATGTGCCCCATTCCCTACGTTATGCATCTTGGCTCCCACAAGACTAAATCACCACAGTAACTAAGCATGTTCCTTGCTGGGATTTTTATTTTATAAATGACTAACGTTAACGGATGTGGGTGGCATCAGGGTGAATCTTGATCATTGTGTTTGAAAGGCATCCAGCTCTTGTTGGTACTGACGTACAAGGGAATTTACTCACTCGGGGAAAGGGCATCATAGTAGATACAAAATGGTTTGTTCTACTGATCCTATCAATTGAACGGAAGTGGTTTTGCAACATGCATATGGTTCATATTTACACAAATGAGTTTTTTAAAAAATATTTGTTCATGACAGGTGGGCATCATTGGCTAGGCTAACATTTATTGCCCAGAGGGCAGCTAAGAGTCAACCACATTGTTGTGGATCTGTAATCAACTGTAGGCAAGACCAGGTAAGGACAGCCATTTCCTTCCCTAAAAGACATCAGTGAACCAGATTGGATTCCTTTTCTGCCAATCATCAATGGTTTCATGGTCACCATTAGATTCTTATTTCCAGGTTTTTATTGAATTCAAACTTTGCAATCTGACATGGCGGGATTCAAACACTGGTCTCAGGAGTACTACCTGGGCCTCTAGCTTATTGGTCTAATGATAATACTGTAGGCCAATGCCTCTCCAGTGAATGTGTTCATGGGAAGAGGTGGTATTTTGGTGAATTTTGTCTTTTTTTTTGACATTTTGTCCCCCACAGCGCCCCCTCCCCATAAACAAATTCAGCAGAAAACTGCAAGACCAAGATTGATAGCCATGTCTAACAAAAACCCATTTGAGTTAAGGAACTAAAACTGGTAAATTCAATAAAGATACAGACCAGTAATAATTGGAGTTAACAGCAGGATATTTCCTGGGTCCAATGGCTGCCTCTGACCCTGTGCATATACTCTCTTTATTTTGAGATTCTGAAAGCAACCCAATCTTAATCTTTTGTCTTTACAATGCAGCTTATTTAAAAAATGTAGTTTATTGCAACTTTCACATTGTGTAGCAATGAAGTTTGCAAATGGAGTTTCCTCCTGCATTAGATCTTCCAAATTACACCACCTCACGTTGACCAGGATTAAAGTATACAGTAAATGGCAACACCTTTAGTAGCATCAATATACAGAGTGATCCAGGTGTACAGTCCATACTTTCCTGAAAGTTGTAATACAAGTGGATAAGATGGCCAAGAAAACATCTGGCATGCCTGCCTTCATTGGTCAGAGCACAGAGTGTAAAAATTAGCAAATCATACAGAACTTCAGTTAGGCCACATTGGAATGTTGTGTACAATTCTGGTTGCCACACTGCCAGTAGAATATGCAGGCTTTGGAGACGGTACAGGAATGGTTTACCAGGGTGTTGCCCGTTTTGGAGGGCATTAGCTATGAGGAGTGATTGGACAAGCTTGGTTTATTTTCACTTGAATGTCGAAGGATGAGGGGTGACCTGATAGAAGTTTGCAAAATTGAGAGGAATGGATAGCCATTCTTCTTCCCAAGGATGAAATGTTAATTACTAGAGAACATACTTTTAAAGTGGAGGTGTTGGGGTGGTGGTTTGGGGGAGAATTTAAAGGAGATGTGAGACCCAGATTTTTTTTTTTAAAACAGCCTAGGTGATGGCAGAATACAATAGCAACATTTTGAGGCATCTTGACAGATATATGAATAGACAGAGAATAGGTAGAAATTGACCATGTAGAGAGAAAAGGATTTTAGTTTAGACAGGCATCATGTGTACACGCAGTCTTAGTGGGCTGAAGAGCCTGATGCTATGCTGTACTGTTTTGTTCCTTGCAATACAATTGAGAGATTAGAAGTCCAGTCATTCTTGGAAGCTGCCCCTGATTTATTGCTAAGCTTACACACTCTATCGTGATCCACACATTTAGATTTGATAGCATTATGGTGCTGCACAACAAATGAAGGATAATATCTATTTGTGATTCTCACTCACATGTATTTGGTGTCATAGAACAATAATGATGACACTTTGGATGAGTTCATTTTTAAAGCTGGCTGCAGAAAAATATTAGGTGCACAATAGAATTGCACCCTTGTGCAATTATTCTTAAACAAATAAAATACTTCTTTTGTCTTTTTTGTTTTAAATTGAGAAGCATTGTGATTGCATCTGAAATCATTTTGTTACACAAAGATATCAGGGATAACTTAATGCTATAAATATCCTTTTAGGATCTATTTGCCCAAATGCTGGGTTTGACCTATTCGTTTTATTTGTTCTGTCTTTGTTCCATTTAAAATTCAACACACTCTGGTGGGAATTAAAGTCTTCTCCCTCGGGACAGAGTTTTTGGTGAATTAACATGTCAAGTTCGCCCTGGCCAAATGCTGCTATCATTTTGGTGTAGTGCATTGTGGTTGTGATTTATCAAATGCGGAATAGTGTTTGGATCCAAATCTATCTAATATTACTGAGTGGTATGTTGGCTGCTTCCAGCAATGGTGCATTCTTTCCACTTCTGTTGTAATGTTTTATTTCTGCTTTCAATCCCAATCCCAATCCCAAATTGCCCAGCAATAGTAAACATTGTCCATATACGCTTGCCATGTAATAGCTAATCCAATAGCCAATTGATCACCTTTTTGGCCTAATTCTATCACTACTTCCTTCAATCTAGATGATTAAATGGAGTTAAAATAGTAGATAGAAATTATTTCCTTCGGTGGACTTGAAAACTAGGTGAATAGCCTTAACATTAGGGAGGATATTCGCACTATCAGATATTTGTTGGAAATCAGAACCTTTCAGTAAGTTATTGAAGCTAGGGATTGGGATATAGCTGTCATTTGAAAATTGTAATACTGTTGCCACCCAGGAATGACTCTGTTCTGAGGAAGGGTCACCGGACCTGAAGTGTTAGCTCTGATTTTTTTTCTTCACAGATGCTGCCAGATTTACTGAGCTTTTCAAACAACTTCTGTTTTTGTTCCTGATTTACAGCATCCGCAATTCTTTCAGATTTTTTTTTAATGACTCCAGCACCTTCTATCGATTGACCATGCACCCACCTTTGACTTTATCTCTGGCCCTCTGCTTCTCTATATGCAATTCACTGTCTGGCAAGGAAGTCCATAATGTCATTAGAGTGTGAGAGTCATACAGCATGGAAACAGACCCTTCGGTCCAACTTGTCCATGCTGACCAGATACTTTAAATTAATTGGGTCCCATTTGGACCATATCCCTCTAAACCCTTCCTATTCATGTACCTATCCTGATGCCTTTTCTGATGATGATGATGATGGTGATGTTGTTCTTGTTCTTCTAGCCTCCAACAGTTCCTCTGGTAGTTCATTCCATAACCGCACCACTCTGTGGAAAAAGTAGTTCCTTAGATCCCTTTCAAACTTACCTTAAACCTATGACCTCTAGTTTTGGACTCCTCTCACCCCGGGGAAAAGACCTTGGCTGTTCACCCTGTAGCTCAAACCTTCCAACCTTGGCAAGATCCTTGTAAATCTTTTCTGAAGCCTTTCAAGGTCCACTGCATCCTTCTTTTAGCAGGGAGACCAGAATTGCATGCAGTATTTCAAAAGTGGCCTAACAATTTCCTGTACAACTGCAACATGACGTGGCAACTCCTATTCTCAATACATTGATCAATAAATGCTAACATACTAAACACCTGCTTCACTATCCTATCTTCCTGCGACTCCACTTTTCGAGGAGCTGTGAACTTACACTCCAAGGTCACCTTGTTCAGCAACACTTTGTAGGATCTTACCATTAAGTATATAAGCCCTGCCCTAAATTGCCTTTTCAAAATACAACACCTCATATTTATGTAAATTAAACTCCATCTGCCACTCATTGTCCAACATCCTATCTGATCAAGGTGCCATTGTACTCTGAGGTAATCTTCGCTGTCCACTACACCTCCAATTTTGGTATCATCCGTAAACTTGGCTCCCACGTTCACATCAAAACCATTTATATAAATGACAAAAAGCAGTAGACCCAGTACTGATCCTTGTTGCACACCGCTGGTCACAGGTCTCCAGTCTGAGAAGCAGTCCTCCACCACCACCCTTTGTCTTCTACGCTTGAGCCAGTTCTGTATCCAAATAGCTAGTTCTCCCTGTATTCCATGAGATCTAACTTGCTAACCAGTCTACCATGAGGAACCTTATTGAATGTCTTACTGAAGTCCATATGGATCACATCCACTGCTCTGCCTTCGTCAATCCTCTTCGATACTTCTTCAACAAACTCAAATAGTTAGTGAGATACAATTTTCTACATACAAAGCCATGTTGACTATCCCTCATCAGTCTGTACCTTTCCAAAGGCATGTAATTCCTGTCTGTCTGGATTCCTTCCAACAACTTGCTCCCCACTGATGTCAGGCTCACTGATCTATAGTTCCCTGGTTTTTCCTTACCATCTTTCTTAGATAGTGGGACCATGTTAGCCACCCTCCAGTCTTCCAGCACCTCACCTGTGGCTGTTGATAGAAATATCTCAGCAAGGGGCCCAGCAATCACTTCCCTAACTTCCCACAGAATTCCAGGGTACACCCAATCAGGCCCTGGGGCTTTATCTACCTTTGTGCATTTTATGACGTCCAGCATTGCTGTATTATGGACATTTTTCAAGACGGTCGCTACTTATATCTCCATGGTCTCTATTTTCCATATCCTTCTCCATATTAAACACTGATGCAAAATACTCGTTTTGTATCTTCCCCCATCTCCTGCAGTTCCACACATAGGTGGCCTTGCTGATCTTTAACTCTCTAGTTACCCTTTTGTCCTGGATGTACTTGTGGAATCCCTTTGGATTCTCCTCAGCCCTATTTGCCCTCCTGATTTGCCTCTTACGTATACTCCTACTGCTTTTATACTGTTCTAAGGATTCACTCAGTCTCTGCTGTCTATACCTGATATATGCTTCCTCCTTACTCTTGAATAAAGCTTCAATTTCTCTAGCCCATCCAGCATTCCCTACACCTACCAGCCTTCCTTCACCCTAACAGGAACATATTGTCTCTGGATTCTCATTATCTATTTAATGAAGCCCTCCCATTTTCTAGCTGCCTCCTTACCTGCAAATATCCACCCCCAATCAACTTTTGAAAGATCTTGCCAAATGCCATCAAAATTGGCCTTCCTCCAATTTAGAACTTTAAATTTTAGATTTTGTCTATACTTTTCCATCGCTGTTGTAAATCTAATAGAATTATGGTCACTGGCCCCAAAGTGCTCCCCTACTGACACCTCAGTCACCTACCCTCCCTTATTTCCCAAGAGTAGGTCAAGTTTTACACCTTCTCTAGTAGGTACATCCACATGCTGAATCAGAAAATTTTCTTGTACACACTTAACAAATTCCTCTCCATCCAAGCCCTTAACATTATGGTAGTCCCAGTCTATGTTTGGAAAGTTAAAATCTCCTACCATAAGCACCCTATAAGCACAGGTAACTGAGACCTCCTTACAAATTTAGTTTCTCGATTTCCTGCAGACTACGCGGGTATCTATAGAATCATCCCAATAAGGTGATCATCACTTTCTTATTTCTCAATTCCACTCAAATAACTTCCCTGGATGGATTTCAAGGAATATCCTTCCTACGTATATCTGCAATGTTATCTCTAATCAAAAACACCACTTCCCCTCCTCTTCTGCACCACAACCTCCTCCCACCCCCACCCCCGCAACATTTCTATCCTTCCTATGGCAGCTATACCCTGGAAAACTAAGCTGCCAGTCCTGTCCATCCCTGAGCCACATCTCTGTACTTGTTATGATATCTGGTCTCATGTTCCCAACCATACCCTGTGTGCATCTCTCTTACCTGTTAGGCCTCTTGCATCAAAATAAATGTTTAATTTATCAGTCCTACCTTGTTCTCTGCTTTGTTCCTGACTGTTTTGACTTGTCCCCTTTTCCCAACTGTGCCAGTCTCAGGCGGATGTCTTTCCTCACTATTTCCTTGAGATACCCCCTGCCCAAGCCCCCTCATTGATTTAAATCTTTGGCAAATCTCTCAACCAGTATATTACTCCCATTCCAATTCCGGTGCAATCTGACTTTCTTATCCAGGTCATGTCTACCTTAGAAGAGATTCCAATGATCCAAAACTGTGAAACCCTCTCCCCTGCACCAGCTCCTCAGTGATCCATTCATCTGCTCTGTCCTCTTATTCCTAGCCTCACTAGCTTGTAGCACTGGGAGTAATCCAGATATTACTACCCTCGTGGACCCCCTTTTTAAATTCTCGCCTAACTTCCTATATTGTCTCCTTAGAATTTTGTACTTTTCTCATTGTACACATCGGAACTAATGACATACAATGACCTCCTGCTAGTCTCTCGCCTCTTTGAGAATATTTTGCACCCTGTCCGAGATCTCCTGGATCCTGGTACCAGGGAGGCAACACACCATTCTGATGTCTCATAAACGTCTGTCTATGCCTCTGACTTGACTCCCCAATCACACTCGATCACTTGGAAAGTGGCATACCACTCATTACATTAGACCCAGTCTCGGTACAAGAAACCTTGCTGTCAGTGCTCCATTCCCCTGAGAGTCCATCACTCCCTACTTTTTCCAGAACAGCATACTTGTTTAAAATGGGGATAGCTACAGGAGACTCCCGGACTATCTGCCTCCCTCTCCTACCTTTCCTGGAGGTAACCCATCTACCTGACTGTATCTTCAGATTATCTCCCTTCCAGGATCTGCCATCCATTCCACCCCCTTGGTTTTGTAAATTCCTCATTGCCTCTAACTGCTGCTCCAACTGATCCATGTGATCCAATAGGCTTCACAAACAAACACACTTCCTGCAGGTATAATTATCAGTAATATGGAAAGTCTCCCTAAACTCTCCTTAATCTCCCTCATCCAAAAGGAAGAGCACATAACTTTACCAAAAGCTAGAGATAGTAAAAACTGCTGATGCTGGAGTCTGAGATAACAGTGTGGAGCTGGAGGAACACAGCAGGTCAGGCAGCATCAGAGGAGCAGGAAAGTTGACGTTTCGGTCAGGACCCTCCTTCAGGATCAACTTTCCTGTTCCTCTGATGCTGCCTGGCCTGCTGTGTTCCTCCAGCTCCACACTCTGTTATCTCTACTAAAGGTCATCTTTGCACCTTAACACTTTAAAGACCCAAAAAATAGCGCAGTTTTACTGCTCTAAAACCAGTGCTCCAAGCTAACTTCGTACCTATGTTTTTACATTTTTAAACTGTAATCAACAGTCAGAGCTCAATAAAAACGTGTATTCTGGCAACGTGAATTGGCTACAATGAGACTGATGAATAGAGGAACGCTATTTCTAAAACGCGAACTTGTGTAGGCTATAACGCGATTCCATCGGTGTGTAGAGGAGTACATGTCACCATCACATGTTCGTTTCTTGTGCTTTGTCCTGAGCATGCTCAATGTTAGCGCCGAAAGAGTCTCCCCACCGGCATCACATGATCATTTTGCAGACGTTGTTGTGAAGTGCTTTCTGTGAGAGGTACAGTACTCTGTGATCTTCATTAATTTTTTTGCAAATTCTGCCCTGTTTCCCAGAAAAATGTGAGGACAAAGTGACAAGAATGTTAGCAAGAAGCATCCTGGTGATAAAACTGCGGGTGGTGAATGTAAAAGGAAGGCTACAATGCTGAAAGAGAAGATAATTGTTATAAAGCATTTTGAGTGAAATGAGAGAACGTGTGATATAGTTCGTGTAACAGGAATAAAGGAGTCTACCTTACGCACCATTAGAGATAATGCAGAAAAGATTAAAGCCAGCTGTATTGCTGGAACAAGTCTGAGTGCTGGCAAATCTGTGAGAGCACGGACAAAGGAACTTGAGGAGATGGAGTGGCTTCTAAGTGTGTGGATAGAAGATCAATTGAAAAAGTGATCTAGGACCACCTTTCTCACAATAAAAGGGGAAAACCTTATCAATTTATGACGATCTAACAAAAAAAGCTGAAAATCCTGCAGATGTGCCTGCCTTTAGTGTTAGCAGTTGCTGGTTTTAAGAACCACTATGGTTTTCATAATGTAAAGTTATGTGGCGAAGCTGCCAATACAGATGAGGAGCATGCAATGGCATTTCCTCCTAAAGTAAAAAAATTAATTGATGAAGAAGGCTACAACTTAGATCAAATTTTCAATTTGCATGAGGCAGGTGTATACTGGAGGTGAATGCCATCAAGAACCTACATTGCTCTGAATGAAGCACACACTCCAGCCTTTAAGATGGCAAAGGATCGTATGACTGTGCTGCTGGGTGCCATTGCTAGTGGAGACTTAGAACCTAAGCCTGTGGTGGTATACCATTCTGCCAACCCACGAGCCTTGAAAGGTTACCTTAAGTCTATTCTAGACGTCTACTTTAGGTCAAGCAAAAGAGGTTCGATGATGGGGCACATTTTTTCTGACCTTATTGTTGATGTTATGGAAGTTTGTTTTTAGTAAGTGTTGCAGGAAATAAAATTTGGATTTCAAGAATCTCCTCATCCTGGATAATGTCCCAGGCCATCCTTCCACCATTGCTGAGCTTTCTGAAAACATCAAAGTGCTATTTATACCCCAAACAAAATCTCTCTGCTTCAACCCACGGACCAGGGTGTAATAGCAGCTTTTAAAGCTTATGATTTAAGGTGCACATTTAAGAAGCTGAGTGCAGCCACTGAGGGGGATGAGAACAGCATTCCTCATTTTTGGAAGAGCTTTAAAATAAAGAATGCAATTGATATTATCATGGAGGCCTGGGGTGATGTCAGTGAGGACTGTTTGCATGCAGGACATAGCAAGAACCGTAGATGCTGCAGTCAGCCCATACAGAAACACAACAGGTCAGGCAACATCAGAGGAGCAGGAAAGTCGCTGTTTTGTGTTTACACCCTTCAACAGGACTTTTTTAGTGACTGAAAACCCTACTGTGAAGCCTCTTCCAAGGATGCCCACCTTGAAGTTATCCTCCCCCTCTCCTGATGAAGGATGTAAACCCGAAACATTGACTTTCCTGCTCCTCTACAGCTGCCTGACCTGCTGTGTTCCTCCAGCTTCACACTGTATTGACTGCTTGCATGCAGTTTGGCAGAGCTTCTCCAAGATTTTTTTCAAGATTTTAAAGGCTTTGATCCATCAGAGGAGCTTCCAAGAATCAAAGAACATTGTGTTTCTTCTTGCAAAGGATCTGAAGAAGCAGAGGGTGAGAATGTTGAAGAGCTGCTTGTGCCCTACTGAACATCTCTCTATAGCTGATCTACAACAACTTGTCACTGAGGTGGAAGTTGAAGCTGGAGATGAAGAAGATGAATCCAGGCTGCAGCACCAGGAGAGCTTCCACTTCTATTTTGTCTTCTCTCCTGAGGGAAATTGAGAAGCAGTTGCAGCTTTTAGAGGATAACCATTACAATGCAGAAAGCAGCAGGGTAGCAGTTTGTGGAATAAGATCTTATTTGGCACCTTATGAACAGCTTCTCCATGGAAGAAGAAAAAAGACACAGCAGCAAAAACTGGATGTCTTTTTTAAGGTAACCCCCAAGAAACAGCCAAAGGACAATGAATCATAGCTATCCACTTCCGGACTAATTATTTTTCGCCCTAACCCTGCACTGACAACTACACCTGAAGGTGATGATGATGATGATGATATGATGATTCACAGCCTCTGCATTAACAACACAGCAACCTCAAAACCTCCTCACCCTCCACCCCATCAAGTTACCTTCGCATTTTTCTCATGATTAGATATGAATTAAACATTTATTCAAATTATACTATCCATCATGTTAAGCTTTTGAGCGATTTTTGAACAATTTTGAGTGATATTTTTTGGTGGTCTGTTCCTAACCCCACTTTTCCCATAGGTCCCATTATTTCTACAGTACAATTTTCTATAGCGTGATGCTGCACAGGAATGCAACTATCATGCTATAGTAGAATTGACTGGGTATATTCGAAAAAGAACCCACTCTACTCACTATTGCAGATTTACAAAAATGCTAAGATTACACGTAAAGACCAGTTGTTTAGCTGCCCCCCTGCTTTCAGCTCCCCCACAGGTTTCTCCAAAGGTCGGCTGTAAATCTTGCTGTTTGTGAATTTTTCCGAGATGAACTGCGATGTCCAGAGATACCTGAAACCAAACAGCAGAGGCAGTTAGCTATGCAGGTTACTACTGGGTCAGACAGCTGTGTAGGTTTACTGCTCCATTTGATCTACTTCCCATATGATCACTGCCTTTGTCTGCTTTCTTCCCTGTTTAAAGTGCCATTGCTTTGTTTTCCCCAAAGTTCCAAAACAACGCAACAGCTTTTAAAACCTTAATTACTACTCCAGAATTCGAGGAAATCAGCTCCAACCCTGAAAATACCTCAAAAAACGAGCAGCTCTCACAGCCACAATTTTTCCCGTTCTCTATCTTGGATTTGATTTGTGAAGTTGGTGCCTGGGTGCAGAAGGATTGTGTAGGGAAAGGTGCCTGGGGGGAAAATGATGCGCTATAAAGAACTTTCATTTCAGTAAGAGTTAGTAGGAAGAACTGATGCTGGAGAATCTGAGATAACAAGGTGTAGATCTGGATGAAAGCAGCAGGCCAAGCAGCATCAGAGGAGCAGGAAAGCTGTCGTTTCTGGTCTGGACCCTTCTTCAGAAATTTCTGAAGAAGGATCCAGACTCGAAACGTCAGTTTTCCTGCTCCTCTGATGCTGCTTGACCTGCTGTGTTCATCCAGCTCTACACCTTGTTATCTCTCTTCATTTCAGTAAGGTTTTGTTGTCCGTTAACTCCTCAGATTTAATAGCTTTTGAAGTGTAGCCACCTCAACATTGTTTTATTTATTGGTAATGTCAATTTTTGCACCGCAAAGCCTCTGCAGACCATAAATTACCACAAAATTTATTTCTCTCTAAGGGTTTAGCAAGGATTTGTAGCTCGGGTTGTGGGTGAGGTTGTTGACATGCTCGCTGAGCTGGCTTGTTTCCATTCAGATGTTTCGTCACCATGCTAGGTAACATCATCAGTGAGGCCTCCGATGAAGCAATGTTATTCTACTCCCCTTGGAATTTATACTGTCCGGTCTGTTAGGGTGAGTTGTGTCATTTTCGGTTTTGTTCTAAATGGGTTTGTATATGGAGAACAATTCTATATGTTTGCTGATTGAAGTATGGGTGGAGAACCATGCCTCTAGGAATTCCCATGCATGTCTACGTTTGGCTTGGGCTACTTTGGTTACCTTGTCCCGTTAAGCTGTTGGCCTTCATTGTCCGAGTGTACTGATATTAGGGAAAGTTTGTCATGTCATTATGCCGCTAGCTGCTGATTGCGTATTCTGATGGCTAGTTTCCTTCATCTCTATCCAATGTAATGTTTGTGGCAGTCGTCGCATGGTATTTGTAAACTACGTTGGTTCTACATGTTGTGGGAATGGGGTCTTTAATCCTGTGAGTGTTTGTTGTAGAGTAGCTGTTGGCTTGTGTGCCACCATGGTTCCTAGTGGTCGTAGGAGTCTTGTGGTCAGTTCTGATATGTTCTTGATATAGGGCAGTGTGGCCAGTGTGTTGGGCGTGCTGTGTCCTCCTGTTGTCTTGTTTAGGAGGCATCTGTGGATGAAGTTGCGGGGATATCGGTTCATAGTGAAGATTTTGTGCAAGTGCTCTTTCTCTTTCCTGCATAGTTCTGATGGCCAATAAAGTAGTGTCCTAATACAGCTTTGTTTGTGGACATTGGGCTGGTTGTTGTGGAAGTTAAGGATTTGGTCAGTGTGGGTTGCTTTCCTGTGTACCAAGGTTTGGAACTCCCTGTTGGTCATACATTCAACTCTGATGTCCCAAAACAGAAGCTGATTTGTTGTTTTCTTCTTCTCTTGCGAATTTAATCCCCGTGAATACGTTGTTGATGAGGTGGTGGGTCTCTTCTACTTTAGTGCTTTTGATGATAACAAATGCGTCACCCATGTACTGTATCCATAGTTTAGATCGAAGTGGCGGGAGGGTACTGTGTTTTAGTCTTTGCAAGACTGCTTCTGTGATGAGTCCTGAGATGGTCGACCCCATGGGTGTGCCATTGATCTGTTTGTATACTTGACAATTAAAGACAAAGTGTGTGGTCTAGTAGTTTGAGTATGTTGTCATTGCTGATGGAGCTGCTGGTCTGCATTGCTGCTTCCTCTAGTAATGTGGCCTTTTGTCTGGCTAGTGGGATGTCAATTGACATGAATAATGACTGGACAGTATAAATTCCAAGTGGACTAGAACAACATTGCTTCATTGGATGATATTACCTAGCGTGGTGACAAAACGTCTGAATGAAAACAAGTGAACAAATCAACAACCTCACCCACAACCTGAGCTACAAATCTTTGCTAAAACTTTAAATATCTATGGGCGCAACACGCTAAAACTTGCCCGAAAATGGGAAACCTTTGCCAACCGACTGAGTGCCACTTGTAAACAATTTCAGTTTCTCCACGAATGCCTCAGGAACCAGGTACTGTCCGCAGCATGAAGTACAAACCTCCACTCAACAACTCACAGGCATATGAAATAGCTGAACAGAATGGACGCAGAATGCTACAATCAATGATTTATGATGTCCATAACTGACTTTACAAGTACGAATGGGAAATTTCACACCAAAAATTACAGTACCTAAACGTTCCGGACCAGCAATGGGCTACAACCCTAGAACAGCCCATCACCATCAAACAACACAAGACCAAAACTAAGAAGAGGCACAAAGTACAGGAGAAACTTACCAAACTGATCCACCACAAAGACAGGGACAACAACAAACCGGACACATGGATAAGAAACCTATCCAGCAGACAACTCACAGAAACTGAGAAAGCTGCATTATTATGCACATTGAACTATAACCACAAAGATGCAAACAGAACAGACTTCATGCTACCCTGGAAACTACATTAAGAGACAATAGGCTCATGGACAAAACACAACAAGCCATCCGACAAACTATAATCCCCACACTAAGCCAAAAGAACAAATGGGACACCCTGAACACAGAGAGAAAAGCACTAGACAAACTCAAGAAAGACAAGACCACTATAACCCTACCAGCAGACAAAGGGCATGTGACCGTCATCATGAACAAACCAGGCTATGTTCAGAAAGCACCAGAATTGCTCACTGATACAACCACTTACCAACAGGTGGCGATAGACCCAACACTGCAGCTAGGTGATAGGATCACCCAGACACTGAAGAGACTAAAGGGTGCAGGACAGATAAACAAGTCAGACTACATGAGAATGAAACCAGGAAGGCACGAACACCCCCTGCTTCTATGGACTTCCTAAAGTACACAAACCAGACATCCCCCCTCAGACCCATTGTCTCTCTACTGGGCACAGCTTCACATTAACTGGCTGAGGACCTACAACAGAGACGGAAACACCCAGTTGACGGATCACTCCATTCCATCCACTCAACCCAAGATTTCCTCAATACCCTCAAGAACATAAAAATCAGCGACGACGAGATGATGGTATCCTTTGATCTCACAGTATTATTCGCGTCAATTGACATCCCACTAGCCAAACAAAAGGCCACATTACCAGAGGAAGCAGCAATGCAGATCAGCAGCTCCATCAGCAATGACAACATTCTCAAACTACTAGACTTGTGCCTCACCACACACTTTGATCTGTTTGTATACTTGACAATTAAAGACAATGGCACACCCATGGGTTCAACCATCTCGGAACTCATCACAGAGGCAGTCATGCAAAGACTAGAACACAGTACCCTCCCCCACATTCGATCTAAACTGTGGATACAGTGCTTGGGTGACACATTCATTATCATCTAAAGCACCAAAGTAGAAGAGACCCACCACCTCGTCAACAATGTATTCACAGGGATTAAATTCACAAAAGGAGATGAAAACAACAATCAGCTTCCGTTTCGGGACATCAGAGTTGTGTGTATGACCAACGGGGAGTTCCAAACCTCGGTATACAGAAAAGTAACCCACACTGACCAAATCCTTAACTTCCACAGCAACCAGCCCAATGTCCACAAACAAAGCTGTATTCGGACACTATTTAAATGGGCCAGGACACACTGCAACACACCAGAACTACACAGGAAAGAGGAAGAGCACCTATACAAAATCTTCGCTATGAACAGATACCCCCACAACTTCATCTGTAGGTGCCTACTAAACAGATAACAACAAGGAGACACAGCACACCCTAACACAGTAGCCACACTGCCCTAAATCAAGAACCCATCAGAAATGACAACGTCACTCCTACGACCACTAGGAATCATGGTAGTACACAAACTCACAGCCGCTCTAAGACAAACACTCTCACAAGGATTAAAGACACCATTCCCACAACATGCAGAACCAACATAGTTTACAAAATACCATGCAATGACTGCCACAAGCATTACATCGGACAGGCAGGAAGGAAACTAGCCATCAGAATATACAAACATCAGCTAGCGGCATAAGGACGTGACAAACTTTCCCTAATATCAGTACACTCGGACAATGAAGGCCATCAGTTTAACTGGGACAACGTAACCATAGTAATCCAAGCCAAACATAGACATGCATGGGAATTCCTAGTGGCATTGTTCTCCACCCGTAATGCAATCAGCAAGCATATAGAATTGTTCCCCATATACAAACCCATACCGAACAAAACCGGAAATGACACTATTCACCATAACGGACTGGACAGTATAAATTCCAAGGGGAGTAGAATAACATTGCTTCATCGGAGGCCTCACCGATGATGTTACCTAGCATGGTGATGAAACATCTGAAAGAAAACAAGTCAGCTTGGCAAGCAAGTCAACAGCCTCACATTTATTGCTCTCATTAAGTGTGAGCCAACATAACAGGGTGAAATTTTCTCCTCTTGTTTGAATGGTGCCATTATTTTACACTGTCATGGCAAAGCAGATAAAGCTTTGGTTTAAAGTTTCATCTAAATGATGGAACTTCCTGAGACAGCACTCTCTTACCCTTGGTCGTTGCATTCAAATTATTGTTCCCCAATTGTCACTGTTCTATACACACAGGGATAACATAACAACAGCTTGTGTGTAGGATCTGCTTTAATATGTCTACTGTATGCTTTACATGTTGGCTAAGCCTAGGTGTGTACTCAAAAATAAACAATTGACCACAGTGGCCATCTATGGTCAGCACTCCCATAATTGACACACAACTGAACATTACATTCAGCTCAGATAACAAGGCGTGGGGCTGGATGAACACAGCAGGCCAAGCAGCATCATAGGAGCAGGAAAACTTGACGTTTCGGGCCTAGACCCTTCATCAGAAATGGTTGCGTTTCTGATGAAGGGTCTAGGCCCGAAATGTCAAGTTTTCCTGCTCCTTTGGTGCTGCTTGGCCTGCTGTGTTCATCCAGCCCCACGCCTTGTTATCTCGGATTCTCCAGCATCTGCAGTACCTTTTATCTCTGATTACATTCAGCTCAGTTCATAGAATCCCTACAGTGTGGAAACAGGCTATTCAGCCCAACAAGTCCCCACCATCCCTCCCAACAGCATTCCACCCAGACAAATTCCCCTAATTTCCCATGCCTAACCCACCTAATCTACACATCCCTGAACACTACAGGCAATTTAGCATAGCCATTCCACCTACTCTGCACATCTTTGAACTGTGGGAGGAAACTGGAGCACCCAGAGGAAACCTACGCAGACACGGGGAGAGTGTGCAAACTCCGTGCAGACAATCCTCTCGAGGCTGCAATTGAACTCAGGTCCTTGGCACTTTGAGGCAGCAGTACTAACCACTGAACCACCGCGCCGCCCAGTTGAAATTGCAAAATTGGGAATAGTGTGGGTAAAGGGTATTGAAGTATTAGGTCACCATGATCATATGAAATGAAGGTGCAGAGTCAAAGAACTGAATGGCCATTAAATGGGGAGAATTCTTATGCCATTAAATGGGGAGAAAATGGAATTTTCGTCTTAGTCTTAGACAAATTCAAAAAAAGAGCCACAGGGTTTGAACCATCTACTTTTGTGCTGTACACTTCAAATTGAACTCCAGGAATTATAAGGCAATTGGAAGTTAATTGCTGTTTTAAAATTCTACATGTTAGTCACTGTTAAACACTGTAAAGAATGTAGCATCTTTACACATGAAAGTAAAACAAGGAAGCTTTTTTTTAAGATAACAAGCATGGGGCTGGATGAACACAGCAGGTCAAGCAGCATCATAGGAGCAGGAAAACTTGACGTTTCGGGCCTTTTTTTTAACGCCATTACCATGTCTGTCTTCACACTTACTTTACTGCATTGTTTGAAATTTAAACAGCTTTCTGTCAACTAATAAAGCACAAGTTACAATGATAACCTAACTTGCTGCATCGTCTTCAGCTATCTATTTCTCAATGACAATGAAATCAATCAACACTCTAATTACCTGAAAGCACTAGGGGTCAATATGTGAAGCTAGCTGTAGGATTCTTGCATTGTTTCCTGCCTGTGTCATTCTGTACAGAGTTTGCGATATCAGAATGGTATGTTACATGGTATGGGGTGAAGTGTGGGTGGGAGGTAATGTTGTGATTGGCCTAAGTTGGGAACCACTGCGGAGAACTCTTGGGGTTTTATTGTCTGTACATGTTACTGGACCATATCATGTGGTGATCTCTGTGCCTCCTGAAGGGGCATGGGCTCACTGAGAGGAGGCACTGGGTAGTGTAGGATGTTCTGGGTAAAAAGCTATAAAAGGACAATCCTCATTCAAAGCAACCAGGGCAAAATTCAATGACCATCATAAAGTAATGAGTGGACCAATATGAAAGTTTGGCAATTAATTAGGTCTTGGTTGACCTCAATTCCAACTGCCGCTATGTACCTCAATACCCTAAACAAGAAAAGACTTATTGATCACAGACTGAAAGAAGGTCAATTGACCAGCCATTCAGAGGAAGAGATATTTAGGTTTTGCTTTCTAACTTCATTCCAAAATGGACCAGCTCTAATTTTTACAAGAATGCCTTTGCTTAGCCATTCCCGATAGTGAAACAAGCTGCATATTTGGATTATTTGAACGTTAAACATTTATTCTCAACTTCAGAACCTGAAGCAAGCCACACCCCCATCTCCTATCTGCTAACATCATCCCGCCCCCTTGACCTGTCCGTCCTCCCTGGACTGACCTATCTCCTCCCTACCCCCCTACCTACACTCACCTTTACTGGCTCCATCCCCGCCTCTTCGACTTGTCTGCCTCCTCTCCACCTATCCTCTCCTCTATCCATCTTCTATCCGCCTCCCCCTCTCTCCCTATTTATTTCAGAACCCTCTTCCCCTCCCCCATTTCTGATGAAGGGTTTAGGCCCGAAATGTCGAGTTTTCCTGCTCCTATGATGCTGCTTGACCTGCTGTGTTCATCCAGCCCCATGCTTGTTATCTCTTACTTCTGTTTTTAAAATCCTGTTTCCATTTCTTTGCGATTGTTGGTTCTTCAAATACCAGTATGAATTCTGGAGATGCTCCACTAGAGGGCCCTTTTCCATTTTATTCATAATTCAGCAGACTAACGTGGCTCCAATTTTTCAATGTAACAATGGGCTTATTGCTAATTTACTGCTGTGATGATACTGATAATGAGGTGACATGCAGACATAATTATACTTTGTGCAGCAACAAAACAGTACATTTGTGAATCTTCCTTCACAAATGACTTGTAAGCGCTCAATCCAATTTTGTCACTGCGTGTGAAAGTGCAGCAAAAATACCAAGCTGCTTTCAGGGATTTCCTTTCAACTGTCAACACAGTTTAGGTTAGTTTTAAATGACAAAATATTTAATAAAAAGGATAAATGAACACATCACTATTTAATTGACGGTTACATCATGAACCATTTTTAGTTATCGTGATGGTATACTGCACGGTGAAAGGAAAATCACTTCCTGCAGTGTTCTCATCTGACTGTTAGTGCATTTAATGGAGTGAAACCACCCCAATATCTTATCATGGATGATGTCAATAAATCAAAACTTGCACATCTTTTGGCGCTAATTAGAAAGAGAAATCAGGACCAAATATTGACCAATTTTTTTTTGTAGGAGCACCTTAAAACAGGTGAGAGCAGTAAAAGGAAGGGAAAGTTTACAGAGGGAAATTTAGAGCTTAGGGTCAAGGTAGCTCACACCATAGCCACCGACAGTGCAGCAAATAAAATTGGGGACATGCAAGAGACCAGATGTGGAGGAACACAGAAATCTGCATAGAGGGCTGGAGGATTTCAAAAGATAAGGAGGGTTGAAACCATGGAAGGATATGAAAATAAGAATTTAATACTGAGGTATTAGCAACTTGGGAGGCAGTAAAAGTCGCAGATGTGATGGATGAATAGAACTTAGAATTAGTTCATATATAATTGCAGAGTTTTAGACAAGCACAAGTATATCTAGGGTGGAAAGTTAACTGGTAGAGCACTGGAATAATTGAAGCTTCAATGCAACAAAGGCTCAGTGAGTGTTTCAACAGCAGGTGAGCTGAGGAAAGAACTGCGTTAATTGGTGTTATATAGCTGGGAATGGGCTGTCTCAGTCATGGTGCAGATATGTGGTTGGAACTTCTACTTGGCTCGAACACAACACTGAGGTTGCAAATGGCCCGTCTCAGTTTAAGGCAGTGACCAGAGATGGAACCAATGGACAGTGAATGGGCATTGTGGTGAGATCAACAACATTGGCTTCAGTCATCCCAAACTTTAGTGTATAAACAATGTGGCGAATCTGAGACTGGTTAGGTGCCCAAGGAGAATATAGTGAGGTAGGGATGACAATTGTCACATGGAACTTAATGTGTTTTCTGATGATATCTCCATTTGGTGGATTGTAGATGAGAAATAGAAAGTGGCCAAGAAAGATTTTCCTAAGGATTCAAAGGCATAACAAGGCAAAAGCAGAATAGAAGCCACTGCAGTTTTTCCCTGCCTACGGTTAGCAGGTTAGGAAAGAAGCTAAACATTGGATGATAGACAAGAGATGATTGTAGGAGAACAAAGTGGTCAACTGTGTTGAAGGCTGTGGAAAAGTCAAGACTATATGGAGCTTGGCCAATTAAAACTTCCTCTATAACCAGATGATTACCAGTTAGTGTGAAAACTTGGCCATGGAAAGTACAGTGAAGTATTTGAGGCTATTAACGTAACAAACGATGAAAAAAAACAATAGTCAAAATACTGAAACCTGTTAAAATGAAGAAAATAAAGCGGGATATCAAAATATTAGGGAACCTCCTTGGAGACGCTAACATCATCAAGCTGTTAGATGTGGTAAAGGACCCTGTGCTAATGACTCCAGCTCTTGTTTTCGAGTACGTTGATAACACTGATTTCAAGCAACTGTATCAAATTCTGGTGGATTATGACATATGGCTCTATATGTATGAAATATTAAAGGCCCTGGATTGCAGCCATAGTATGGGCATCATGCATTGAGATGTGAAACCAAATAATGTGATGATCAACCATACCCAGAGGAAGCGTTGGTTCATTGGGGATTGGGGTGAATTTTACCATCCTGAACAGGGATACACTGTTAGAGTGATTTCCAGGTATATCAATAGACCTGAGCTGTTAGGGGACTTCCAGATGTATGATTATAACTTGGACATGTGGAGTTTGGACTGTTTGTTGGCCAGCATGATATTCCATAAAGAACCTTTCTCCCAAGGACATGATAATTATGCTCAGCTTGTTTGTATTGTCAAGGTTTTAGAAAATGATGAATTGTTTGCCTACCGCAAGAAATATCACATTGAGCTGAATCCTCAATTTAATCATACTTTGGGCCAACATTCTTGAAAGCACTGGGAGCGTTCATTCATCATGAGAATCAGCATCTGGTCAGCCTGGAGGCCTTAGGTTTGTTGGATAAGTTTCTTTGCTGTGATCATCAGCAGAGGCTTACAGCTGAGGAAGCAGTGGAACATCCATACTCCTATCCAATAATCAAGGAGCATTTAGATGGTGCTCAGAGTAATAGTTCACATGTGCCCGGTGTTTCTGCAGCTAGATGGTGAATCCTATTCCAGTCAGCACAGTTCACACTGTAAGACGATGAGTTACAGGTTTTACAGGGGACACATTAGGCAAAGAAAGGGGCTATCAGAGTCTGAAAATGTGAACGTGTGATGCAGCTACACAAGTGACCATGGCTTACCCTAAGTGAGGCATAGATAGAATGGATAGTCAGAGACTTTTTCCCAGGGTGGAAATGGCTATTACGAGGGGGCATAATTTTAAGGTGATTGGAGAAAGGTATAGGGGAGATGTCAGAGGTAGGTGCTTCACACAGAGAGTGGTGGGTGTGTGGAACGCGCTGCCGGCAGTGGTAGTGGAGGCCGATACTTTAGAGACTTTTAAGCGACTCTTGGATAGGCACATGGAGGATAGTAAAATGTAGGGTTTGCAGGGTAGATTGATCTTAGTAGGATAATAGCTCGGCGCAACATCGTGGGCCGAAAGGCCTGTACTGTGCTGTACTGTTCTATGTTCTAAATTCTGTGGCAACATTCTTCTACATCCATTTATTTTACATTTCCACATGTTTTGGAGAGAATTACAACTTATTAGATTCTTTTTGGTTCTGAAATTAAATGTTTTTGTACAGTTATATATTTTGTTTGAGAAAAAACAGGGGTGGCACGGTGGCTCAGTAGTTAGTAGCACTACCTCATAGTGCCAGGGACCTGGGTTCGATTTGTTATATTTTCCCCCATGGTTCAAAGATGTGCATGGACCATGCTAAATTGCCATGTAGTGTCCAGGGATGTGCAGGACAGGTGAATTAGCCATGGCAGAATGCTGGGATATGGACAGGGATATGATGCTTTTCAGAGGGACGTGCAGACTCAATGGGCTGAATGGCCTCCTTCCTCACTGTAGGGTTTCTGTTTATAAGGCTAGGAAAGGACAGGTTGTTATTGTCACACCCACGGAGGGCACCATTTGTGTCTTTAATGGAATGTATGAACAAAGCCCAATGTAAGGATTCAAGCACAAAAGCAAAGTATGCAAGATCGCTGGAAATCTGAAATTACCGGAGAAAATCAGCAGATCTGGCAGCAGAGAGTGGAAGAGCTTAATGGCCAAAATGTTGGGTGAGCAGGCAGAGGGAGAAAGACTGAACTGGAAGTGGCACAGCGGGTCAGGTAGCATCCATTGATAATGTTGAAACATAACGTTTCAAATCTGGATAACTCTTCTTCAGAGTTGATATGAAGTGTGGAGGGAACAGCATTTATGCGATAATGCAGGGTTGGGTGGGGAGCGGTTATGATTGGAGTGCTGAGGGAGAGAGAAGGCTGATAGTGCAGATTAAGTGATTGGACAAATTGCTATTCATTCTCATCCCACAGGCCAAGAATGGATATGGTATTGCCTATAAACATACTGTCCCCATATTTGTAACACCCTTATGAAGATAACAAATATAAACAGGAGAAAGGAAGAAGAAGATGCATAATCAGTACAGATGATTGATTGTTGGCACTCAAACCATGCGTGACACTACATTATGCTGGATCAAAGGCTTCTGCTTCCAATTTTTCACAGACCATGGTCCTAATTTTAACTAGTTCCTTAGAAAGTGCTGAGTTGAAGGCTTCAGAGGCTTTCAAGGCAGCTTGAAACTGCAGCATATGTGACCAAGATTGTGAGCAATCACTCAGAGGCGCAGGGCTTGTAAACTGACTGTTTACTTGGTAAATCAATGGCCTGGAGAGGAGCAAAGATTAAGGAATGAAGATCCTTAAAAATGTAAAGGAAATGAAAAAGCTTACAATGTGATGAAGATTAGTGGGAGGCACAGGACTGAGAAGCCTTTAAAGAGCAACACTATTATTAAATAATAATAAGGAGGAGAAGATAAAGTAAGAAGATAAGCTAGCTAGTAATATAAAAGAAATTGGTAAAGTTATTAAAAAGTATATAACAGGTAAGAGGGAGGCAAATGTGGACATTGGACCACTGGAAGATGAGGCTGGAGTAGTAGTAATGGGAAACAAAGAAATGATGGAGGAACTGTGAAATAACTCCACAAAGGCTGGTATCCCATTACCAAGTCACCCTTTATTTACACATGCATAGTAATGACATTGACTCAGCTAGCTCAAAACTGGCTCCTAGCGTGAGCAGAACCCTTGACACTCCAGTTTATATCTGTCAGCCACAACTCCTTGATTGGGGCTGTGAACCTGGTACAATCAGGTAACTCACATTCTATGAGGTCCACTTGGATGACCTCATTCCAGTTACATTCCAAACTGAATAGGTACTTTGCGTCTGTTTTCACAGTGGAAGATACCATCAGCATACAGACATTCAAGACAGCTGGGGACAGAGGTGAAGAGAAGGTGTTAGGAAAGTGAAAGGTCTGAAGGTGGATTAATCACTCGGACTAGATAGACTACACCCCAGGATTCTGAAGGTGGTAGCTGAGGAGATTATCGACGCATTGGTGTTAATCTTTCAGGAATCTCTGGAGTCAGAGAACATCCAAAACAACTGAACAGTAGCTAATATAATACCCCTGCTCAGAAGGGAGGGAGGCAAAAGACAGGAAATTATGGGCCGGTTATGCCTGACCTCGGTTGTTGGTAAGATTTTAGAGTCCTTTATTATGAATGAGACTGTGGGGTATTGGAAGTGCATGGTAAAATAGGACTGAGTCAGCACAGCTTTTTCATGGGGAGGTAATGCCTGACCAATCTGTTAGAATTCTTTTGAAATAATGAGCAAGTTAGAAAAAGGAAAGCCAATGAGTGTGATCTATTTGGATTTCCAGAAGGTCTTTGACAAGGCATTGCGCAAGAGGCTGCTAAATAAGAGCCCATAATGTTAGGGGTGAAGTACTGGTATGTGTAGAGAATTGGCTGACCAGCAGAAAGGGATATGGTGGTCTTTTCAGGATGGCATCAGTGACTAGTAGAGTTCCGCAGAGGTCAGTGTTGGGACCACAACAATTCAAGTTATACTTTAACAATTTGAGGGCATTGTTGCTAAGTTTGCAGATGACTCAAAGATAGGTAGAAGGGCAGGTTGCGTTGAGGAAGTGGGCATCCTGCCTGACATAATGGTGGACAAGTTGTGAGAGGGAATCCTGAGGGACAGGATTTACATGTATTTGGAAAGGCAAGGCAAGGGATCATCAACATGGCTTTGTGCGTGGGAAATGGTGCCTCACTAACTTGATTGAGTTTTTTGAAGAAATAACAAGGAAGATTGATGAGCACAGAGCAGTGGACGTGGTCTGTATGGACTTCAGTAAGGCGTTCAACAAGCATCCTCATGGTGGACTGATTGTCAAGGTTAGATCGCATGGAATACAGGGAGAACTAGCCATTTGGATAAAGAACTTCTTGAAGGTAAAAGACAGAGGGTAGTGGTGGAGGGTTTCTTTTCAGACTGAAGACCTGTGACCAGCAGTGTTCCACAAAGGTTGGTGCTGGGTCCACTGCTTTTCATCATTTATAGAAAGGGTTTGGATGTGAACACAGGAGGTAGGTTAGTAAGTATGCAGATGACACCAAAATTGGAGGTGTAGTGGACAGTGAAGAAGGTTACCTCAGAGTACAGCAGGATCTTGATCAGATGGGCCAATGGGCCGAGGAGTGGCAGATGGAGTTTGATTTAGATAAATGTGAGGTACTGCATTTTGGGAAGGGAAATCGGGGTAGGACTTATACACTTAATGGTAAGATCCTGGGGAGTGTTGCTGAACAAAGAGACTTTGGAGTGTAGGTTCATAGTTCCTTGAAAGTGGAGACACTGGTAGACAAGACAGTGAAGAAGGCATTTGGTATGTTTGCCTTTATTGGTCAATGTATTTAGTAGTTGGAAGATCATGTTGCAGCTGTACAGGGCATTGGTTAGGCCACTTTTGGTATACTGCATACAATTCCGGTCTCTCTTCTATAGGAAGGATATTATAAAACTTGGAAGGGTTCAAAAAAGATTTACAAGGATGTTGCCAGGGTTGGAGGGTTTGAGCTATAGGGAGAGGCTGAATAGGCTGGGACTATTTTCCCTGGAGCATCAGAGGCTGAGGGGGGACCTTATAGAAGTTTATAAAATCATGAGGTGCATGGATAGGGTGAATATAGAAGGTCTTTTCCCTGGGGTAGGGAAGTCCAAAACTAGACAGCATAGGTTTAAGGTGAGAGGGGAAGGGTTTAAAAGGGACCTAAGGGGCAACATTTTCATAGAGGGTGGTGCATATATGGATTGAACTGCCTGATAAAGTGGTTAGGCCTGGTACGATTGCAACATTTAAAGGCATCTGGATGGGTACATGAATAGGAATATGGGCCAAATGCTGGCAAATGGGACTAGATTTCTTTTGGATAACTGGTCGGCATGGACAAGTTGGACCAAAGGCCCTGTTTTCATGCTGTACATCTCTATGACTCTATGACTTGGATAAGCTAGCAGGGTGAGCAAAGAAGTGGCAGATGGAATACAATGTGGGAAATGTGTGAGGTTATGTACTTTGGTAAGAAGAACAGTGACGTAGGCTATTTTTGAAACGGAGAAAGGCTTTGGAAATCTGAAGCACAAAGGACTTGGGAGTCTTAATTCAAGATTCTCTTAAGGCTAACAGGCACATTCAACTGGCAGTTAGGAAGGCAAGTGCAATGTTAGCATTCATTTCAAGAGGGCTAGAATACAAGAACAAAGATGTATTGTTGAGGCTGTATAAGGCTCTTGTCAGACTGCATTTAGAATATTATGAGATTTTTGGGCCCTTTGTCGAAGGAACAATGTGCTGGCCTTGCAGGGGGTCCAGATGAAATTTACGATAATGATCCTGGAGATGAAGGGCTTGTATTATGACTGTTATTGTGCTCGATGGAGTTTAGAAAGATGAAGGGAAATCTTGTTGAAACTTACAGAATACTGAGAAGTTTGGGTAGAGTGGACATTGAGAAGATGTTTCCAATAGTAGGAGAGACTAGAATCCAAGACCACAGCCTCAGTCAAAAGACTGAGATGAGGAGAAATTTCTTCATCCAGAAGATGATTAAACTGTGGAATTTATTGCTGCAAGCCAAATCGTTGTGTGTATTTAAGTTAGACATAGACAGATTCTTGGTGGCTAAGTGGATCAAGGATCACTAGGGGAAGGCAGGAAAATAGATTGAGAAACATATCAGTAATGGTTGAATAATGGAGCAGAGGTGATGGGCTGAATAGTCTAATTCTGCACCGATATTTTATGGTGTTGTGGTCTTAAATCATTATTATAATAAAAGCATGACAAATAGAATTATTATGTACATAAACAGTTAATTCACAAAAACAGACCAATAGCTCATCAAATATTTTACTTGCATTTCTTTTCAATGATAATAGCTAGTGGGATGATACAGGGGTGACTTTGAACACAGTTTAAGCACTGTTCCTTCCAGCTTTTCACCCATGAAATGCAAAATGAGGGTTATCTAGATACGAAGATCAAATTAGAGAAACTAAGTTTCTCCATCATTGAGATTTTTAACAATCTGATGGGCCAAGGGCCAATGAAATTTTGGAGAGTGACAGATGGCCCAAATGCCCCATGTGAAACTGACTCGAATTTGGCTACTATCCTGATGTCCTCGTAGTTCGCAGACAAATATTAAACCAAGGTTGGCACTGTCTGTCAGACAGATGTGAAATATTCCATGACATTAATGAAAAGCAGCAGGGGAATTTTCCTGGGTGTCCTGCCTAATATCCCTCAAGGACTTTCACTGGGATGGGTTTGTCAGCTCCTGTACTGGGCTTGTTTTCAGCAAGGGTGGAGGTGGCATATAATATATGAGGGTGTCATGTCTACCACTTCCTCAAGTATCACTGATCTCAACCTCCACACTCCCCATAATATTCTGAGTGGGCGGGTGCCAGAATTAGCAGCCTGTCTGATATTTAACAGGCAATTGTGTTTATTACCAAGCCAATTGACCCCATTTCACACTGCCATTCTATAATGGGGTTGGCATGGTAAGGTAGGTGAGTGTTGGAATCGTGTTTGAAAATAATTTCTGGAAAAGGGCGCATACCCATTCAGTGGCTGTTGTTTTATGCATCAGGCACACATCCCAAGGTGTTAGCCTCAAAATGTTAACTCTTCTTTGTTCCTCCCTGTCTTGTCGCTAAAATCAACCACCCTTGACCCCACTACCAGGCTGGATGATCCCTCTCCTCCAAACTTCAGGCTATATCTGGACTGAACATCCATTCTCGGACCTGTTTACAGTCCCATCAGCAACTGCTACTAGGTTCTCAGACACATCAGCACATCAGGTTGGCTGGCAACTTAAGAGTGGGAAGGATACAAGTCCCACTGTCATCTGGTTTTAGTCAACCAACAAATGCATACTGGTCGCAGTATGGACTTTCTCTTATTTCTGCAGGCTCTTTCTTCCAAAAGGGTATGGGTATTAGGAACAAAAGTTTCCTCGGAAATACAGCACATTATATCAAATTAACCGCATCACTGTTATTGTGGCTATCCTGTGAGCAAATTAGCTGCTACTTGTCTGACATTACAACAATGGCTACCTTTGCATGAATATTTTATTGGCTGTAAAGTGCTTTGGGACACCTAGTAGGCACTACAAAAATGCAGATTCTCTTAACTTCTTCAGAAAGTGGAGGGAATCTTTTACATTCACTTGAATAGGAAGCTTGATCTCAGTTTAATGTTTCATGCAATTGACAGCCGAATGGAATTAAATCAGTTTATCATGATGGGCTGCTTAATGAGAGAGATGTCACACGTCAGTCCAGCCGTATTGTGACTTATTCAGAGGCTAGCAGGGACCCATGGGAATAATTGTCCCACTCACAGCTAGGTCAGTTAGGCTTACTATTGATCAATTAGCACTAATTGTCAAAGAGCTCATTGGAATTTACTGGTGGCTCAGGAATTATCTCTCCAAGCCAAGTCTGTTGGATTTGCCTGTGACCATCTGAAGTGGGGATGGCATTCTTTAAAGGACATTACTTGCCTGATTGAGGGAGAGACCCTGCTCCAGGAAGGAGGCGATTACTAAAAGCCACACAGTTGAAGCCAAATAAAAAGAGTCAGAGCCATTGGAAGCAATGGTAATTCCAATAGTGCAGTACAGGCAGGCTGAAAACAACAGAGGCTAAATCTTTAAGTTGAGAATAGACATAGATACAGTTGCAGCAGCTGTTTCTGTTGCCTGAAAATAACATTGATGGATCTACATCATGCAGGCTGTCCTAAATAGAATTGAGTTGTAGATGTGACTATTTCTGTAGATGTCGGATTGGTTGTGCAATGCTGCCATATGGGGATCTGACTGAATTTGAGGAGAAGAAGGTCAGAAATTATTTATGAGGAAGACAGAATTTTGAAGGAATTTGTGACTAAGATTGATGGTAGCTGGCGCATTTTATGATTGTATTTTTGCCAATAAGCTGAAATGAGATGAACTGTAAAAACATTTCCTCAAGACTACTGTAAGGATATCCTAAAACACTTCCCCCCATAAATTTAAATACTTTTGAAGTGCATCATTTTGAAAAGTAGCCAATTTTAGTTCTGGGAAGTGTATCCAATCTCCATCAGAGGATGGCAACTTTGCATGACTACTTATCAGCAGATGTTGAACTCTCTGGTTCTTTACTCATGCTTGACATATTTTAGTATCTGGAATTGCTTGCCAAAGTTTCTTCAATTCTGTCTCATCTTTTAAGACACACTTTCAAACTTCACTCATGTCTCCTTATGTGACTCAATGTCAATTCTGTCTGACTACCCTCCTCAGAAGCACCTTGTGATATTTATTAAGTTTAAAAGTGCTATATCAATGCAAATAGTTGTTGTTCTGACAAAACCCAGGGAACTGACAGCCATGAAAAGACCTTCTCACTAACTTCTAGGGAACATGAGCCAGAATTGGACTAGTCAAGCAAATGACATTGTCTGCAAAGTATGATTCCGCGAGTATGATCATATCCTGGGTATGTCATATTAGACCCACCAGAGACAGTGGTACAATGCTGTACGATTAGAATGGAGTTGTCCTTGAAGTCCATAATATTGATGCAGACCCTATGAAGTCTTATGACATCATATCAAAAATGGGCAAGGAAACCACATTCTGGTCACCACCTACTGCCCCCTCCATCAGTTGCTTATTCTTGGAACCTCTTCCCTAAAAGCTCTGTGAGAATACATGTTTCCATTGTCTACATTGGCTCTAGAATAGGGCTCACCACCACCTTCTCAAGGGCGATTAGAGACCGACAATAAATGTCAACTATCTAACGATGCTCATACCTGTGAGTGATAAAAAATGGAACTCCCTTCAGTACTTATAATGTTTTTGGTTGTAGAAATAGACAGTTAATACTCTAATAATAGCAGACTGAACATGTCCATAAGGAGCTGTGTCATAATAATGTCAGGTCATGTAGGAATAAGATGAGATGGAAGAGACACTAGCAAAGTCCTACTGCATCATGCTTACATGTGTAATTCTAAGCAATAAACGTTAGCAGTTTGCACTAGCCTGTGTTACCCCTTGTATGTCTCCCAGCTTCTAGCAGCCCCTAGTTATTTCATTCTATGAAGGTTGGTCCAATTATGTTAATTTCTGTTCGTAGAAGAGAGCAGAGAGCATGATGGACAAGGGAACAAGACAGTTTATTTGTGTGAATAATAACGTATTACATGTGGGTCAGGCAGGATTAATATTGAGGAATATGTCCTCAGGCACTAGCCACTGTGATCATGTCATTTTGATTTGGGGATAGAGCATTGTAGAAGGAGTGAGACCAAACATCAGGTCCTCCTTGATATCTCTAACAATGTCTCGTTTAGCACAGTAACCTGTTGTTAGTTACCTGTTGTTAACATGCAATAAACTGTATCTTGTCAACTATAAGACACTCTCCCAGTTAGACCAGAAAACAGTTTTCTTCTACCACACTAGTCCAAACAGGTCCTGTAGTGTCCTACTCTCAGAAGCTCATACAGTGTAATGATAAATGCATACAGCAGGCTAGACAGCAGTTCATGTTAGATTTCACTGCTCTTACAACATGTGGTGAGCAGCAGGTGAAATCTTTAGACTTAGCTTGAAATCACCTGCTTATGCAGCACAGAAGCAGAAAAGCACAAAAAAATTTTAAAACTCTACGGAAGAAACTCTTGTGGCATTCCTCAACAAGGAAGAGAACTCCAGCAAATGGCATATGCATGTCAGACCTCGTAAGGGATGTGTTGTAACAGAAGAGTTAGCAACTCCCTGGAGAAGAAGAATTAGTAATGCTAAAGGGGTGACAAAGCTTTGTTGCGAGGTAATAGTTTGTGCTAAGTGATCCTAAGTCAGAGTTCAAATGTGAGCAAAAAGACTTCAGTGGATCCACGATTAAAGCTTAAGTTCCCGCTGATGGGCCAGTAGGCACCTAAAAATGTTGTGGTATTCTAAATTGGAAAAGAAAAGTTTTAAATTTACTTAAAGCTTAGATCGAGTGTTGTCATTGTGGTGAGTGGGCACCAGGATACATGGCCTCAGAAGGGGCAGACAATGGCCATGAAAGAAATACTTATCAGAGACTGCGGACCTGGGAACATCACAAATCCAGTAATTAAAATAATTAAAATAGTTCCAATTAAAAGCTTAAGCAGACATGATCTGATGGGACCAGAGAACTTGGAAGACTTTATTCTGACTGTAGGAAAAGTTAATGATCTTCATAAGGGCAGAATAAAGTCGTGAATCATTTACTTAAACTGAGAGGAGAGGGAATTATTCAGTAAATCATGACTTAAAGTGGGAATCGTTTAGTTGAGCCATGAAAAGCAGATTCATAAGGTGAAGCCACGGAAAAGGCAGAAATCCTTCAATTTTCCCATGACAAATTGGAAATCCTTAATATCAGCAGCAATATGTGGATAAACCTCCGAGTATGACTGCAAAGCGGAGCGGAACTGCTTTTACAGTGACATGAAAGTCTTCTAAGCAAGAAATATATCCAATCTTATTATGAATACATAGCATCAAAATAATATTGCTAGAAAGGCTTAATTTCAGAGATGGACCAAGTAGAAAAATAGACCAATAGGATATCTTGGGGAAATCAATTTTTGATATAAAAAAATTTCCATATTAGTCACCAATCAGAAACTAAACTAGGAGATATAATTCTATACACAATTGGAAGTATAGCTAATGATGTTATAGCACACCACAGTATAAAACGAAGTAACAGGTACTTTTTGAAGAGGTACTGAAAGGCTTTGACATTTACTTCAAACTTGTAACCACTCAAACTCTTTTAAGAATAAGATTTGTTGGAAAAGTGTAATGTTGAAGGGAACTTATAGATGATTTTGTCAGTTAATTGACACATTAGTGAAGAAATGCGATTATGTTGACTTTGAGTCACTACACATAGAGAACTGTTGTCGGAATTACTATTGACTCTTTGTAGAGTTTATTACATTCCAAAGAAGACCTGACTGTAGAGAAAGTCATTCAGGTGGCAGGTTAACCAGAAGTTCAGAAACAACACAGATCAATCCTAAGAGGAGAAGATCAACCTTGGCACCTGGAGATCTCCAGAGTATAAAAATTCTTAATATACAAAACTGCAGATGACTCAGGGGAGAGATCAACAGAGTGTGAGAGGCACCAGGCACTAAAAGTCCTTTTCAGTGCTGTGGGCCAAGGAACTCTCATGGGTACAGAGTATGAAGGATAAATACCTTATCTACCACACAATAGCTCACTTCCGGAAAATATACACAAGTGGGATGTAGTTTCAGAAAAGTAAAAAATCAAGTTACTACCCACGCAAAGAGATTAATGAGGTCGAAGAGTCTGTAAGAGATGAGAAGCCTGATGTGTTCCTTGGTATAGAAGGTGATCCAGACCTTATACTTAGGTACGTTGATAATTACATCAATGGCATTCTATGAATTTCAAGTTAATCACTTGAACTATATTATCAAATAATGAGCCATGATAAAGAAAACACTGTCTACAGGTAACAACAATGCAGCTACATGTTCTAGATGGCACAGCACAATTTTCTTATAAAAAACAGTTAATCTTGAGTACTGGGGATGGCAATTAGTAGAAAATCAAATGTACTTGACAATCAAGTATTCTCACTCATTAATAGGAAAGCATGTGTGGGTCTCAATCTTCTACAAATGGTGGGCAGTTTAATTATATTAAATTAAGGACCAACTGGTCAAGGAAGAGCCAGTCAATGAACAAATGACCAAGGGCAGCTGTCAGGAGACTTCAGAGGACTCCTGAGACTTCTGTGCAAGAAATACAGAATTCATTGAGATTACTTTCGTTGTGATAAGGAATCTTTTTCACACTGTCAATGACATGGCAACCTGTGACTATGCTGTCTTGGCACAAATGTTTTCTACTGCCATCAACATGTCACTGGCGCTCAGAGGAGACCAGGTACCTGCTCAGCTCCAGGCAGGAGAGGACACTGTGGTGGCAGCATTTTGTTACTTCATTGACATGTACAACCAGTCACCAGAGCAGTGGGCAAGTTTCTCAGGTGCACTAAGCAAAGGTTGCAGGACTGCTATTGTGGCTGGCCTTTATAGATGGTTGGTATCTGCACTGGGCAAACCGAGGTTCAACGATCTCAGGGTCTGTTAGATATGTGCACGGACTTGCACTCTATCACGTTAATCAATCGTGCTCCGCACCAACAGCAAGGTGAGAGGGGATTGAGGAGCCTTGAGTTTACTCCAGGTGCCCGTTCCTGACCAGGCAGCAGAATGGTGCCATTAGGTACTCTGCTGGAGGAGCAGAGATAACAAGGTGTAGAGCTGAATGAACATAACAGGCCAAGCAGCATCAGAGGAGCAGGAAGGCCGACGTCTTGGGCCTAGACCCTTCTTCAGAAGTTGGGGGGGGTGGTGGGGCAAGGGTATTCTGAAACCTCCCCCATTTCTGAAGAAGGGTCTAGGCCCGAGATGTCAGCCTTCCTGCTCCTCCGATGCTGCTTGGCCTGCTGTGTTCATCCAGCTCTATATCTTGTTATCTCTGCTCCTCCAGCATCTGCAGTTCCTACTACCTCTGCTGCAGGACCAGTCAGATTTAGGTCAAAATTTTCTTCTTGGGATACTGCAGAAGTGACCAGGCCCTCCGCCTCCACCCTGCCTCCACCCTCAATCCTGTGGAAGCTCAACAGGCCAAGGAGGTTACAGGCTATGGGGAAATGACAGGTGGTTGCTACTTTGGTGAGCAGGATTGATCTATCCAGGTGGCAACACATACTCTTCACAGCTATGCAAGAAATTGACTTGTCATTTTGCATTATATAGTAAAAAGTGATTAGGGGGTTAATATTTGGAATTGAAGGCAGTCGGTCAATGCTTAAGGTTCATGCAGGCTGTAGCGCTCTCAGGTGTATTTCATCATTAGTGTAAGAGTGTCTGTGGAATTCTGCTGCCCTCTGTAGGGCCTCATATCACGCAAAAGAGAAGACTCAGGCAGGACTTAAACAGTTAATGGTGGGGCCCTGTGGACTGTTGTCAAACAGGGACGCCTGGTGGCTTAGGTACATGGTTCATTGAAAGTGGCTTCGGAGGTAGACAGGGTGGTAAAGGTGTTTGGCATGCTTGCCTTCACTAGTCAGCGCATTGGATGTAGGAGTTGCAATGTCATTTTGTGGCTGTTCAGGACGTTGGTGGGGCCACTTTTAGAGTACTGTGTTCAATTCTGGTTTCCCTTCTACAGAAGGATATCATTAAATTGGAAAAAGTGCAGAAAAGATCTATAGGGATATTACCAGGGCTGGAAGTTTGAGTTATGGGAAAAGGCTGGATAGACTGTTTTTTTTAATCTGGAGCATATGAGGTTGAAAACTGACCTTACAGAGTTTATAAAATCATGAAGGGCATAGATAAGGTGAATAGCGAAAGTCTCTTCCCCAGGATGGGGGAGTCCAAAAGTAAAGCGCATAGGTTTAGGTTGAGAGGGGAAAAATTTAAAAACGACCTGAGGGGCAACTTTTTCTATGCAGAGGGTTGTGTGTATATGGAAAGAACTGCCAGAGGAAGTGGTAGATGCAGGTACAGTTTTAGACACGTAGATGGATAGGAAAGACTTAGAGAGATATAGGCCAAACAGAGGAAAAGGGACTAATTTAGTTTGGGAAACCTGGCCAGCATGAACAAGTTGGGCGTATGGGTCTGTTTCTTTGCTGTATGACTCTCTGACCTCTCTCTCACATAACGAAACACTTACCCCACCCATTCTGGGTGTGGTCACAGACATTTTCATCTCCATTGTGCATTTATTTCTAGCACGGTGGAAGGAAATAACAATGCTCCTTAAGGAATGAGTTTCAAGCTCAGACTGGTACTATTGGTGTAAATATTCCCTTCCTGGTGGTCCTCACCATCAACCACATGGGCTTTGAATTTCCTGAGTCCCCAGACAAGTGTCTAACTAAATCTTCATCTGCATATGTTCCACCTTGAACCTACTTGGATGCTCCCAGCATCCTTGCCTCATTATCGGGCCTTGCATTGTCATTTTACAAGTTGCCTTCTCAGCCAGAGCTAACAGACTCACAATACTTCTGTCCTGCCTTGTCTCTCAGTGCAGATACAAAGCCAGGGAGCTTGTCATGGTTGTCAGCAGTGATCCATCAAAAGGCATAGGCATGTTGCCACACAGCACTGCGCTACTTCTGTGTTGTACAGCTAGCACATGGTGCAGGTCTACGTGCCAAACATGCTGCATGTGCTTGAATCAAATGGCCGTGAATCAGTTTAATGGGAGCAGTCCTCAGTCAAATCCAGAGAGACACCTTCAGTAAGGATGTTCCAGCCCAGTAAATCAAGGACAACCTCCAATATTGGCCAAGAAACTTGGGCACAGATTTCTGAAGAAGGGTCTAGGCCCAAAATGTCAGCCTTCCTGCTCCTCTGATGCTGCTTGGCCTGCTGTGTTCATCCAGCTCTACACCTTGTTATCTCAGATTCTCCAGCATCTGCAGTTCCTACTATCTCTTGGGCACAGTCAGTTGGTTACTCAGAGCAGTCACTGCAACAGCCCAGGGAGTGGTTTTTCACTTTGAAACAGTCATCACCAGGTTTTCCCAATTTTCTTCCCATGGCCACGTTGTTCAAGGGCCGATAAAATTCACCAATAACATCAAAAGTATGGTAAACCTGAAGTGCAACAGGTCTAAAGTGCATTCAGTTTAAACTTCAGAAAGGAGGAGAATAGAAGTTCCCAGATTATACAAGTGCCAATATATAAGCTTCAGAATTGATGCAGTGGGGAGGAAATGTAATGCTTATTCTGATTCATTTTCATGGATATACATCCAGTTAACTGTTGTACATTCATTATTGTCATAATTGTTGATGATAATTTACTTAATGCCATTTGTAAGAATGCAAAATAAAAACCTTGGGCTATAAAATTGGAGAGTGATAATTCCTCACAAGTTAAAATTTAAATTGTAGGTTTCACAGCAAATAGTTGCTGTGTGACCCTTTTGCTTATTATCATGGAGGAAGAGGTACATCTGCAACCCAACTAGCAATCCTTTACTTGGATCCACAGTTTATAGCATGGGAGGTCATTTTGACCATCATGAATGTGCTCTTTACCTCATTGATGCAAATCTAATCCCACTGCCCTGTTCTCTCCCCATTATTTTGTATCCTGCTTCCAATGTCTATTTTTTTTTGTATTTATTTAGCACAGATCTCTGTCTCAGTCACTGTCTAAGACAAAGAATTCCAGGTTCTAACATCCTGCCGTATAAAGAAAGTCTTCTGAATCTCTCTCCTTACTATTAACGATTCCTCACCACTGACTCTATTAGCACAGCAAATAGATTCTCCCATTTATTCTATCAAAACCACACAATTTCAGAAACTGCTGTAAATACTATTCTTAATCTTCTCAGTTATTGTAAAAAGTAGCCCATAACCTCAAGTCTCTGCACTTAGCTGGAGATTCCCATTCCTGGTATTACCCTAGGTGAATCAACACTGCAAGCTTTCTATAGCTTCACAATGGAGTACTGAAAACTGAACCCAATGCTGTGTGAGCTAATCAGGATTTGGCACAGATTCATTACCTCTTCTGTTTTGTACTCCATATCTCCCAGTTCATAAAACCTGAAATGCTGTTCTCTTTTAATAAAATAACATATGTCATGTGGCTGTACTCACCCATTTCAGAGATTAATGCACGGAAAAAAATTTCTGCTCTCTGTTCTCTGCTTTTTTGTTTTTTTTAAAATGGATTCTGCCATTTCTCCATTCTTTTAACCAAAATGTTTTCCCTTACGATTGTCCACAATAAATATCATCTGTCTGTCAAATTTTCAAATGTCTGTTCATAGCTTGAATTTCTTCACTGTTCCTATTGCTAGTCAAACTCTGTAATTTTATGAAATTTCAAGATTGTTCTCTCCATGTGCAAATGCAAGCCATCTAAAAATAGAGAATGAAAATAGACACAGGGCCGACCCTTGGGGTATATCATTTCTACATCTTCTGTGAATGCATTCACACTACCTGTACTGCTTTCATTGTCTATTAATTTCAATTGAAATTATGATGTTTGTTCACAGCATAAAATTAATTGGTTTAGTCACCTATTTTATTTCTTTTTAGATGTGTTGCTTCAGCTATTCTTTACCTCAGTCGCACAATGTGCAGACTTGATCAACAAATAGTAACCTGAGCCTCTGTTGTCCCTTTCCTGGTTTCCTTCAATACCTAAGGGAGAGGACCAGCTGATCAAGAGTTAGTGATTTATTCAATGAGTTCTGCTAATTATGATTGAACCAATTTTATTCCTACCATTATATCCTTGGAGACCAGAAGCTAGAGTATACTGCCATGTTAAATTCTGATATGAATGACATCTAGGGTGGGCTGGTCATGAATGGAAATTCAGAGACAAATGGGACAGCAAATCAGAAGATGTGCGGAGTAACGAGAAATAGGCCTTATAGGGGGCACAGCAACTCAAAATAATTAAATATAGCAACATAAGAACAAGACCTAGACTTTTACAATACTGTAATATAAATACCACTTCTCTCTGGTACTCCCTTGATGTGAGGAGGATGTTTACCATGGAGCCCATGCTGAGGATTGTAACTGCGTATTGCAATTGGAAGATGTTGTGATATATAGTTGCACTTGGGAAGACCATGTGAGACAAGTCAAACGACCTGCCTAAGCAATTGCAGCTGGTTGGCTTTGTGATAAATTTAGCCAAAAGTGCAGGAAAAAGCAGGAGTAACTTACTAAGGATATATTTTTGAGCAAGGAAAATATTACCAAGGACAACAAAAGTGAAGGCTCTTATAGAATTCCCTTTTCCTGAAACTAAATGATAAATCATGAGATTTTTAGGAAAGTGTCAGTTTTATTAGAAATTTGTGCATAATTTTAGAATGACATGTGTGTCTTTAACAAACTTTTTAAAGAAGTAACAAAGATACAGTCAGCAGGATGCCAAACACCCTTTGAAAAACTCAAAACATTCTTAGTAAATGAACCAGTGTTGACCACCCCTGATTTATCCAGAGTTTTCAAAATGGCAGTTGGTGCTAGTGGTTTGGAGTTGGGTGCTATCTCGTTATAAATTGATGAGTTGGGAATAGGGAAGCCAGTGAGACACTTCGCTGAAAAACTGAAGCTGTATCTGAAGAGGTACTCTAGAAAACAGAGACTTTGCAATTTTTGTTTGTCTTCAACACTTTGAAATCTACATCTGACACAGAAACAAGGAATTGCTAATTTACACCGACCAATTCCATTAGCATCCACTGAAAAGTCATGGAAACAGAGGAACAGGAGTAGGCCATTCATCCCCTTGAGCTAGTTCTGCCATTTAATGAGATCATGGTTAATCTGCAGACTAACTCCATTTACCTGCCTTTGGCCCATATTCCTAAAGACGTTTTGCTTAACAAACATTTATCTACCTCAGATTTAATATTAACAACTGATCCAGCATCCACTGCCATTTATGGAAGTGAGTTCCAAACATCTACCATAATTTATGTGTAGAAGTGATTCCTAACATCTCTCCTGAATGGTCTAGCCATAATGTTTAGAATATTCCCCCTAGTTCTGGAATCTCCAACTAGTGGAAATAGTTTATCTTTATCGATCTTGTCTTCTATTAATACATTGAAGACTTTGACTGCTTTACCTTCTAAATTCCTGAGAAAACAGACCTAATTTTTCTCTTTATATTGTAATCCCTGCAGTTCAATCTAAAAATTGGAATATATAACCACTCAGATTCATTCTTTTGACACAACCGTTTAATTGAAAGATTATTCATTTTGCTGGAAAAGGCAATATAATTGCAGATGCATTGTCCTAAACGTAAACGTAGAAACAAGTTAAAATTTAATAAATGTTAAGACTTTGTATGCTTGTAAAAGGGGAAAGAAAAATGAATGGATGTAAGTGTGGAGCTGGGTGAACACAGCAGGCCAAGCAGCATCAGAGGAGCAGGAAAGCTGACTTTTCAGGTCTAGACCTTCTGAAGAAGGGTCTAGGCCCGAAACGTCAGCCTTCCTGCTCCTCTGATGTTGCTTGGCCTGCTGTGTTCATCCAGCTCTACACCTTGTTATCTCAGATTCTCCAGCATCTGCAGTTCCTACTATCTCTGGATATAAGTGTCCTGTTTTATTATTTCTGTATCACATGTTTTGAAATGGCATTTCATTTTTTAAGTGCAGGGATAGTAAAGACCATGTCTGTTTTTTTGAGGTTTTTAAGATTGTGGGCATAAATGAGAAAATAAATTGTTTTAGAATCAGTTATATAAAGAATTGTTGCATGTTTTGAAAAGCAAATGATTAGATAGTTAAAGTGAGTATTGGGTAAACAGTTGTTTGAAAAGAAGTAATTGAACTTTGAGTTGCAAACAGATTGGAATGGGTGGGTAGTAGGAACTGCCAATGCTGGTGCATTGGTGCCCACTCCCTCCATTCCAAGATGAACACAGCAGGCCAAGCAGCATCAGAGGA
>JAHRHZ010000029.1:17074149-17105320 GCA_024137785.1 Ginglymostoma cirratum
CAGCAGGCCAAGCAGCATCAGAGGAGCAGGAAAGCTGACATTTTTTCGGGTCTAGGCCTGAAACTTCAGCTTTCCTGCTCCTCTGATGCTGCTTGGCCTGCTGTGTTCATCTTGGAATGGAGGGATTGTGTACCAATGGAGCTGGCTGGCAGCAAGCAATTGACTGGTCTATGGACTAGTGACCAATTATCAATGACAAAAGTCTTTTCCTTGCCAATAACTATGTGATTGGCTCTCAGGCAATTGAACAACTTGGGGCTGGGAGCAAGATAAGGTTAAGTGATTGTTTTCTATCATCCATGGATCTCTTTCTTTGTACTGGCTGTGTGTTATGCTGTATGAGCGAAAGCGTTTAGTTCCGAGTTGTTGAACTTCACCTCTGACTGGCATTGCGAATGGTGTCAGGAGCAAACCTAAGGCAACAGACCAGCCATTGATCGAGGGGGGTCCCCGATGTGCAGGAGGGTGTGAAGCGCATCGCTTTCTTTTCCTTCCTTTCTCATCCTTTTTTATTCCTTAATAGACTTTCATATTTCAGTCCTTCTTTTTCCTTCCTTTTTCATCTTTTATTATTACTCAATAAATGTTCACACCTAAGTAAATTTATGTTGTTAAGTCTTCTCTTATCTACATTTAACTGAAACTGAAAAGAACCGCTTGGATATACTCTGTGATCCAAGACAATTACGCAACAACCTAATGTAGCAAGCGGTTTAAATTTTTAAGAACATGTCTATATCAATGGACCTTTTGTTAAGTTTCATTTTGATACAGATGCGAGTGTCACTGTACTTTCAGATCAAATTCCATGGCTGAAGAAGCAGAAGTCACAGTCTACAGACATGAAACTATGTGATGTAGGTGGAATAACTCTTAAGAGCATGGATACGCTATAAGCAACACTGCAACACGGAGTGTAACGGAGTTGAAAATGGCTGCACAATCAGTAATCACCACTTTTCACTTTTGAGTCTGCATGCAAGCGTTGACCTCAATGTCCATAAGATAATAGGATTCAACTAGTTCCAACAGAACATATTGGCTGGTGTGTGTATGGAACAGGCTACCAGAGGAAGTGGTGGAGGTGGGTACAATATTGCAACATTTCTATAGAATCCATACAATGTGGAAACAGGCCATTCAGCCCAATGAGTCCACAATGACCCTCCAAAGAGCATCTCCTCCAGACATACCCCCTACCCTATCCTTGTAATGTTGCATTTCCAATGACTAACACACCTAATCTACACATCCCTGAACACTATGGGTAATTTAGCATGGTCAATCCACCTAACTTGTATATCTTTTGGACAGTGGGACGAAATCGGTGCGCCTGACGGAAACCCACGCAAACACGGGGATAATGTGCAAATTCCACATAGTCGCCTGAGGGCGGAATCAAACTCACGTCCCTGGTGCTGTAAGGCAGCAATGCTGGCCATTGAGCCACTGTGCCACCCATCTGGATGGGTATATGAATAGGAAGGGTTTAGAGGGATATGGGCCAAATGGTGGCAAATGGGAATAGGTCAGATTAGCATGTCCAATCCATGGGAATGTGTTGGACCAAATGGTATGTTTCTATGTTATATGATTCTATGAACTACTGGTTCAGAAAAAAATAGTTGTCAACCAGTCAGTCAAACTGCAAATGGTAGGAGAGTTCATTGGCTTCCGAGACCCATGGCATAATTTGATGGGCCAAAGGGTCTTTTCTGCATTGTATGACTCTTTGAATCTATGACAGAACTCACATAGAGAAAATATATCTTTCTCTGTTGGCTATAAGGGACCTGTATGAAACCCACCCAAGCATTTTTAAATAGTCAGGCAAATGCAGGTTCACTGTTAATAAACTAGCAAATTCTCAGGCAAGACACATACCTCTTACCTAGCCAGAAAGAAAGCATTATCTGCTCAAAAATCTCAGAACTACCCTATCACTTTCTGATAATCTTCTATTTTCCAGTTAAATATTAGAAAAGATTACAGATAATTCAAATCTGAATTATCCATTAGCATCACATGATGGAACCTATATAGATAAACATACATTGATTTTCTTAAGCAATATTTATATTTATATGCAAGGTTTTATGTAGAATGAGTTGACCTCCTGTTAGCTTATGGGTACTGTATTGGATTCAACAGGATACTTTACTGTTATTAATTTGATTTTGCATGTGCAAAATTATTTCTCATTTTTATATCTTGTCTCTTTGCTGTCTGGGTTCAAATTTTACTTTTAAATCCTTTCGTGGCCCCACTATTCCTTATTTCTGTGACCTGTCCCTTGCTGCAGTGCTAATCTTCCCAGATGAAGTGAGAGTCTGTGGGAATGGGGCATGAAACCAAGACCTACTGCTAGAAGTCATAAAAACATTCATCTTTTAAATTTGATTTCTGCTACAGAAAAGACTTAGGTTGCCATTATCCACCTTTCCGGTTCGGATGGATCACTAATAAGTTCTAAATTACAGCTGTGTTTTCGGTCTGATATTTTAAAAGTAGGACAGCATTATTTTTTGTTATATTTATACAGACTTGCTTCTCCTCAATCTTACTGGCTTTTAAATAAAACTCATTATTTCTACTAATCAGAAAATATAGGCAAAATTCTCAACATGATTTAAATCCGTCACGTTGCATGTTATGTTTGTTCAGTATGGTTCATCCTGATATTCTGGTGATTTTGGTCATTTAATATACAACAGTATAATCCAGTGGGCTCAATTTTGAGGTGATGCCTTTAAGGACAAGGCAAAGGATTCTCCTCAGGATCAAGGGTGACTTGCTTTGACTTCAGTTTGATGGGTTTTGAGGCGGCTCAAAAGCCCAATGTGCAATCTGTAGACTCAGTGACAAACAGTGCTCGAAGGGATAGGCTGATGAAGTGTTTGAGGTTTGTGGATTCTCTCAATGCTGCAACTTTGCCTCTGCTTTGTTGGTGTCTTCCCAAATTTGACTCTGTTTTGATCCATCAAGAACCATGGACTCTGTGTTGGTAGGGACATTGATCTCCTTCAAAGAAATCTCTACAGTATTTCTGCTGCTCTCTGAGGTGCGAGTCATCAACCAGCACTGAGTACTGAGTAGAGTAGTTGCTTCAGGCATATGAATCACACCTTCCAACTCGCTTCCACAGCACAACTTCTCCCTCATTGATTCAGATTAGTGACTAGCTCCTGGAAATTGTATAGAATTTGCCATAATATTAGAATATCGAGTTTATACTTCATGTGCTTCGTGCAACATAACTTTTAGAGTTAGGATTTAAACATTTAACTGTAGGAAAGTCAGGGTCCTTATTGGGAAACTGTTAAGGATACCTGAAGTAAAAGAAATGCAAACAAGTGTCATAGACATTAGGAAGCAGTGAATTGAATATTTTTTACTGTTCTCCCCTTCTTTACATAACAGAGGGATTTTTAATTTTTCTTACCCCATTTTCTTTTTCTCTTTTAGAAATGGACATTGTTTCTTCAAACTCTGTTTGTGAAGTCCAATTTAAAATAATCTGCAAATTCTCTGGGATTGAATCAAACTATAGTTTATTCAGAACCCAGAGAATGGTTCACGATGCAGACACACACACCTCCAAGAAATGAAGAACAGCAAAAGCAAAGGCTAGAGTCACAAAGTACAAATTACTTACAGTCAAATGTTCAATTAGGTTATGTGAATTAGAGACTGCAGTGAGTCAATGTCCAGTGGAGCTTCTTTCACTTGGCTGTGCACAAAAGTCCCTTTCATAGGAGAACTGATGCAGTTGAATTGCTGGTGAAGGTTGTAAACGGGGAATTGATTCACTTGGCAGGAAAAATACATTTTTTTTGAGAGATACTGAGATCAGAGGCAGGTGTTAGCTAGACACAGAGCTACCTACTCTTCTGGCCTTGCAAACAGATTAATAAAAGAGGTTTTTAAAAACTGGATAATTAGAGATAATTCAAAACAATCAGCTATTTTAGTCATAGAATCCCTACAGTGTGGAAACAGGCCCTTTAGCCCAACAAGCCCACATTGACACTCAGTGCATCCCACCCAGACCTATCCCCCTACAACCCACCTAACCTACACATCCCCAAACAGTACAGGCAATTTAGCATGGCCAATCCACCTACCCTGCACATCTTTTGACTGTGGGAGGAAACCAGAGCACCTGGAGGAAACTCGCGCAGACATGGGGAGAACGTGCAAATTCCACACAGACAGTCGCCTGAGAGTGGAATCAAACCCAGATTCCTGGCACTGTGAGGTAGCAGTGCTGACCATTGAGCCACAATGCCGACCCATAAAATGAGAGCACCCAGAGGAATCCCATGCAGAAACGGGGAGAACATGCAAACTCCACACACAGTTGCCTGAGGCTGGAATTCATCTGATTGGTGATTTGAGGCTATCCACTCAGCTTACGAGGTAGATTTGATATCCTGGACAAAATGTATTGTATTTTTTGACAAATAACTATGATGTCACTAGCACTCAGACAGGCAATAATGGGTTCTGATCATCTCCTTCATTCAGAACTGCCTAGATAGAGCTATAATCTATTATTGCTTGTAATGATTTGGTTGGAATTTCTGTTCAATGCAAGGAGAGTGATGTTCTAAGAAGTTGCTATAGCCTTTTTTCCACTAATCACTGCAGATCAGAACCTTCCAAAAGTTGTCATTTACAGGTATTGTGTGATCGGTGGTAGACATGTCGTCGGTTTAGCAACATGTGCAGTTTAAAAAAAAGATAACTTTGATTTTAAAAAATTAATTCTGGATCTCGCTTTTCCTGCCTTCCAAGTATTACACAAGTCTAAGTGTTTACGTGAAAAGTTAACTTGTGTATGTTTCAAGAGGTCAGAGCGATATAGATAAAATCAGAAACAACAAGAAACTTGCTTTCAGCTTGCAATGAAGCCAGGGAGTCTGGAGAAAGGACAATTGCATCTAATAGAAATATAATTTACTGAAGGAGAAGGAATAATGTTTTTTGACATTGGCTACACAATGTTAAGAGCAGTAACAGAAGATGATTAATTGAATATGGAAGTTGGTGGGCAGAAGATTAGGGTAGAACTTTATTGACTTTCTAAGAAGGAGTGGAAGGGCTGAACAGACCACAATAAATCAGCTGGACACTGTCAAGGACCCTGTCGATCACGACAGAGAGGTGTAGGTTTGGGGGTCCCAAAAAGGAAAAAGGAGATAAAGATGGTAAGGTAAGAAAGTAAGAATTTTGGGGGTACTGGCCATGAATTACAATATGTAAGATCCTGAGGGGTCTTGACAGGATATATGTGGAAAGGAGGTTCCCTCTTGAAGTTAAATCTAGAAACAGTCTTTGTTTCAAAATAAGGTGTTGCTCATTTCAGACAGACATATGAGGGAGTTTTTCACACAGAGGGTTGTGGGTCTTTGATCCTCACTTCTTCAAAACGTGGTGAAAGCTGAATTCCTGAATATTTTTGAAATTAAAGGTCACTAGATTCTCGAAAAGCAAAGGTTGAAAGATCAGCCACGGGCGGGGGAAGGTGGCGTAGCTGGAGAAGTGGAATAATCAGATCAGCCACAATCTTATTGAATGGTGGAGCAGGCCTAAGGAACTGAGTGGTCTACATCTGCTCCTAATTTTTATGTTTATAGATTCTCTTCCAGTCTCCATGGACATAGGTGTGGTGCCAGAGAACTGCTACATACTGGTTTAAAAAATGGCTTAAGGTACAGGACAGTCAGTTTAACCATGTGTTGGGAAGCTTTTAGCAACAATAATTCAGGACAACATCAGCAGTCAGGCATTAGTTTAGAAAATAATTTAGAAAAACTAGTGTAGGCTTGTTAAGGACCAATCCTGTTTAACTGACTTGCTTGAGTATTCTTACGAGGAATTGGAAAGGATTGATGAAGAAAATGAATTTGACTGAACTTCCAAAACGCATTTGATGTGTGCCACATAACAGGCCTGTGAGCAAGGTTAGAACTCATGGAATAAAAGGGACAATATTAATCTGTTACAAAATTGGCTAAATGACAGGAATGATCCAAGAGTTGGAGTGAATGGTTGTTTGTTTAGACTCGAGTAACATTCATATTGGCATACTCAAAGTGAAGAAGCTAAGGCCACTCTTTTCCTGATAAATGTTAATATCCTAGACTTGAAGTACAGAATGCAATTAAAACATTTGTAATTGACTGATGGAATTTAATGGAAAGCAGTGTGGAATGATTTATATTAGTGGAACGAATCAGACCGGTAATATAAAATAAAGACTACAGTTTTAGACAGTGTAAAAGCAGAGGGACCAGGAGATGTTATACATGTATCATTGAGGGTGAAAGTAGTAGGCTCAAGAGAGTGGCTTTTTTTTTAAAGCAAATGGGACCCTAGACTTTATAAGTAGAGGCGTAAAATACCAAAACAACTAGGTGGATGTACCCGTGTTAAGTACTAAACCAGCTGCAATTGGACCTCTGTGCACTTGACGCAGGGTATGAAGGCATTAGAGGGAGTGCGAAAAGATTCATAAGAATGTGTCCAGGGATGAGGAATTTCAGTTAAATGGATAGATTGGAGAGGCTGGGTCCGTTGTCCTTGGAGAAGACAAGGTTGAAAACAGAAAAAATAGTGGTTCACAAAATCAGGTGCAGTCTGCACAGAGTGGATAGGGAGAAATCGTTTCAATAGGTGAAAATATCACTAACTGTAGGACATTGATTTAAAGTGAGGAAGGGTCACCGGACCCGAAACGTTAACTCTGTTTTCTCCTTCACGGATGCTGCCAGACCTGCTGAGCTATTCCAGCAACTTTGTTTTTGTTCCTGATTTACAGCATCTGCAGTTCTTTTGGTTTTTATTGATTTAAAGTGATTGGGAAAAAAGAAAGCAATGTTGGCACAAGGATTTAAAAACAAATTCTTATATAGGATATGGGTATTTTTTGCCCATTATGCAGGAGCTGGAATGCACTGAGAGCGTGGTGGAGGTAGGTTAAGTCATGACTTTCAAAAGAGAATTGGATAATTATTTGAAGAGAAAAGATTTGCAGGGAAAAGCCCGAAGTGTGGCACTAAGTGAGCTATTCTTGTATAGAGATGGTACAAAACTGATGGGTCTCTTTCTGTACTGTAATCTAGGTATTCTATGTTGTTTGCCATTTATATAAAAGATTTGGACGAGAATTTGGGAGGAATGGTTAGTAAGTTTGTGGATGACGCCACATTGGTAGTACAGTGGACAGTGAAGAAGGTTACGTAAAATTACAAACGGATCTTGATCAATTGGGCCAATGGACTGAGGACTGAGCAGATGGACCTTAATTTGGATAATTGTAAAGTATTGCATTTTAGTATGATGAACAAGGGCAGGACTTATACAGTTAATGGTAGGGCCCTGGATAGTGTTGTTGAACAGTGATATCTGGGAATTCAGGTGGGTATTTCCTTGAAATTTGCTTCAGAGGTAGACAGGATGCTTAAGAAAGTGTTTAGCACGCCTGCCTTTATTGCTCAGATCATTGAGTTTAGGAGTTGGGATGTCGTCTTGAGGTTGTACAGGATGTTGGCAAGGCCACTTTTGTATTACAGTGTGCTGTTCTGGTTACCTGTCTGTAGGAAGGATATTATTAAATTGGAGAAAGTTCAGAAAAGGTTTACACATTAGTTTCCAGGACTGGAGGGTTTGAGATAGAAAGGGAGGCTGGATATGCTGGGACCTTTAACACTAGAGTTCAGGAGATCGAGGGGTGACCTTATAGAGGTTTGTAAAATCATGAAGGGCATAGATAAGGTGAGTTGCAAAGGTCTTTTCCTGAGGGTAGGGGATTTCAAAACTAGAGGGCATAATTTTAAGGTGAAAGGGAAAGGTTTAAAAGGGACCTGAGGGGCAACCTTTTCATACAGATGGTGGTTTGTGTGTGGAATGAACCAGAGGAAATGGTAGAGGCAGGTACAGTTACAACATTTAAAAGACATTTGGACAGGTACACGAATGGGAAAGGTTTGGAGGGATAATGGCCAAATTCAGGCAAGTGGGACTAGTTTGGTTTAGGACACTTGGTTGGCATGGACGACTTGGACTGAAAGGCCTATTTCTGTGCTGTATGACGCTATGACTCTGTAAACATATAGAAAATAGGAATAGGAGTTGACCAAATGGTCCGGTGAGCTTGCTTTGCTGTTCACTATGATCACAGCAATCTTTGACTTTAATTCCATGTTTTTCCACACATTCCCATTTCTCTTGATTCCCTGGGAGAACAAAAATATCCTACTTTAGCCTTAACTACATTCAATGTAGAAGCACACACAATCTTGTGGGGAAGAAAGTTCCAAAAATTCACCCCACTTTGAATGAAAAGGTGAGATAACAAGGTGTAGAGCTGGATGAACACAGCAGGCCAAGGGTCTAGGCCCGAAACGTCAAGCTTTCCTGCTCCTATGATGCTGCTTGGCCTGCTGTGTTCATCCAGCTCTACATCTTGTTATCTCGGATTCTCCAGCATCTGCAGGTCCTATTATCTCTGAGCCAATTTTAACCCCACTGCGAAGCCTCTTCTAAGGATGCCTACTCTGAAGAAGTTACCCTCCTCACTTTGGACAAACCTCAGGGGATAGCATTTCTGATGAAGGGTCTAGGCCCGAAACGTCAAGCTTTCCTGCTCCTACGATGCTGCTTGGCCTGCTGTGTTCATCCAGCTGTACACCTTGTTACCTCGGATTCTCCAGCATCTGCAGTCCCTGTTATCTTTAAATGAAAAGGTTTTGCCTTTTCTCAGTCCTAAGTGATTGACTTCTTATCCTGAGACTGTTTCAGATACGCAGCCTGGGAAAACCATCTCCTAGTGTTAGCCCCGTTAAGTCTCTTCAGAACTGTATATGTTTCCATGAGATCATTTCTCATTCTTTCAAACTCTACAGAATGTAGGTTCACTTTATTCAACTGTTCAACAATGGACAACCCTCTCACCCCAAGGAACTTCGCCATATCGCCTCCAATCGAATTGTCATGATTCCCATGGAGATGTATAACTTTTAAAAAGATGTTAGAATTTCAGTTGATTAAATTAAAGGAGTTGCATGACAAGATTTCAAGTTTAAAGCTTGTATTATAAGAAACAAATAACACAATATCAACTAAACATTACTTAATTGGCAACTAATACTTTAAATTACGGAAAAGGTAACTTTTTACTAATGTCTTAATGTGACCAATAACCTATGTCAAATGTGTATAGACTACAACACACTCCCCACAGTACTGTAGTCTTTAAAAAGCCCAGTGCTTTTCAGCCCGCTGTTTTGCTGAGTCTTAATGTTCAGCAGCTGTTAAGGGTCCTTTCAATCAGTCTTTCAAAAAATCCTGACCTGATCTCTTGTGGTGCAGTGGACTTTAATTTAAAGATCAATCTTTCAGAGTTCTTAAATTGCTGCTGGTTTCCACTTCCTGACTAGTAGGCCAGCAGCCATCAGAATTCTGCTCAGTAGTTAACAGAGAACCCTCACTTTCTCTGCTGCTCACAGTTGTTGAGACTGAAAGTCTGTAATAATAAGAACATCTGCTTCTGGCTTTTTATTCAAATGTTAAATTTGGTATGTGTATTAAATAGCATGTGACCTGGGTTCCTGGTCTCCATGGTCACCTAGCTGCACAGATTTATTGCCAGGCAGAGCCCAGCATATCACATGACTCTCTTCATTACTCCGTTTTACTTTAGATCAAAGAGATTGTTTAAATCTTAGATAACAAGCATGAGGCTGGATGAACACAGCAGGTCAAGCAGCATCATAGGAGCAGGAAAACTTGACGTTTCGGGCCTAGACCCGTCATCTTAATCGCCTTCTCAAACCTTGTATTCTTAACACAAGTATATCCTTCCTTAATTATGGAGAGTGAAATTTAAGATGCTGCTACATCAAAACATGGTCAAGTTGTAGAAAGGCTCCCTTATTCTTAAGCTTCAACCCTCTTCAATTAAGTTTAACACACCATTTGCTTTCCTTATTATTTGCTGTACCTGCAAACTAACTTTCTTTGTTACTTGTCGCACTAAACACAATTCCTCCTGAACATCTAGATTGACAACTTTTAAGGTTTTGAAAAAATAGTCTGCTTTTCTATTCTTACTATCAAAAGGATACACCTCACAGTTCCTTACATAATATCTGAAGCCTAAGTATGGAATGTTGCATCATCAAAATAAATGCTACAGAGATGGAGAAACAAAGAGTATGGGATGGAGTTCCATCTCTGGCAACCACCTGGAAACCGATATCCATTTCAAGCCTACCAACTTCCACAGCTATCTAGAATACACCTCCTCTCACCCACCTTCCTGCAAGAATGCCATTCCCTGTTCCCAATTCCTTCGTCTCTGCCGCATCTGCTCCCAAGATGAGGCATTCCACTCCCGGGCATCCCAGATGTCCTCGTTTCTCAAGGACCGCAATTTCCCCTCCACAGTAGTCGAAAACACCCAGGACTGCATCTCTTGCATTTCCTGCAACTCATCCCTCACCCCCTCCCCGCAATAGCAACAAAAACAGAACCCCCCTCATCTTCACCCCACCAACCTCCGGATCCAACGCATCATCCTCCGCCACTTCTGCCACCAGCAATTGGACCCCACTACCAAAGACATTTTTCCCTCACCACCCTTATCTGCCTTCCGGAGGGACCGCTCTCTCTGTGACTCCCTTGTCCGCTCCACACTCTGCTCCAGCCCCACCACACCGGGCACTTTTCCCTGCAAACGCAGGAAGTGTTACACCTGCCCCTACACTTCCTCCCACACCCCCATCCCAGGCCCCAAGAAAACCTTCCACATCAAACAGATGTTCACCGGCACATCTGCTAATGTGGTATACTGTATCCGCTGTTCCCGATGTGGCCTCCTCTACATCGGGAAAACCAAGCGGAGACTGCTTTGTGGAACACCTACAATTGGTTTGTGACAAACGACTGCACCTCCCAGTCGCGAACCACTTCAACTCCCCCTCCCACTCCTTGGACGACATGTCCATCCTGGGCCTCCTCCAGTCTCACAACGATGCCACCCGAAGGCTGCAGGAGCAGCACCTCATATTTCGCTTGGGAACCCTGCAGCCCAATGGTATCACTGTGGACTTCACAAGCTTCAAAATCTCCCCACCCATGACCTCATTCCAAAACCAGTCCAGCACATCCCTCCCTCCTTAACCTGTCCGTCTTTTCTCCCACCTATCCGCTCCTCCCACCTCACTGACCAACCCCCACTCCTACTTCCTACCTAATAACTTCATCCCTGCCTCCTTGCCCTGTCCATCTTCCCTCCCACCCACCCGCCCCTCCCTCCCAACTGATCAACCCTCATCCTAACTCCCTACCTACACTCACCTTTGCTGGCTCCATCCCTGCCTCTTTGACCTGTCTGTCTCCTCTCCACCTATCTGCTCCTTTATCCACCTTCCATCATCGTCTCCTCCTCTCTCTATTTATTTCAGAGTCCCCTTCCCCTCCCCCATTTCTGAAGAAGGGTCCAGACCCGAAATGTCAGCCTTCCTGCTCCTCTGAAGCTGCCTGGCCTGCTGTGTTCATCCAGCTCTACGCCTTGTTATCTCAGACACCAATATCGGCAGTGCCTACTATCTCTGGGATGGAGTTCCTATGGGCAACAAGTTGTGAGGCAGTGTAACTATAAGAGTAACTATAAGAGCTAACAGTACCTTGAAGTCACTGAGCAACAGTAACCCTGCGTAAAGTAGTTGGAGTGAAGTTAATATGTGTGAATGTAATGTTTGGTGAGGCACTTCTGCTGTTGAGTAATTCTTCCAAGCCCGTTTAATGGGGCTATTAAAATGCTTGATATGGAGTCTCAGGAGAAATTGTGCCTTCAAAGCTGTTGAGTTCCTAGCAAAGAAGAATCTACAGGAATGTGCCCTTCCGGTGATAACCCTGGATAGAATACAGCTGACGGTAAATGTAAATTAGGGGCTGCATTGATTGAGTGAGAAAATAAGACATCCTACACAGCAGAGGTCGAGTTATAGAACTAAATAGCAAAAAAAACATGATGCCACATGTCTATCAGAACTTATATGAATGCTATAGTTGTATAAGGCATATCTTTGTTTTATTTACCATTTTATGTGAAATATAATTTACCAAATAATTCATATTTAACGTGCAATGGGTTCTGTGTGAAATCTTGTTGGTAAGTTCTTAATTTGGTGGATTATTTGTTAAACTGTTTATTTTGGCTTATTATTTCCTCAACAGGGTCTTAATAGTGTCCACTGAACAAAACCTGATGCTTTTCTTCACAGTGTTATGCAACCACCAGGTGATAAGGATGTATAGAGTGGCCACAAGTCTGGTTGCATACTCGCCTGTTCAGTGTTCAGCTGGTTTTGCCCCTGCTCAGCACTGGGTTCCTTTGTATCTGGTATATTTTTCTTTCAGTGTTACAGGTCAACAGAGGCATGGCCCTGGAGAATGATTCTGTGCCAAAAGCGTTGATGATTTTCTCTCACCAGCTACCATCTCGGTCAAAATCCCAGCTCTAGTCCCAGTCCCAGTCCCAGCTCCATGCTTGACTCACATAGCAATGAGCTCCTGAATGCACACACTGCATCATAATGAGGTGCATGTTTCCTTGACACTGCAAGCAAGATGACAACTTCAAAGAACACAGATGATAAGCATGTAAGGATGAGCTAAGGCAAACAGACTTGGACTCAAGGGTACCATTTTAAACCAAGACAACTGCTGGTTGCAATCATTATCTCTAGAAGTAAACTGCTCACCAAAGAAAAGAACGTTGTATCTGTGTGGACCTGCATGGGGCTGTTCAGTCCCTTGGACACTGGCACACCCCTGAATTAAAAAGTTCCAAACATAAAAAATTGAAGCATTCACTGCGTATACGAACTGGAAGGGTTTGGAGGGATATGGGTCAAATGCTGGCAAATGGGACTATATTAATTTAGGACATCTTGTCGGAATGAATGAGTTGTACAATTCTAAGACTCTACAACACTAAGTGATCTATACCTCAGCACTACACCTTCCAAATATTAAAAGAGTTATTTATTATGATAAATTATTTGCTGGATTCATATAAATAGCCACACTAAGTACAAGAGGGGAAGAAAGCCCAAGTTAGTTAAAGCTACCTGGACAGTTTAGATCAACATAATTGCCAATGGTAAAATATCCTGCTCACAGATGCAGTTTTGTAATTGATGATTCTCTGAAACTAGATTAGTGAGAACTGTGAAATCTGTTAGATGTATAGATAGTAAGACGCCTACTCATCCTATTGTAAACCTTCCATTGGCATGTGACTTTAATGAGGTAGTTACCATGGATATAAATGTATGTAACAAAGACAGAAGTGTTTTTAATCTGCATTTTATTGACCTGTCTACAAGAATTAGCATTTGTATACTAAAACATAGTAAAACAATAAAGTTATTAGGGATAAAATTTTAGGAAAATGGATAAGGAAATGGGAGAAGTGACTTGGCACTTGTAAAATTACTGATCAAAAATGGAGGTGAGTTTGCTAATGGGAAATTCAGAGATATGTGTGAGAATATAAAATTCATGGTGATGAACAAGCAGCTGAGAACTCTTTTAGCAATGGATTTTGTGGAAAGAAGTTTGCTATGACAGATGATTTGGTGTACAAAATTTTGGTTGATCCATTTGGGTGAAAAAAGCCAACTGCTCTACGATGGGCAGATCATACTCAGCATTCTCTTCAGATAGTTCCAGGGTTGGGTAGTACTTACCCTGTCACAAGTGTGCGCTCATATCCACTTGAGAAATGTGAAGTACCAGGTGGAAAGCCAACTCACTGACTAAATGGGCACATCACACTGAAAATACTTGTGCTAGTGATTGGCTGCATTACTTGTGATAGTGTATGCTCAGAAAGAATTAATCTTGTTAGGCACCTGCCTCTTGGATGCCAGGCAACATTTGTTGTATGCATAAATGCCCTGAAAGGTAAAAGGAAGGGAAATGATTTAGGCTTGGCATTCATGCAGCACAGCAAAATATTCTATGGCAGTTGATAGCAGCCAAACAGGGTGAAAAAAATGACAGTCTCATAGAAAGTTTACAACACATAAGGAGGCCATTTGGCCCATGTTACTTGTTCGTGGCAGCTATAAAACCAGCCCACCTAGTCTAATCTCACTTTCAGCACTCAGTCTGTGACCCTGCAGGTCATATTTAGGCATTCTTTAAATGAGTTGTGGCTTTCTGCCACAGCCTCGTTTTTAGCAGTGGCTTCTAGACCCCAATCATCCTTTGAGTGAAAACACAATCCCCCTCGCCCCTCTAATTTCTTTTCATTTGAAGATATCAGGGCAGGTGATCAAAACCTGGGCCAAAGAGGCAAGTTTTTAGGAGCATCTCAAATGAGAGAGGAAGTTGGGGAAGAGAGGGTAAGTGAGAAAATTCCAGAACTTTGTGAACTCAGCAGAGACTATGGGAGCAAAACAGTGTTCCTCCAGGTCATCGCAGCTCAGTTACTTATTGGACAGAATACATTGAGCCAAATAATCTTCTTTTAGTCTTTTTTATTTTTTTGAACTTTTTTCAGTCAAGTTTTCTTTAAAAAAACATCCATCCCCCTTTTTCCCCAAACATCCTCAGAGGACATTTATGTTTTAATATACAACTTTCACTTTACTCTCCCAAACAGAAAAAAAAAGATTCATAACATGTTAACCATTTGATGCTGAACTGTTGGGACTGAGGATCATTTTATTGGTGCGTAACATGCTTGGAGTGGGAGATAAGACATGAAGATCAGCTCTGTGTGAAGACACAGTGTATTTTGAAGAATGATGGAAGATTCGAGCTGGACTGAACATAGAATCCCTACAATGTGGAAGCAGACCATTTGGCCATTGAGTCCATACTAACCTTCCAAAAAGCATCCCATCCAAACCCACCCCATCCCTGGGACCCTACATTTCCCGTGGCTAACCCATCTAGCCTATACATTCCCCTGGACACCATGGGCTATTTACCATTGCCAACCTACCTAATCTGTATATCTTTGGACTGTGGGAGGAAACCAGAGCACCCAGAGGGAACCACACAGACACGGGTGTAATGTGCAAACACCACACAGTCACCTGGGGCTGGAATCAAACCCAGGTCCCTGGCAGTGTGAAGCAGAAGTGCCAACCATTGTGCCATCCTGGTGAATCCTGCCACTTGGTGACATGAACTGTTTAACATTGTAATGCAATATATCAATATAAATTTTAAAAAAATTGCTGGAGAAACTCAGCAGAAATCTGGCAGCATCTGTGGAGAGAGAAGCATTTGGAATCCAGGGACCCATCTTCAGAACATAGAAGCGTTAACTCTGCTTTCTCTTCACATACGCTGCCAGATTTCTGCAGAGTTTCTCCAGCAATTTGTTTCAGATCTGCAGCATCCGCAGCTTGTTTAATGAAGTATCGAAAGAAATGTTTTGAGATACACGGCAAAGCGTGAAGATACAAACCGCCCCCCTTGCCTCCTCCTTCCCTGATGTTTGCGGGGAGCTGCAAATTGACTCCTTCCTCACCTTTAATTGGTCGCTTTTAGAAATAGGGCGGCTGGGAGGGGTGGTTTAAATAGTTGGAACCGGTTTCACTGAAGGCTTGAGCAGAGAGACAGACACACACACGCTGGGAAGATGGGGAGAGATAGGAGTGTGGTCAGCTGGGTTTTGCTGACAGCCCTTGCTGTGCTGTTGTGCTGCCTGGTAGCTCTGAGCTCAGCGAATGAAGGGCACTCGGACAGTGATACTGACCACGGCGAGTCTCATGGGGGTAATGAGACGAGCTTTCACATGGTCACCTTTCGCTGGGAACATGTCCAAGCCCCCTATTTCATCGCACTGTGGATTCTCGTGGCCAGCTTGGCTCAGACAGGTGAGTGCATGGTTGGGATCTGCAGAGATGTCCCATGGATGTTTTGTTCCTTTGAAGTATTTTCAAATCAGTCGGAAAATAATGGTGGTCACAGTGGAGAACGGAATATGCATGTGCCTAAACTGAATCCCTTGGCAGTTCCGGATGGGGACCATCCCAGTCAGGGAGTACTCTGGAATACAGGTGTAGACCTAAATCCGAGACTCAAATCACCAGTATTTGGGAAAGGTAAATGGGGAAATTGGTCTGGAAAGGAACGAAGCGGAAATCTGACCTCTCGACAACTTGCTACAGTGAGGGAACTGTCCGCTGGCACAGCAGAGAGGGATTCTTAAATCAGATTTTTTTAATAAATCTGTGTATCGCTTTAAATTGTTAACCTACTCTTCTGCTTGGATTGGTAACGGCTCTTGTCTCATTTGAAGCTTGAAATCCCTTAAGGATTCAGCTTCTGCATGTTATTTTTTGTAACACATTGGTTTTATTAAATCTATAAAAGGCTCTGCTCTATGTAAAATGCTAACAGTAACTTGCATTTATATTAAACTCGCAACAAGGTGTCTCCAAATGCATTTCCTTTTGCTTTTGTGAGGTGAAGGGGATTGTGGAGTTTTTAAAGCTATGCTATTCTTGCTGGGGAAAATAGTTTTGGGCTGATGACCCAGTGGATAATTCTCTGATTAAAACAGCTTTTAGCAGGACAGCCCATCAAATGACAGGGGGCAAGAGAGAGAAAGCCACCCTGGAATGTCAATTCTATTGCTTCTGTTGGCATGGCAACCAAGATTGAGAATACAATGTGTGAAGAGAGTCGGAAGTAGGTTTTATTTGTTGACTTGTGACATTGATAGTGAAAGTGGGACACCCCTTTGACTTGATTTGGAGTGTTGGTCTTGTCGGGTGAGAAACCTATTTTATATCTGTGCGTTTTAAAACTCTTGAGAGAAAGGACCACAGTCGCTGCACAAATGGTTGTTTGAGATCCAATAATATTAGAAGAGGACGCAAGTGCTCTTTGGTGATTTTGGATAACATTATTCCTTCAACCAACCTCGCAAAAAAAAATTGTGCTCAGTATTTAGAGGCCATAGAGATGGACAGCACAGAAATAGACCCTTCAGTCCAACTCATCATTGGCAGCCAGGTATCCTAAATTAATCTAGTCCCATTTGCCAGCGTTTGGCCCATATCCCTTTAAACCCTTCCTATTCATGTACCCGTTTGGATGCCTTTTAAATATTGTAATTGTTTCAGCATCCACCACTTCCTCTGGTAGCGCGTTCCATACACGCAACACCCACTGCATGAAAAAGTTACCCCATAGGTCCCTTTTAAACCTTCCTCTCTCACCTTAAACCTATGCCCTCTAGTTTTGGACTCCCCTACCCTGGGGAAAAGACCTTGACTATTCATCCTATCCATGCCCATCATGATTTTATAACCTCTATAAGGTCACCCCTCAGCTTCTGACACTCCAGGGAAAATAGCCCCAGCCTATTCAGCCTCTCCCTATGGCTCAAAGCCTCCAACCTGGGCAACACCCTTGGAAATCTTTTCTGAACCCTTTCAAGTTTAACAACATCTTTGTTACAGCAAGGAGACCAGAATTGATTGCAGTATTTGGGGTGGCATGGTGGCTCAGTGGTTAGCAATGCTGCCTCACAGCACCAGTGTCGCAGGTTCAATTCCACCCTTGGGCAACTGTCTGTGTGGAATTTGCTCATTCTCCCTGTGTCTGCATGGGTTTGCTCTGGTTTCTTCTCACAGTCCAAAGATGTGCAGATTCGGTGGATTGGCCATGCTAAATTGCCTGTAGTGTTCAGGGGTGTGTAGTTTAGGTGGCTTATAGAGGTATGGGTCTGGATAGGATGCTCCAAGTGTTGGTGTGGACTTGTTGGGCCAAAGGGCCTGTTTCCACACTGTAGAGATTCTATGAAATGATATTTTACAGATGATGAGAGGCATAGATAGGGTGGATAGTCAGAGACTTTTTCCCAGGGCGGAAATGACTATTCTGAGGGGGCATAATTTTAAGGTGATTGGAGGAAGGTATAGGGGAAATGTCAGAGGTAGGTTCTTCACACAGAGAGTGGTGGGTGTGTGGAATGCTCTGCCGGCAGTGGTAGTGGAGGCAGATACTTTAGAGACTTTTAAGCAAATCTTGGATAGGCACATGGAGGATAGTAAAATGTAGGGTATGCAGGGTAGATTGATCTTAGTAGGATAATAGGTCGGCACAACATTGTGGGCCAAAGGGCCTGTACTGTGCTGTACTGTTCTATGTTCTATGTTCTTGTGTTCCAAAAGTAGCCTAACTAATGTCCTGTACAGCTACAATGTGACCTCCCATCTCCTATAGCCAATGCACTGACCAATAAAGGCAAGTGTACCAAATGTCTTCTTCACCGGCCTGTCTATCTGCAATTCCACTTTCAAGGAACTAAGGCCTCTTTGTTCGGCAACACTTCCTAGAACCTCACAATTAAGAGTATAAGTCCTGCCCTTTGCAAATCCCTGCTCTATTTGTCTACTGAGTAACCATGTTTTCATTGCAAAGTAATTATTTGAAGGAATTTGGAATAAACAGAGAGATGTAGCCATGAAGATTGCTTTTCTGGGTTATTGGTGCCATATAAACACAAAATCCCTTTTGCTATAGAGGCAAGTTCATAAAAGATGGCTGTGGTAAAGGAAGAGTTATTGGGAGGAAGGTTTGAAAGTGCGGACAACAAGGATAGACTTAATGGGCTGGAATTTGAAATAGAGGTACAAATGTGTGATACTGCAGATGCTGTAATTCTAAAATTAAAAAGAAATTGGAGGCACCCAGCATGGCTGGCAGCATTTGTAGAAACAGAGGTCATATTGATGACTGTACATAAGGTGTACATTAACTCTGTATCACTCCCTGCAGATACTTCCATACCTGCTGAGTATTTCCAGCTCTTTCTGTTTTATTTGTAAGAATTTTAAACAGTAGGATGCAAGTTTAAAACTTCAGGTGCTGCAGGATGGATAATATTGGATGGGGTGTGGTCAGGACAATGTGCTTTGACGAGGCTGTAAGTTGGGCAGGTGGCCAGGAAAATATTGGAGCCTTTGAATCTGGAGGGGATCAAGGTATGGCTGAAGGTTTCTGTAGGGTAAGCCAGAGGTCGGTGGTGTTACTGAAGTGAAATTATGCAACCTTTTTGTGTTGGAGAGGGTAAGTGACCGGAAACTGAGTGCATGAAAAAATAGGGCAGTATGTTTGAAAACAACCTGAGATAGTAGTCAGAGACAGGGTTTGCTTTTAAAAAAAAAGCCTTCGGGATGTGGGCAACAAAGCCATCGTTTATTCCTAGACTCATATAGCCCTTAAGTGGAGTGGCCTGCTAGAAGCATTTCAAATGATTGCTAAGAACCAACCACATTACTGTGGATCTGGAGTCACACAGAGGCCAGACCAGGTCAGTGTGACAGGTTTCCTTTCCAAAAGGACATTAGTGAACCAGTTTTTATTTTTTCAAACAGCAATCAATGATAATTTCATGATCACCATCATTGAAACTAGCTTTCAATTCTGGATTTACTTGCTGAGTTTCAAGCTGCTATGATGGGATTTGAACCTGACTTACAGCATTAGCCTGAATCTGTGGATTACCAGTCTGGCAAATATTACCACTCTGCCACCATCACTCCTCCAACCCCTTCTTCCCCATTAGCTGGTAAAAGTACTGGGCCTGTGGTTGAATAAAGTTTATCATTTTTAATCAGAGTTAACATTTTGGGTCGAGTGACCCTTCCTCAGAACTCCAGTTAACTCTGATTTTGTCTTCAAAGATGCTGCCAGCCCTTTTGAGCTTTTCCAGCAACTCTGTTTTTGTTCCTGATTTACAGCAGCCGCAGTTCTTTTGTCATTGTTAATGTTGGACAGAGGAAATTTTAACTTGCAAGACTCAGCATTAGCTAAGTATATAGAATTGGGAGTCTCCCATACATATGTGGAACCTGCTTCCATGATGTTTTCTAGGGAAAACATGCATATTATGGAAAGGAGTGAACCAAGGATAGCTTTTTGGGGAATTGTAAAAAAGTTCAGTATGGAGCTGCAAAGAGGAAGCCATAGGTGAATGTGATATGGTCGTGATGGAATAGGTAAGAGTGGAACCAAGCCAAGGAACCAAGGCAGTGTATTGAGCTGAAAAATAGTGGGAAGGTATTGAAGGAAAGTGGTATGGCCAAACACATTGCAGGCTGCACTGAGTTTGTGGAGATCGAGATGGGATAATGTAGTGTGGTTATAATCATGAAGAATACCAGCTGTGACCTTATTTAAGGCGATATTAGTGGTTTAGATTGGGATGGGTATGTGATCACTTGGATTCAAACAGGAAATTGCTGTATTTAGTTTTCATTTATTTACCATTGTTATTTCAATTTGCTACACTTTGCATCTCCTTTACTGTTCAGGACATTTTCTCTCTCAATATGCTGTACTCGACTTTCAACACTGGAAACCTGACAAAACCTTTGGGACTTCTGTTTCTGGTAAAATGTCAATAACCCAATAAAGGGAAACCTAGACCTAGGCTTTGCTAAGTCTATAAACGCTTGCTTCAATAAGCAAGGTACTGAAGGAAACCCTGAAGTTACTGTCTGCTCTTCCTGCATTTTTAAAAATCCTGTCCCTTTCTCTCTCAACTGCATCACCAGCCTGCCATGGGAACAACCTAGATAATAAGTTGACCTCAATTGCAAAAAGGTTTCTCAGCTAAATGATGTGGGGTAAGTTTCAAAAAAGGATTTAATTTTAGAGGACAACAGCCAAAAAGAATTGTCCTTTGAAAAATAAATGAAACTAACTATCATTTTCAAATCAAAACCCTGCCATTACAATTATTTATGGAATTTTGTGGAGGCACAAAGCCTTGAATTTCAAGTTTTAAATAGCTTGCAATATGATGATATCAATTCAATTGGTACTAAATTGAAATTGATTCTTATCCAAAGAAATAGTGAGAGTACTTCAACCTCACATCCTTGCAATACACCCAATGCTTCACTTGGTAGAATCCACAACTTGGTGTGGATTTGAGACACATTGTGACAGATCATTCAAGATATGACCTTCAGCTTGTGGTGAATTAGCTGATCTTGCCTTGTGTGATGATAAGAGGTACTCCACTGTTCCTGCAGTGGGAATGAACTAATTCGTCTGGGGTTCCTATTCCTGATCACCTATTCAGCAGTCCATGCTAGAAATCGAGAGGTATTAAAGTGAGGCTAGGATCGTATTGGACTCTCTTGTCCATGATTTCATTAATAGATTGGTGCTGAAAACAAAGTCACGATGAAGAATAGAAACTGGAGTGAGGTACCAGAGGACCATTGTTCCCCACGGAATTAGAACATAGCAGCTGTAACCCCTTTTCATAGTAAGAATCAAAGAATCATAGATTTGGGGAAGAGCAAACTCAAAATGTGTGGAGATGAAGACTTTTGAACCTCCTGGAGGGAAAGAAAGATGCAGACTCATGCAGGGTTATTGTTTTTGCAGATTCTGATGGTTTCTTTGGCAATTTGGTTGAACGGACATCCTTTGAGTGAGGTTTGGAGCATATCCATAGACATTTTTGAGTCTGCATGAGTTCGTAATATTTAAGGTAGTGACTTACATGGCAAGCTAACCTAGCAGTCGAATTTACAGCATTATTTCTTCATTAAAACAAATGCTTTGTTTGAACGTCAGTGAAACATGAGTGCCAATAGATGCTGCTAGCATCTGGCCATATCACTGTTCAAAATGTTGTTTAACAATCCCTCTAATCTTATTTATATATTTATTTATCCAGACGCAAGTTAGTAGAATGTTACTTATGTCTAGACACTGGTGGCTTCACAGATTAAGGAAGAGGAGGTTGGAAAGTCCATGGATTTTACATGATTGAAGTTTAATGCTGTTTCAGATGGTGTATTAGTTAAAGTAAAGCCTGGTTTGGTTATAGCAGTCTTGCCTATGAATCAATTATAGGTTAAGGAATTTGAGCACACAGCCTAAAGCTAATGCATCATCTTTCAGAAGACACATCAAACCAAGGCTTCTCTGAGTGAATGTAAAAGATCTCCTGCCTATATTTGAAGATTGGCAGGGAAATTCTTCCCCATGTTTTGGCCAATATGTATCCTTTAATTAACATTGTAAACTCGGTTAACACGTTATGAATGCCTTTGCTGCTTGTGGCACCTAATGATATAAAGTTCATTGCCGAACTGGCCTGTGTATCAGGACCTAGGCCTCAAAAATAATTCATTGGTTGTCAACCTCCGGGATATCATCAGAGATAAATACAAGCTCTTCCTTCATGGTTTCTAAACTCTTCTGCCCTATATTGGTAGAAAAATCTGGATTGATTCAAACATTTAAAGATTCATTACATTAAGCTTGTTGAAAGAAGTTTCATTTATGTCATGTGTTGTTTTCATGACACTCGTGAGAGCAGCAGCCAATTTACATGCTGTAAATCTCACCCACTGCCAGTTGTGTTAAACTGTTATAAACTGAGGTGTTGGCTGCAAAAACATGTCAATCTTTTGATGTAACATAGTTCATGCCTTACAACTGAAGCTGTCAGGATTTGAATAAACCTTGGGTAAAATGTAAGAGTGAGAAAAAGATTAAAAAGAAACACTAGAAAGTGACGAAGGAGTAGCGGGTGATGAATGAATTCCCCTTATACTAATTTCAGCAATGATAAAGGTTATGGAATTCAGGTACTAAAGTGGAGAAAGAGGACAAAACCATGATTGAAGGTAGATGAAGAACTGTCCTATTTGTGGAGCAGGGAAGAAATGGACTGACTTCATGTTTTCTGGAGTAGGGAGAGCTGCCTGTCCTTATCTTACTGCCCAGTATAGTGTCTTGCTCAGGGAGAGGACAGGACTTCCCCTCCCTCCTTTTGACCAAGAGCACTCATATCATCCTCTTCAGCACATGAAGGATTCTTTCCTTTCAAGCCACAACGTTCCTTGTTAATTACCTGCTTACCCTGGAAATCTGGCAAAACATTGATGTACAAATCCAGGAGTTGACTCTGATTTAATGAATGCCAACATATCAATTGGATTAGTAAATAATGTAGGAAAGTTTAATCTATATATCAGTTTAAAATTGGGAGTAAGACCAAGAGGACATAAATTTAAACTAATGATTAATATCAAGAGGTCAATATGAACACTTAGATGCAGCCAGATTGTGTTGCTTCATTGTCAACCTTGAAATCTGTCTGAAGTTGTTTACCTGAAAATTTCACACTTCAGTTGGAAATGCCTTGTGAAGCCAAACAAAATAGTAATTTTAATTTTTAAGGGCAGTCATTTCTTTACAAGAAGCTCTTCATACAAGTGAGGAAAGAACTTACATTCTTAACATCTTTCGTAATCTCCTAACGCTGCAATGTGCTTTGCAGCCAGTATATTACTCTAGAAGTCTATTCACTTTGTAATGTAGATTGGTATCTCCTTGGTCTGACAATGCAGCAGTCCCTCAATATTGCACTGCAGTGTTGACCAAGACTGTGTATTAAACTCTCAACATTCTAACATTTGGACAGGTGTTCCTCCAACTATGCTGAACTAATACACTGAATAAAAATGACACCACTGAAATGTTGCAGATGTTGGAAATCTGAAATGCAAAGTAAAGCTGGAAATGCTCAGCAAGTCAGGTAGCATCTATGGAAAGAAACAAAGTTAACGCTTCAAGTTGGCATCAAAGCATCTGTGACCTGAAAGATTAATTGTGCTGTGCTCCACAGATGTTGCCTGAACTGCTGAGCATTTCCAATATTTTCTGTTTTTAACCACTGAATATAGTTCCAAAGCCTATAGAAAAACAGTATCTTCAACTCGTTGCTTCAGCTGGGTGGTTGATAATCATTGGTTGTAGTGAGTTCATGACAGAAGGGGTTCTGGTGTTCTGCCATGTTTTCACGAGTCACTATTGATTGAGTTGGTGTAGATCAATGAATGAATTTGCAATTTTTGTTTTCTCTTGGGATCATCAACTTAAATGCTGATTATATTAACAACGTGAAACAACTCTTTCATCCACCAATCAGAATTTTGTTTCTGCCATTCTTCAAGATGAATTTAATTTTCTTGTGGAATTAGAGTATAATATTGGCTTGAACAATTTAGACTCAAGAGTAATAATTGTTATTGTAACCTCTGTAGTCTGAATAGATTGAAATATAATTGCAGTGCGCTCTGTTTTTAAGAGTTAAATTTGAAAGTGTGATGTCTGCTTGCTTTGTCAACTAACTTTTGGCCACATTGCCATAATGTTTTTCCAAAAGTTAATTTTACAGTAGTAAGAATATTACAGTAAGCAGTGGGAAGTGAATGAACACCTTTGCATTAAGAACGGGAATCCACCTTTTCCCCCTTCTGTTGTATTGCCTATATGAATTAAGTAAGGCGGGGAAAACCCAGACCTGAACATGCCTGCATGAAGCTTAGACCTGGAATCTATCCAGGGAATTGAAGCTCAAATTACAAATGCTATTAAAAGCTTTGGTTTTATTAATGCGGCACAACATACCTAATGCTGGGAGGAAAGAATGTTTTTTTAAAAATCTTCAAATGTTTTGATGGGAGTACGGAAACATTAATTCACCTCGTCAGGGACTAGAGAAGCAAACAGGGGAGGGTGCAAAGGGGTGCTGCCAGACATGGGGCTCATGGATTCATTGAAATAAAGGATGAAAAATCAAATGACATCAGATGAAAGCTGCTGAGCATTCCAGCTTTGGCCACCATTTTTGTTCCCAGGTCAGGTCTGCAGAGGCAGGAGAATTACCAGCTCTATGAAATTGACCATTAAAAAGTAGAGACTTGGGCTTTCTATTTTCAGTTTTGAAAGGTGGATGACCTGGGAAGAGATGAGGAGGTTGCCAGTCGTGCGGGTTGGTTGGGTAGAAAGACTGCCTTCGGGCTTCAGCTTTGTGTCCATAAATTAAAAGAAATAAGGCTCAATGTTGTGGTTTCTTTTGGAGGGATTCTCGCTTTGAGACTTTGTGCTGTATGTTATGACGTGCACGTTATTAATTATCTCCCCTGCCCTATGCATCCTTCCCTCTGATTCCAACTCCAGCTCACCATGTGTCCTTCCTAGAACAACTGGCCACTCACTGGGTATCTGCCAAAAGATTGGAACTTTGGCACCTGCTCCATGTACTAACATTCTAGTGCTGCCCTGATGGGGATCAAGGATTGAATCTGAATGAGTCAGAGAGGGGTAAGATGGTGTCATCATTTTCTAGCGGTGAGCTGAAGATCCTGATTGAGGGAATGGTGCAAAGGAGGGGCACCCTCTTCCCAGAGGACCAGCAGAGGAGGCTGTGCATCCTGCAGCTTCCACAGCTCAAATAGTGAGACCTTAATGGGAATGTTAGTTTTAGAAAGTGTGGGAGCACAATATAGTGAGCACCTCACCTCAGCAGCTGGCTGAGGTAGAAATGGCCCAAGTTGATTGTATTTGGAGGGCTTCTGGAGAACAGACAGGAGAGCACCTAGTGTGGTGTTGGCAATCAGGGAGTTTGTTGATCTGAACAGGGAGGAACAGGAATGGCAGACAGCTATGTGTAATGGTAACAATGGTCCACATGGTCCACAAGCTGGAGGGATTCAAATGTGATCATTTGGCTGCCTCCATGGGCAGGTTGGAGATCCAGTTCCATCACCCTCCGGATCTGTTGGATAAGTGCTCAGACTTGTAAGCATTGATCCTCAGCACACAAAGCAACAGGAATATGGGGAATTTGGCATTAATTGTAGGTGTTCCTCCCTCACAAGGAGACACAGCAGTGCCAGGAGGTAACCAGCCATAGGAGGAAACACACACAGGTTCCTCAGAAGCCTCCTCTCAGACCGGGGACTCCATCTCCACCATGCCTCCCTACTTCTTACCCTTGGAAGCTGCAACTCTGGAGGGTTTCCTTGCTTCTGACAGGAAATGTCTGGGCCATCCTGACACATATACCTCCAGGGTCACCCAACCAAACCTCCAATGCCAATGGGTTTCACTGTTGAGCAGGCAGCCTCCACTCCCAGCTGTGAAATTAGGAATATAATAGGAGTGAGAGAAAGAAGAAAACCTATTGAGGGCACTTTGGAGGCATGGGGGACAATGCACTTTACATGAACTCTCAAGTTTGTTTCAATCTCACTGTTTTGCCTCTACACAGGTTGTTTTAGTCTCTGTTGCCCGACATGCCACCATGATGCCTAACTTGTTGGCTGCACAGCATATACCATGGATTGACATCTGTGTAGAGAGTCTGCTGCAGCATGTAGAAACAAGATGAAGGAAACATATACAGGGCAATGAGTCCCACTGTCCTACAACATCCTCCTTCTTTCCCAAAAGGTGTGGTCTGAATGAAGTGGACAGCAATTTCTGGGGCAGGGAGCTGCAAGGCAAACAATAAGCCAATGCATTGTGCCGGCCATGAATTAGGGACTCTGATGTCTCTGGCCTGTACAATGCGTAGGTCTGTGTGTAATGTTGTTTCCCTTTAAACAGCCTTATATTGGCAGGCCCTACAGCCCTCTCCCTCACAAGGTGAGTCCACACCCCATCCACTCTGACTGTGGTTGCAGCCGTTTTCTTTCCCATTGTGTATATTTAATTTCCAGGATGCAGGAGGGCAACAGCAAACCATTGGCTAGTGGCTTCAAACATCCACCTCAGTATTGGTGAGGTCCTGCTTATCCAGACCCATTTTCTGCTAGCCCTTCCTGTGGACTCCACAGGCTTCGCACCCTCCCAGGTTCCCACCTAAACCATTGACATGAGCCTGCGCCTGCCCACCTCTCCCTCCTAGCCCAGCCCGTGGCAGATGTTGGCTCAGTGACATAAGGCAGCACACTGGTTCAGTGGTTACCACTGCTGCCTCACAGCACCCTGGGAGACCCCTGTCCAACAAATTGATTGAATTTTTTGAAGAGATGATTAGACATATAGGTGAGGGCAGCACACTTGATGTAGTCCACCTGACGTCAGTAAGGTTTTTGACAAGGTCTTGCATGGCAGTTGAGTTAAGAAGGAAAGAGCCCATGGGATCCAGGACAATTTGACAAATTGGATCCAAAATTGCCCTAGTGGCAGGAAGCAGGAAGTGATGGATGAAGGATATTTTTGTGACTGGAAGACTGAGTGTCTGGTGGTGTGTTGCTCGTTTCGGTGCTGGGTGTGTTGCTGTGTGCATTTGTGATTTAGACATGAATGTGTCTAAAATCGGTGGCATCATAAATAGCAAAGAGAAAAGCTTTAGATGACAGGATGATATAAACAGTCTGGTCAGATGGGCGGAACAGTGGCAAATGGAATTTAGTCCTGAAAAGTGTGAGGTCATGCTTTTCTACAACTATAGGAAAAATGTATTACCAACTGTAGCAGCTTAAACTCTGGCTGTCAGAGCTTGAATAGGCACTGCTTTTATTTCTACTTATTTGAAAGCTTTGTAGATGAGATGTTTATAAATGTAATCACCCCACAGCTTAAGAGTATGCATGGAGAGAGGAAATGGATGATCACTGGTCAGTCAAGAAGAAAAAGGCATATAATACAGGATTCCCCTGAGTATATTTCACAGAAGAAAGAGTTGATCAATTTAGGGAATGCAGGCAGAGCCAGATCCATGGCTCTGTGTTTGGCTCAGTTGTACACCTGGGGCACAAAGAACAGCAGTAGTGATCACTGCGGGAAGTAGGGCAGGTTAAGAGTGAAAGTAATAAAGCAGACAGTATCCTGAGCTTTATAAATAGGAGCGTCAAGAGAGAGAAAAAAAAAGCAAGGAAATGATGTTAAACATATATTAAATGCTAGTTTGATTTCAACTGAAATACTGCATCTAGTTGAGGCCACCATACCTGAGGGAGAATATGAAGTTATTAGCGTTCAGAAAAGATAAACAAAATGGGTGTCACGCGTGAGGAACTTCAGTTAAGAAACTTCAGTTAAGAAACTTCAGTTATAATGAAAAATTAAGCCTCCTTTCCTTGGAGAAGATGGGGTTAAGGGAGGTTACATAGAGCTACCAAAATCAGTTGAGGTCAGAACAGACTAGATGAGGAGAAAAAAAAAACAAAGTTGCTGGAAAAGCTCAGAAGGTCTGGCAGCATCTGTGAAGAATAAAACAACGTTAACGTTTCAGGTTCGGTGACCCATTCCTCAGTTCTCAGATAAAATATTCATCTTGTCTCAGTTGACAACTCACTCTCTTGCTTCAATTTCCTTCTCGACCCCTTCTTCTCCACCCCTTGGGTGTTGAGCTGAACTATCCAGAATTGCCAAACTCAGCACAAATAAGGTAAAAAAATAAACCTAGAGCATGATAATTGTGTGCCATGTCAAGCAAATAGGTCATCTATTGTATTGTTGGGAATGTTCTCGAATGAACGTGTCTGACGTCTGGAGGATATATAACAGCACAATGTCTTCTACAGTGCCATGATTAATGGCCTATTGCTGTGCTCGATCGCCATTGAAGCTGTTTTGTAGTCCTTTACTTTTTAATTGAGAACTCCATGATCTTTTCAGAAGTGATCTGGTCAGAGCTGCAAATATTTAAAAAAAAATTTGGCTCAATATTGTTACCCTGCTCAAGGACAGTTAAATTATTCAGGAACATAGATCAAGTATACATTTCTAATGAAGATCCTGCTACTTTTCATGGGTTGGCTTTCCTAAACAAAATGATTATTCCTGTCTCTATCCATCACTTTGTTTCTTCTTCTCAGTTTCTGGTGGCTCAGTTTTATTGAGAGTTGAATATCAACTTGTTACAAACAGCAATTGTTTAAAATGGCAAAGTTTATTATCATGGTGAGATAGTAAGAACTGCCGATGCTGGAGTCTGAGATAACACAGTGTGGAGCTGGAGGAACACAGCAGGGCAGGCAGCATCAGAGGAGCAGGAAAGCTAATGTTTTGCGTCAGGGTCCTTCTTTTTTTTTCTGAAGAAGGGTCCCAACCCAAAATGTCAGCTTTCCTGCTCCTCTGATGCTGCCCAGCCTGCTGTGTTCCTCCAGCTCCACACTGTGTTATTATCATGGTGACGTTCCAATAACAACGTGAAGGTATAGTTGACAATAGGATAGACCTGCCACTGAATCTGATGGACAAGCAGAGAAGATTGCAATTTCTATTGGCACTGACAGACCTCTTCGAATTGATACATTGAGTCCATATGATGAGGATGAGAAAGACGCTCAGCTAAGGTCTAGAATATACTGAAGGTCAATTTTGTGTGAAATGAATTTCAGGATCTATCATTTAGAGTTAATGGCATTTGGACTACAGCCTAAGGAGTCAATGGATCAGCTTCTAATCTAATGCCTTTGAGGATGTAGACTGATTTACTTTGAAGCTAAGTTGTTGGAGTGGATCATGGAACTTGCTATTGCCTCAGTGCCAATGAAAGCCTAGCAGATTCTTTAGGAAGAAAGAACATGATGTTGACACCTGTAAGCATTTGATGTGGCTAGGACTATTAGTGAAAGTGGCCAAGATACCAAAACAGACTGAATCCAGTTGGAAGGCTGACATTTTTGGCCTAGACCCTTCTGCAGACCCTCATTTCTGAAGAAGGGTCTAGGCCCGAAACGTCAGCCTTCCTGCTCCTCTGATGCTGCTTGGCCTGCTGTGTTCATCTAGGTCTACACCTTGTTATCTCAGATTCTCCAGCATCTGCAGTTCCTACTATCTCTGAATCCAGTTGGGTTGTGTGGTGTCCAGCACCAGATGTGGCATTATCGCATGCTTCAAGGCCACTGCAAGGCATACAGCTTGAAAGGTCATTCCATCTATCGGTGCAGGAAATCATTTGATGACACCGATCAGTAGTTGCTGTAAGCTATAGTCAAACAAAAGCTGTGTGCAAACAGCAACAAGGAGTCAAAAGAAACACATGAGGTTGGTATCAGAACAGACCAGCTGGAACATGCTGAGCAGAAAGCTCTTGAAAACTGAAAGTAAGCAGACTTTATACATTGCAAATGTGGCATAATGTGTGGATGTGATCCCAGTTAGAGATTTTACTACCTTTAACGTATGTCTGATCAAGAAGGCCAAACATATGCTCAGCATTAAGAACACCGGATCTAATACTAGCATTCCGTTATTAAGAATTTTGTAAAACGTATATTTGACGCAGAAAACAGTACAGCATCTGACAGTCAGCTTAACAGCTTATATTGGCTCACCAATCCATTGTATTGGTACACTGACATCAGGGCAAGCCTGCAAGGACATTGCAAGTTTTCTGCTTGGTGGGTACTAATGGTAGAAGAATTACTAGTGTGTAAGAAATTTAAAGAAATCAACAATACACCATTGATAGAAGACAATGTTAAAGCTGACTGTATTGGGTCAGGCATTGTGGTGAGTTATTGTTTCAGGTTGGCTTTATGCAATAGAGAAGGCTCAAGACAAGCTAATTTGGCCCTACAGAGATGAATTAGATATCTTAAGAGGAATAAAAGAAAAAACAATTTCTCCATCGGGGTATATTATCACAATTGTACCAAGCTGATGGGGCAGATTTTGAAAAGGAAAGGCAGAGATGTGTAAGCTCACAGCACAAAGGGAGTGTGCGCTAACAGAGCAGGCAAGGAGTTCTGAGATCCTCCCTGATCCAGTCCGTAAGCTCGGTCCATGCCCTTCCACTTATAGTCTCCTCACAGCAGCATTCCATTGAAAGGATCAAGTGCAACATTAAAGTTCAAAACGGAATTACATGTGGATTAGAGACTTGAGAGTGCATTGAAAATGGTTTGTATATGATGCCAATGAAAGTGGATGGGAGGTACAGGTGGGCACTGCCCATGGAGTGTGCATTGAGATGCTAGTGACTGCTGTTCATGATGGAGGGCTAGAGGATCAAGGGGTGAGCTGGAGTCACCAATTACCTGCTCTGACTTTCATCTTATATTGTAACCATCCAGTTTCTATCTGGCAGGTGGGAGAATGGGAAATTAGATATAACTGCGATGAGATTAACTGGGTTGAGATGTTAATGCATGCTTATAGGCCTATTGCTACTTACTAGTGAAGTTCTTATGTCAACTTTCAATAATTGGTTGAAGAATTCATGCTTTTGACGAGGAGAATCTGATTACTGCTGATCCCAAGTGACTTTTTTCCCATGTCGGTCCCTGTGTCTGTGTGTCTGTGTGTCTGTGTGTCTGTGTGTCTGTGTGTCTGTGTGTCTGTGTGT
>JAHRHZ010000029.1:17113849-17125301 GCA_024137785.1 Ginglymostoma cirratum
AAGGTCCAGACCCGAAATGTCAGCTTTCCTGCTCCTCTGATGCTGCTTGGCCTGCTGTGTTCATCCAGCTCTACACCTTGTTATCTCAGATTCTCCAGCATCGGCAGTTCCCACTATCTCAGAATTCATCTCTTCCTACCTTGACTCAGTCTTGTCTCCCTGGCCCAGTCCCTGCCCACGTACATCTGCGATTCCTCTAATGCTTTAGGCCGGTTTTGGAATTCCCAGTTTGCGGGTTCCAGCTGCCTCCTCTTCACTATGGGCGTGTAATCCCTTTGCATGTCCATTCGCCATCAGGATGGTCTTAGGGCTCTCTGCTTCTTCCTGGAGCAAAGGCCTGAACTGTCCCCACCCACCACCACCCTCTTCCGCTTGGACTAGTTTAGTTTGGGATTATGTTTGGCTTGGACTGGTTGGACCGAAGGGTTTGTTTCCATGCTGTATGACTCCGTGAATCTATGAATGTCTATGAATGTATTATGTTCAGTCTCAGTTACATCTGAAACACCAACCTGCTTTGTCTGCAATTATTTGAGAGAGAATTCTTTGGGACATGCACACAGGACCCTACAGAGTCCCTATAATTGTACACTCTAAAGGAATTGCCCAGGAAGGTGTAGGTTCTGCTGAGTGAATGTCTCAGAATATCCATTCAAATTTGGAGGGTTAGCATGAAATTAAGTACATAGTCACTCAGGAAATGTTGAACTGTTAAATACATCAGCAAACTCATGAGAAACTATCCAACCGACCCTATACCAACCTTATACACCTCCCAATTACATCTCTCCCAGACCAGCGCACCACCTAGACCCTAACCAGACATGTCTGGGATGCAGCATTCCTCTCTGCTCAGGAGCCAATCCCTGCTCAGAACTTGATACCCCCTCCCCTGGCCTGGAGAAAATGTGGCTTCTCACCCACTATTCGACCCTGACTGCCCCCACTTTTCAGCCATTCCAGTTCGCTGTTTCCGGTAATGCCCTCTTCTCCTGCACCAGATCTGACTTTACCCCCATGTCCCTGAAACCCACCCTCCCTTCCCCCCATCTTGCTCTGCACACCCCCAACCCAACACCCATCTACGTCTGGTTCCACCAGATCCAATTTCTCCCAGACATACCTTAAACACTGTATCACTTACCTGGACACCATGCACCCTGGCACCGTACCCCGTGGCATACCAACTGCTACCCTCCCAGCATCTTAACCTCTCACTTACCTTTATGTACTTGGATGTCAACAGTTGCTGTCAAATGTTATCGATGATTCTGGTTCTTTAAATTTAAGAATATGGAGCTGAGTGCTGTGAAAAAGGGACATGGTTTTCTGTCCCCAACAGTTCAATGCTATGAGGGACCTGTTAGAATGGAAATGCGGCTCTGCATCTGTGAAGGAGTAGTGATTGGAATCTCCCATCAGAAATGTGAGAAGGGACAGAGTGGCAATCTGCCTATATACCTTTATAACCTCCTTCTGTCCTCTTTAGAGTTTGCTTCCCTACCAATCTTTGTGTCAACATAAAATTTTACAACCATATCTTCAGTCACTTCATCCAAGTCATTGATATAAATTCTAAACAGTTGAAACCCTCGCTATTTTCCCTACGACACACCATTTGCAATGTTTGCCAAACCAGAGAAAAGAAATAGTCCTATTCTGGTGAGCTAACAGGCTATCTTCTATCCATGTCAACACATTACCCCCTACAACATAAGCCTTTTTTTGCAATAATCTTTGATGTGGACATTATCAAGTGTCTTCTGGAAATCCAGTACAGTACATCCACAGTTTCTCCTTAATCCACAAAATATATTACTTTGTCAACTAATTCAAACAATTTGGTTGCACATGATTTCCCTTTCAAAATATCATAGTGATACTGCCTGATTATCTTGAATATTTCTGTGCTAATAACTTCTTTAATAAGGGCTTCTTGCATCTTCTCTATAACAGAAGGAAAATTAATTAGTCTATAGTTTTCAGCTTCCTATCTCCCTTTTTTTTTGAATTAGGAGTTATGTTACTATTTTCCAATCTAATGGAACTTTCCCTGAATATAAGGAATCCTGGAAAATTAAAACCAGTGCATGAATTATCTCACTAGTCACTTCTTTTAAGATCCTAGGGATGAACTCCATCAGAATTTGAGAACCTGTTTGTCTGCAGCTCTAACAATTTACTCAGTACCCTTTCCCTGGTGATTGCAATTTTCTTTGAGTATCTCCCTCACCTCCCCTTTCTAATTTACAGCAATTTCTGAGATAGCACTTGTACTTATCGTGAAATCAATGAAAAATCCTTCATTGATTAATCTGCAATCTCCTTAATAGCTCTCCAGACACAATTTGTTTAGGACCAAAGCTCATTTATTTAACTCTCTCTTTTCTAAGTATCTATAGAAACTCCTAGTTTCTGTTTTTGTTTTCCAGCTAGCTTTCTTTCAAACTGTAATTCTTCTCTCCTTTCAAATTTTTGCCATACTTTGCTGAATTTACATTCTGTCTGATCTTCTGACCTGCCACCCCCATTTTTTTTTTGTTATTCATTCATGGGATGTGGGTGTCACTAGCCAGGTCGCAACCTATTACTCATCCCTAATTACGTTAAGAGTCAACCGCACTGCCGAGGGTCTGGAGTCATATGTAAGCCAGACCAAATAAGAATGGCAGTTTCCTTCCCTAAAAGACATGGGGAACCAGATGGGTTTTTCCTGACAATCAACAATGGCTTCACAGTCATCAATAGACTCCTAATTCCAAATATTTATTGAATTCAAATTCTACCATCTGTCATTGGCAGGATTTGAACCCAGGTCCTCAGAATATTACCAGTATTTCTAGATTAATAGTCTAGCAATAATACCTGTAGGTCACCTGCAACCTCACATGAGTAGGTTTCAGTGGCAAACAACTATGTTAATTAACTAAGACAAGTTAATCATTGGATCGATCATGCCAGGTTTCATTCTGAGATCTGACTTGTCCAGTAGTACCATCATCTAGCATCATAATAAGTTAGTGAAAGTAAAGAAGTAGACTCTGCAAATCAAAAACTAGCCCACTTAGAAATTCGCAAAAGAAAAAAAAGTGGTCAATACTGGATTCTTTATATCCACCTGAACAGGTTCTGTTAACCTCTCACCTGAAAGAGGACTTTTTTATTTCATGATCATGCAGTTAGAAACATATGTCCCTAGGTTAGAAAATAGAGAGTTAAATTTTTGCTTTAGTACTTACAGTCTCACACAGGGATAGACGTGATTTGAAGATGAATCCTAAAACATCTTTGTGAATGGCTGAAGTAAATCCTATTGACAATACCGCAGGCATAGAATGTCAGTGGTGAAGAAAACGAATGTTAGACAAATAATTACACCATAGGATAATCCCTTAGATCTACTGCTTTTTGATGGTCCTACTTTGGATAAATACCAGGGACAGTACATCACTATGGATATTGCTTGTTGCAGTTTTGTAAAAGAATACGTCCTTGCACAGAGCCTTAAATTTTATATAGGTTAGAAATTACTGTTGTAATTGCACGCTTGGTGTGTCTTGTTATATTTCTAGTTACAATGGAGAGTACAGTTTTATGATGGAGAGTATTATCTTCTTTATTTGGGCAATCACTGATTTCTTTAAGTTGTCATATCCTGATTTTCTCTCTAATAGGTGCTGACAGTATTGGAAAAAAAATACTTTTTGCTCTGACTCTGAATCTTCACCTCTGATTCTAATGAAGTGACATATAGCACTAACCATAGAATCATAGAATTATGGAACAGTTTGAGCACCGAAGAAAGCCATTGAGCCCATTGTGTCTGTGCTGACTCTCTGAAGGGCTAATTCATTTACAGCCTTTTCTACTTGGTCAATTCACTTCCTGGCTGATAATTATGGCTCAATGGTAAATCTCTTGCCTGTCAGCCAGAAGGTTGTGGGATTAATTCCAACACAAGAGACTTAAACACAAGATCTATCATTGTATTGAAGGAGTGCCACATTGTCAGTGGTGCTGTTTTATGAATGGACTGATAAACAAAAGCCCTCTGCATAGTATTATGTCAAGAAGAGCAGGGGAGTTCCCATTTCTTGGCTGATGTTCATCCTTCATCCAACATGACTGCAACAGTTTAATTGATCATATATCTCATTACAGCTGAACATTACACTTTGTGACTTGGCTGCTTTATTTTGCCAGCTTACAGTAGTTAACACTGGCAAAATACTTCACTGGGTCTGAACTGCTATGAGGTAACCTGTATCATGAAAAGTGATACAGAATTGCAGACTTTCTTGTTTCAAATCTACTTTGTTTGGTTTGGTATTTTTGGCTCTCTGGGTAGTTCATCTCATAATTTGCAGTGTTCCACTTCACTACCTTCTTTGTGTCTCTGTTCTGAGAGACTGAAATAGCGAGAAAGGGAGAGTGTGGTGTTCATCCTCTGGTATAAGTTGATCAATGAAGATGAAGTTGGGGTTAGGCATTGATTCAGTTTTGAAATCGTCACCTAGTTTTCAAATGCTTACATGATCACACTCTTTCCCTTTCTCTAAAATCTTCTCCAGCATTGCAACATTTAAAAAATTCACTCATGGGATGAGGGTGTCGCTGACTGGGCTAGCATTTATTGCCCGTTCATAATTCACCCTTGAGAAGGTGGTGGTGACCTGCCTTCTTAAACCACTGCAGTCCACATGTAGTAGGTTGACCCACAACGCCATTAGGGAGGGAATTCCAGGACTTTGACCAAGCGACATTGAAGCGACAGTGTTCTCTTTCCAAATCAGGATGGTGAATGGCTTGGAGTGGGACACATAGACGATAGTGCTCCCATGTATCTGCTTTCCTTGTCTGTCTAGATGGAATTGGCCATGGGTTTGGAAGGTGCCCTCTAAGGAGCTTTGGTAAATTTCTACATAGCATCTTGTAGATAATACACACCGCAGCCACTAAGCAACACTGGTTGGGGGGGTTGAATGTTTGTTTGTGGATGCAGTGCCTTTTTATTTGCCCTGGATGGTGTCAAGCTTCTCGAGTGTCATTGGAATTGCAAATGGGGAGTATTTCATCACACAACTGATTTGTGCCTTGCAGATGGTGAACAGGCTTTGGGGAATCAGGAATAAGTTACTCGCTGCAGGAATTGTAGCCAATATATTTATATGGCTCATCCAGTTCAGTTTCTGGTCAATGGCAACCCTGCCTCGGATGTTTGTTGATTGTGGGTGTTTCAGTGATGATAACACTATGGTCGCTTAGTGGTTAGCACTGTTGCCTCACAGCACCAGGGACCTGGGTTCAGTTCCAGCCTTGGGTGACTGTTTGTGTAGAGTTTGTGTATTCTCCCTGTGTCTGTATGGCTTTCCTCCCATGGTCCAAAGATGTGCAGGTTAGGTGGATTAGCTGTGCTAAATTGCCCATAGTGTCTTGGGTGGGAAACGCAGGGATAGAGTAGGGGGTGGGATGCTCTTCAGAGGGGTGGTGTAGACTTGATGGGCTGAATGGCCTACTTCTACACTGTAGGGATTCTATGATATGATGATTCTATGAATGTCAGGGTGGAGTGGTTCAGTTACCTCTTATTGGGGATGGTCATTACCTGGCATTTGTGTAGCGCAAATGTTGCCTGCAAACTTTCAGCCCAAACTACCTCAAGATCTTTGCAGGCCTCCAATTCTGACATCATCCATGTCCCCAGTTTTAGTTGAATCATTGTTCTTGGCTCTAAGCTCTGGTATTTTCTCCCAAAATCTCTCCACATCTTTCTAACTTTAAGATGCTTTTTTACAATGTACTCAATGTAAATATTGTTATTGAGTCTTTAATGCAAAAAAAATCATAAGGTGCTTCAGTGAAGAGATATTAGTTAAATTATGACTCCAAGCCACAGAAGGAGAAACATGGTCAAAATGTTGGGGTTTTAAGCAATCTCTCTAAAGAATATCAAATAGAGAAGCATAGAGATTTAATGAGGGAATTCCAGAACAATAGCTTGCACTTATAGTGTCATTTTAATGTAACATAATGATCCGAGGTGGCTAAAGCAACCCTGCCGTCAAGTTCTTAAAGAGATATCAATGCAGTTGTTCAAAAGCTCGGTCAAAGTAGTAGGTGTTAAGGAGTGCCTTTAAAGTTGGGGTGGGATGGATTAGAGTTAGAACTTGAGGGAGAGTATTTCAGAACTTGTACCCTCTAGGTAAATGAGGACTTAGCTGCCAGAGCTAAGGTGAACACACAAGAGACCAGAATTGCAGCGTGTAGCAACATTGCAGGTCGAAGGTCCAGAGGAGGTTACGTAAATGAGACAGAATGGGACCATAGAGAGATTTGAACATAAAGATAAGGCTTAGAATAAGGTGCTGATGGACCAGAAACCGACTAAAGTTTTTGAATGTTCAATCAGGGGAGAACAATTTGGGACAATTTACCATTTAAGCAGTCAAATTTCAGATGAACTGAAGTATAAACATTGAAGGAGGGGAAATGTGCCAGCTGAGCATTAGTGTATCTATTTAAAAGTTGTATTTATTATGCTTGTCTTCAGTTGCATATTGGCTGATTAAATATGTCAATACCGACAATCCCAATGTCTTTCTTGACAAATATAATTTTTATGACCTGGTTTTGAAAGCTAATTCATTTTCCAAAAAACTATAGTGCTTTAAATCACTTGACATTAATACTGTAGAGATATTTTTGAAATAATTGGAATAAATAAAACGGACAGTGCTTCAAGATGGCTGTGCTGGCTTCTATAAAACTTTGAGCTCTGTTATGATCACTTGTAAGGTATATTCTTTGTTCTAATGGTGTGCAGTGCGCTACGAAAGCTGACTTTTTAAAAAAATGTTGCTCTCTCCTCCTTATCAATGCTTTCTGAATATCCTCTTTCTTTCTAGAAATGCTCGTTGACTTGTTTTTCCTCTTGTGTTTTCCCCTGTTGAAATGAAAGCACATATCATTCCTGGTGTTCCACAAACTTTGAAACGCCACTTTGCATCAGTCATTCATCTCATAATCTTCAGATTTCTAAATGTATGCTTTGACCAGTCTGTTCATCTTGACCTCACTCTTTTTTAATATACAGTATATATTTTCAGGATTATATTACAAACATGAGGATGGCAATGAAGCTAATCTTTTCACACTTTTACAAACATTGATTTGCAAGAGATGTAAATTGCAAATATGGACTTTGTCAGCCAACAATCACAGTTTCACTGCATTCCCTTTTAATTTGGATTTCCAGACACAGCCCATTAACTGTATACAATTAAACACCATAGATACACAATTAACAAATTGTAAATCTGGAAAGTGATTCTTTGACGTTATTTTTCATGTTTACTTTAAATTCTTGTTCAAGGGATTACAAAATTGTAATGTTGATAGATCAGGGAGAGCACTTTAAATCCCAATGTATAGATGTGTACACCCTGTCAGGAATTACTACATAAAGTCATGCCCCAGGGTGAGTTTGGTCGTTTTGGTAGCTGTGAGTTATTTATGCATCTTAGCCCTCCTAAATGGGAGTTGGAGATGGCACCAAGGTATCTCAGCGTGCTGTTCATTGGAATATCCAGGAGATCAGGGGAACCATCTACTCCAGAATGAGGCAGTACATAATTTCAGAAGGGGCAAACAGAATGAAACATGTAACTTCATCATGACAACAGACTCCTGATTTGATTGGTTTTGCAATACGCTTGCTACATCATATTACTAGAAGTTCTTTCTTCCTTACATGCGGTTAAAGAATTAAAATTACATTAGACTGAGGCTGAGCTGAAATTGATTTTACTGTGAATTCCAGTCAAATGGTAGTCCAGGAATACTGCTGGCTACTTACATGCAGTGACATTTGTCAATGTTTCAATACAATCTCCATGATACTTTATTAAATCTTGGGCACTTGTAATATTGAGTGGAATCTTTCTTTTAGGAATGAGTTCTGAACAAATTTGCCCATGATTTGTTGCAGAACACATTTGTCCTAAACCAGAAAGCAAATAATATCAAGCTTTTGAAAAGATTTGAGATCTTGCAGGTCAAATCAATACTTTGCTGCAAATAAAATGACAGTCCACTGTAAATTGGAGGAGGTAAGTGAAGCACGCACAATTGAAAGTGGCATTAGTCAACCATTCATTGAATTGGAGAAGGGGATGGGGGCGATGGCCGAGCAGTATTATTGCTGGAGTGTTAATCCAGAGACCCAGGGAATGTTCTGGGGACCCAGGTTCAAATCTTGCCATGGTGGAATTTGAATTTAATGAATATCTGGAATTAAGAGTCTAATGATGACTGTGAATCAATTGTCAGGAAAAACCCATCTGGTTTACTAACGTCCTTTAAGAAAGGAAACTGCCATCCGTACCTCATCTGGCCTACATGTGACTCCAGATCCACAGCAATGTGGTCGACTGTTAACCACTCTCTGGGCAATAAGGGATGGGCAATAAATGCTGCCTAGCTAGCAACACCTCATCCTGTGAATGAATAAATGAACCTCATCCTGTGAATGAATAAATGAAAAAAAAAATGTATCATTGAGGTACCTACCAGGGAAGCAAGATCTTGTGGAATAAATGGTGCAGGCACTGGCATTCAGATAATCTTTATTTCTTAATCTTCAGTATATGATAAAGAGCAACTGAACTTTTAGTAGCTGGAGAAAGTGTTAAGAGCCACATAATAAAGTTGAAAATATCAATCTTGCATTTGACTCTAATTGCTGCAAGGTCAAATTTTCGATTCAATGATGAGAGCAAAATGTCTTTGAGTGGCAATAAGTCATCACTAAAATGAAGTGCCAAGCAACATATATCTATTTATGTTTATTTTAGCTTTGTGATTATGAGGTTGTCCTACAAGAAGAGTTTGGAGAGACCGGGCCTTTATTGAAACATACACAATTCTTAGAGGGCTTGGCAAAGTGAGTGCTGGAAGGGTTTTCCCCATCTGGGGGAATGGGGAGGGGTTGGGGGCTGGTTGGGTAGAACCAGGAACACAGCCTCCACATAGACGATAAGCTATTTAGGACTGAAATGAAGAGGTATTTCTTCACTCAGAAAGGGTGATGAAGTTTTGGAATTCTCTGACCTGGAGGCAGCTCAGCAATTGAGTATATTCAGGTAAGAGATTGATAAATTTCTGTATCCTTTGATATTGATAGTATGTGGGAATGGTGCAAAAATACTTCATTGAGGCAGATGATCAATCATGATTTTTGGAATGTTAAAGGAGCCTTGAGGGGTAAAATAGCCTACTGTAGATGTTGTTATGTTCTCCTCTACTGGAATCACAGATGTTCTTTGTTAAAGGGTATTTCTAAGGTTCCATAGGTATCTCCAGTTTTTCAATGTTACTTTTTCAGAGATTGTGAACATACTTGATTCTGCACAGACTTGCATGCTAGCAGTCTGGTTCTGTGTACTTGCCAATGAAAATCCAGTTGGGATGAAATTCCCCTCCAGTCAGTGCTGCTTGTATCCAATAGCTGTTGCCCTTGGATTCTATGAATCATAGATTGATCATTTCAGACACAATTTAAATACCCTCTTCATTTTTGCACATCTCAAACCAAACTGGTATATCCCGTCCCTATAAATATTTGAATAGATTCTAATTTTAGCGAGATTCAATTAGCATTTTAAATCCTTGAACTGGATATTTCAATATTACTTTTCTTAGGGTTTTAATAATTCAGTTTTAAAAATTATGAAGAAAATTAACATGTGAATAGCATGCATCTTTTCAATGCAGAGACTGATAGATAGCTTTGCTTCCAAAATAAGCTGTTTCTGGCGTGGCATTTTGACTTGGTCTAGTAATTTAATGTAACATTTTGAATGCAAGCGATTTGAATATTTATTCTGTTTTGAATGCTATTCAGAAGTAAATTGCTGCTTACTGTTTGCCTGTGATTCACTTAGGTATATCAAACTGATGTTCATCCAGTACAATGACATGGCATTTCTGAGCAGACTCCTTGGATGATATTATGTGATTGTGGTTACTGATCCCTAATTCATTTGCCAACTGTTTTTACACTATAGACTGCAAACAGTTTTGAATGACTGTATCAATGCCAGGTAGTTTGGTATCTTTTGTAATTTTTGAAACTTTGGACTACTACCTGCATCATGAGCAGATTCTGATAGGGTAAATAAGACTACAGACTCAAAGACTGGTGTAGAAGGAATGGATTTTAATTCATAGGACACAGGCACTAGGACTAGGGAAAAAGGGAGCAGTACCATTGGGATACCTTTCACCTGAACCATGCTGTGATAGGTGCACTGACCAAGTCATACAATTGTGCTGTATAGAGGTCTCTAAATTATATAGTAGGTGCCAATAAATGCCACAAATGTGTTTGGGATTATTAAAAGTCTCATCTACTTCAGCACTATTTAGAAAAAGCAGAAGGCCTACTGTTAATGACAAGGCTTTCTTAATTTCCACCTCTATCAGCAGCTAGTTTTGCTTGTTGCCCAAGGTAGTTCTCCCTAAAGAGGTGCTGTAATGCTGTTACTGCAAATAGAATTGCCATTTATTGACCTGACAAATCAAGTAGCATGTATAATAATGGGATTTTGAATAATGTGTGTACAGTATAGCTTATTTCCTCACAGGAGTAGTACTCCTGATGTGTTTCAATAGGTTCTTTGTTTTTTCTCTGTACATTGAGGTAAAAGAGAAAAAATTCGGACCATGCCATTATAGGAGGATGCAAAAGCTGCGCACAGAAATAATACCTTGTAAAAATGATTGAAAAAAATTGAGTATACTGGGCTTATTTTCCATGGAGTTTAGAGGAACATGCGATAATCTCATTAAAACTTATAAGTTGTTGATAGTAAAAAACAGAAGAGGTCCTTTGCAGGTCTGGGAGAGGGAGGCTCTGAGCTGGGGGAGTCTTGATTGTAGTGCCTGGAGGTGCCTGCGCATTGCTGCAAGTGTGTGTTTCAGGAGTCGTAGGGAGAAGCGCTTCTGGAGGGTCTCAATGTTCTCCATGTAGATGTTATCACGGTTGGGGCCAAATTGGGAAGGCTTGAATGTGGATTGTAGTCCATTGGGGATGATCTGGTTCCGTAGGCAGGTACTAAGAAAGGTGATGTGGCTGTGGTACCTGGTTTGCTTCAGGACGTGGTCGAGCAGTTTCAAGGCCGAAGAGGTGATGAGAGAGTTGCAGTGGGAGAGAGATTCCCTCAGGTTTGTCCGGAGGGAGGAGGGTAACTTCTTCAGGGTAGGCATCCTTAGAAGAGGCTTCGCAGTGGGGTTAAAATTGTATCAGAGATAAAAGGTACTGCAGATGCTGGAGAATCCGAGATAACAAGCATGGGGCTGGATGAACACAGCAGGCCAAGCAGCATCACAGGAGAAGGAAAACTTGACGTTTCGGGCCTAAACCCTTCATCAGAAAAATTTTTCTGATGAAGGG
>JAHRHZ010000029.1:17125701-17176010 GCA_024137785.1 Ginglymostoma cirratum
CCTGCTGTGTTCATCCAGCCCCATGCTTGTTATCTCGGATTCTCCAGCATCTGCAGTACCTTTTATCTCTGATACAAGTTGTTGATAGTGCCTTATAGAATAGAAGATGTGAGATGATTTTCCTACCAAGGGAAAACATAGAAGTAAGGGATGTAGACTCTGGATAAGGGGACGATCATTTCAGGTTAATATGAGGGGCTATTTCTTCACTCAGTGCGATGACACTGTGGCTCTTAGAGGTGTATTTTGTCCTGGTTTCTTTTAAGAGAGAGAATGAATGAGAAGTGATGAGCTGTCTGTGGTTACGTAAACAGCTTATGAGGCCTTTTTAAAATTGGAACAGTAGGAGCAGTCTGGATGGGTGTGGCCAGATGTCACAGACCAGGATTTCAAGGTTTTTTTTAGTTTTTAGCTTAAGCTTTAAGCACTTGCTGTTGGAGACTCAATAGGGCAGAAGCTGCCAGGATTTTGAAGCAGTAGAAGTTATCTTTTCCCTCTCTCAGTTATAACTAGAGGCTGGGATTTCTGTCTGTTGGGTCACCTGTGAGACAAATATATTTTTCTGAATTTGCCTTTTTGCCCAGGGCTGTGTTTATGGGATGTTAGTATATTGGAATAATTCATTAGTAATAGTTACTGCATCTATTATTCTGTTAAGTTTTCCAATAGAGTTATTATTCCAGGTTTTTTCTTTTATTGTATTTCAACGAGAGTATTTAAGTAATTTGTGTTTTGCTTAACGTCAAGCTGTTTGACCAATCAAATTACATCTGGAACACATCACGTTGCATTTGCCTTTAAAATAAGAGAAAGAATTCGGGTCTAGGCTACCTTCATAAAATACTTTAGAGGGTCTGGTCTAGTCCATAGTGCTCAGGATGGTGTCAGTCTTTAATTGTCTACCCAGAGAGCTATTGAAAGAAGTATAACCAAGACTGAAATGGATGTTTGGACTCCAAGGTGAGGAAGTGAAATTGTGTTCAAAAATCAGCATTGATCTTATTAAATAGTGACAATGAAAAGTGAAGTAGATAGTGTCTCACAGAAGCAAGGAGGCATGTTTGTCTACTTTGGACAAATGAAAATAAACGTTGGTCATAGATGTGATATGACGTCAGAGGATGGAGAGCCAGAAATAAGTTTGTGAAGATAAAGGATGAGTTAACATCAAGTAAACTCAAGCTTGTAATGGGGAAAATATGCACATGATGTTACAGTCTATTAATTTTCCTGTGTTCCTTAGAAACCTGTACAATAAATGAAAATTTTTGAAGAAAATAGAGGCCTTTGTAGTGGGGATGCTAAAGACATATGTCTACAATTCCATATATAGAGCATAACATTAATGAAGAAATTCTTGAAATTCTAAGAACAAAATTAATTCTATAAAATGAGATCCAAAAAAGATGTCAGTATTTTGGCCACTTGATCAGAGCTGAAAAGGTATAAAGATCTCTTTCGTAGAGGGCAACTTGGAGGGCAACAGTCAGTGGGATAGGCAAAGGCAGAGTTGGATGATGAACATCACAAAATGGTAACAGATGAATTACATTGGATGTGTAAGAATAGCACAAGGCAGATGACAATGACATATCATGGTCTCCTGCTACAACTGTAATTGTATGATTTATTCAGCTCCTATTAAAGTAAAACCATATTACAAACCAGCAAGAAAGTTGCACTGATTTCTAGTCAGTAACAGTGAATATAGAGAGATCAATGGTTCAGTTAATCTTCATCAGGAAATTCCGATTCAAAAGTTGATGAGAATCTAATGAATGAATTTCAGTTCTATTTCCAATCATTGACACTTTCACTATCCTAGAATGTGTTCAGCTCCTTAATGTCTTGCTGAGTAGTCACACTTTAACTTTCATGACAACAGTTGTACTGTCTTTTATCAGTGAGAAGAATGCAAGGCTAACAATACCATCTACTTTAGTCAGCATTCATTACCAGTCATTACATTGTTGTTTCTAATCCCATCATTTATACAATGTTCAGTAATGTTTGGTTATCAAGTTCTGTACTCAGTGGAAGAAAGTAACTATTATGATTCAATGTTCATTTGATTCCGCTTCAGAAGCATTTTATTGGGCTGTAAATGTCTTGTGGCCTGAGGTTGTGAAAGATGCAATATAAATGCAATGCTTTCTCTCTGAATTTTACGTTTAGTGCCAATATGAACCAAATAATCATTCATCTGTTTCCTACAGGACAGAATGAAGCTTTATGGTTTATATAGTACCCATTAGAACTAAAGCAGTAAACAATGAAGTACTTGTGGAAGTTTAATTACTAATGTGATGTAGGGTATGTTATAGCCAATTTACATTCTTTAAAGTGCTGTCATAGGATTGCTCCTTTCCACCTGAATGGTCAGCCATGTCGTTTGAATAACGTCTTGTCACAAATCTGACATCTCAAAAGGTACTGCATTACAATATATAGTAAACTGCACAACACAGTATTGAAGTTTCTACCTAAATAGTGCTTAACTCTCACTTGATCCTATGACACTCTGGCCCAATGTTAAGAATGGTATCATGATATCTGGGCCTGCTGACACCTAGAATGGTTAAGAGTTCTTGCGAATACCCAGACCAAAGTAATAACCCCAACATAACTAATAACACCTAAAAATGATTGATCTTTTGTTCATGCTTCCAGTGAACCTTGCCTGTTAGCTCATAGCCATCTTGATTGAATGTTTTACTTGTGACATTATTTTCTTTGTATTTCTGAGTCTGTTTTCACTCAATGGTCTTTACTTTATCTTGCTATTATTTTGAGGCCAGATCAGTTTGTCTTTGTACAGTCTACTACTTAAGAACTGGATATTTACTCAAGGCCCAATTTTCTGGATTTGGAAACCAAAATAATTCCTATTGAATAAATCAAAGTATAGCGGAGCACTTTTCCCAGTATCCAGGTGGATGTTCTTCCTTAAGGATGATACAAGAACTGAGAAACTGCAGTAAGTTTAGGGTATACTTGTCAGAAAAAGCTCAAAGGATTGGGACCAAAACTACAGCTCATCAACACAAGATGGCAACCAACAAATCCAAAAGGGGATTCACAAAAAATGTCTTTACTCAAAGCATAGTAAGAATATAGATATTACTACCACAAGTAGTACATAAAGCAACCAGCATAGATACATTTGAGGGTAAGTGCATGAGGGGAAGGAATGGAAAGACCAAATTTGGAGGAGACACTAAAATAAAACAAAGAACTGCAGATGGAGATCTGAAACAAAAACACAAATTGCTGGCAAAACTCAGCAGGTCTGGCAGCATCTGTGGTAAGAGAGTCACCAGACTCAAAATGTTAACACTGCTTTCTTATCAGAGCGGCTGCCAGACCTGCTCAGTTTCACCAGAAATTTCTGCTTTTAGAGGAGATTTGGGTAGAATGTAAGCACAGTATAGTCTAAACGGGCCTTTTTTTTGTGCAATTCATGCTATGTAAGCACCAACAGATTTTTGTGTCATTTTATCTCATTTGCACTCTGTATGACCTTACAACGTGCAAATTGACAATCATGCATCCCTATATCCTAGCATGAACTACATTTAAAAAATAAACAATTTTTAATTTTTTTTGGGAGTATGGGTATATGAAAGTTACAAAAGTGACACTTTCTTTTCAGATGGACAGGGAATGTCTTCTGAATCAAGTGATAGGTGGACCTTACTTCATCCTCAGATATTGACATCCATACATAATGTGTTGAGTGGAATTTATACACACTTGGGTAGAAACATGGCTTCTGTAGAATTGGCAAGCTGCCTGACTTGTTATTGCAGAAGCTGTATATGCTACCTCAGTGGGATCTAGATTATAGCAGAGAGTTGGACAGTATGCTAATAATAGTCTTAGTCGATGCCAGTGTTGCTGAAATAGATGTCTAAAAGGCATCTGGAAACCTAAAGCTGGGAATATCCTTGTACAATCTGGCATCCTTGTATTGGCTTTCTTTGTACCCACTACTCCCATGGGAAGGTGATGGTGTAGTGGCAGCATCCCTGGAGCAGTAATCTCAACCCCCAGTTTAATGTCTGGGGACATAGGTTTGAATCTCACACACAGATGGTGAAATATGAATTCAGTAAATATCTGGACGTTTTAAAAAAAAACTAATCTAATAGTGACCACTTAACTGTTGTTGATCATTTTTAAAAAAAAATCTGATTCACTGTCTTTTAAGGAAAGAAATCTGCCATCTCTACATCATCTGGCCTACATGTGACTCCATACCCACAGAATTGTGCTTCACTCTTAACGCCGTCTGGGCCATTAGAGATGGACATTGAATGCTGGCCTCATCAACAATGTCCACATCCGTGAACAAATTTTAAAAAGGCTAACTTTCTAGGGGAAACAGAGATATTCAGATACTAGTGCGCTTGGTGATCTAAGTCTTGTGAGGCTTCTTGCTATCTTTAATCAGCAATTAAGTAGATAAAGGCTGCTTTAACTTGACATGATAGTGGATGACATTTATTTTGCTTTTTGTTAACAATTGCATAACACAGGGACTTGCAATGCTATGAAATAAGCATTCGTTCTTGGACAAAATGGTCTAAGTGACTTTGGCAACATCTTGGACTTCATATAAATTGCTCAATCCCAAAGGACTGGGGATACATTTACATAGTAACACAGTCGCTAGCAATTCACAGTATTCCTCTGAAATTCTGGGAAAATGGGTTCAAATCTAACATGGCAGATGGTGAAATTTGAAATCAATAAGAATCTGCAGTGGAAAGCTAATCTTTGGTGACCATGTAACCACTGTTAATTGCTACAAGAACCTATCTGGTTCAATAATGCCCATTAGGGAAGGAAATCTACCCTCCTTACTTGTTCTGTCCCACATATGACTCAAACAATGTGAGTGACTCTGGCCAGTATAGATAGGCGATGAATGCTGTCCCAGCCAATGAGGGCTACAACCCATGAATAAAGAAAAAGAGAACCAGTAAGTTGTCAATATTTCTGGTAGTTTTGTAGACTGATTTTTGAGTTCATTTTCTTAATGACAGTCCAGGAAAGGCTGAGGCTGAGGTAAATCTCTCTCTCCTAATCATGTATGCCTTTCAAACAAAGTCCCTATGCCACCTTAGCCTCTCACTTCACTTGGTAAAAAAGGCACCTCAAGAATGTGAACAATGAATAAAATAAACTTCTTGTTTCTGAAATAATCTGGGCATCTGAAACCCCAAGCCTTAGTATTTTGGATGTTTGATGGCTTTCTGGGAGATTCCTCTGATGAAATATCAAAAGGTTATCCTTTTCATTCATGAATTATTAATTATTGATAACGAATCAGCTAAAATCATTGTTAACGTTTCGGGTCAGAACTGAGTAAGGGTCACCGGACCGGAAAGGTTGATTCTGTTTTCTCCTTCACAGACGCTGCCAGACCTGCTGAGTTTTTCCAGCAACTTCTGATTTTGTTCCTGATTTACAGCATCTGCAGTTCTTTTGGTTTTCATCTAAAACCATTGTCTAAAATAACCTATATACTGGTTGGACCCACAAACATATTGTTTTAAGAAATTATCTTGATTTGTAACTCTGTGAAATTGTTCTCAAGGATAACTTTTCCAATTTGATTCATCTACTTAATATGAAGCTTAACATCGCCCATGATTATTGCAGGACCTCTCTCAGAAGCTTCCTTTTTTTTTATTTCTATAGCTCCTGCTGTACACCTGTTTGTTTGGGGTCTATAATCCACTTCTCCCAGTGATTTCTGCCACAATCACACACTGGGCATTTCCTCAGAGTAATTGGTGAAATAAAACTTTCTTAAGCTTGTGCGTAGCCCCTGTTTTAGTTTCAGTGATTCAGTTGTAAAATAGCAACACTGTTTTGTGTTTTAAACAAGATAAATGGTAACTATATTGCACAATTACAGCTAGAAGTTACGAGAGTAAAAGTGAACAGATTTATTTTCTAAGATACAGGTATAAAGATTCAAGGTAAGAACAGATAAAAGTAATGCATGAGGGTGAAATAAGACAAATCTCTAATATTTTTGCTGGTCTGGCTTGCTTGAAGATTCTCATTCTGTCGTGAAGGGCTTGAAAGCTTGAAAGTGGATTCAGCAGTTGTAGTGACTTTTGCAGTTGAATAGTTGGAGGCTGCTCCCGTTGGTGGACTGTGCTGAGTAGGTGCTGGGAGTGAGTGGAGGGACCTGTGCTTTGATTTTTAAGCACTGGACATTATGGCTTTAGACAGCCTGACTCAACACAGCAGTCCTGTATCTATTTCATTGTGTTGAGAAGCAGTGACTGTTTCAAGGTGATTCTCTCATGTGGTCACATGATTCTGGCTGCTTTCAGACAGATTGATCACATTCAAACAATGTGTAATTTTGATGCATCATCGTTCTAATAAACAAAGTCTGTTGTGCCAGAATTCCTTGTGATGTCCCTTCAGGCTTTTGTTCAATGCAACAGAAGCTTTTGAGTCTTTATACCATTTGAGGACACAACAAATAGTCCTTGAATCATTTAAATAATTTAACCTTTTTCTGACTGCATCTTAAGGTAACAGTCTGATGTTTTTGGTCACAGTTTAAGTCGCAAGAGATGCCACATGGTTTCTAGGAGCCATCTTGTAAGATTCATTGTGTCCATTTAAACTACTAGTTAGCCCTCTTAACAAATGTGTAAATATAATTACACAATTGTGAACTTCCTTCCTTTACTATTATTTATCTCCACCTAAGCTCATTCTGTATCTTGATCTTTCCAGTCAAGAATGTATTGATCTCAACTTTTATTAACAGAGCAAACCACCTCCTCATGCTTTCTTCTTAACTTTTTAAGAAGCCAAATACCCTTGAATATTCAATCTCCAGTCTTAATTACCTTGGAATCACAGCTCTGTAGCAGCTATTATGTCATGACATTTTTATTTCAATTTGACCCACAAATTCATTTATCTTGGTATCAAATACATTCTAATTCAGTTGTCTTTAACATTTTCCACCCTGTTTGCATTGTTATTGCTGGTGCATTATATTTATGCCTCTCTTTTCTCCCTATCACATTCTTGATTTCACTGCCTACATCCCTACTGTTCTCTTTTTTTCTCTTTCTCTTGTTTTTACCATACTGCTCCTCTTCTGATCCAGGACTACCTCCCATCTCCCACTTCCCACCCAACCCACCGCTACCCCACCCATTCCCAAACAACCATTTAGTTTGATGCCCACTCTACAGATCTATTCAATTTGCCAAGACACTGATCCAAGAGCTTTTCAAGTGAAATCCAATTCAATGGAACAATGCTCTCTTTGTTCCTATTACTGGTACCAGCTGCAGACCATGATTGACATGGGGTGAAATCTTAACAGCAGACTTGGAGCCCAGGGTAGGGGTTTGGGTTAGGTGCACAGTAAAATGCCAAAGAGCTTTCTCAGGTCTGGAAATTGTCAGCTAATTTAAGGTTCAATTGAAGAAGGTGGCACTTGCAGTCACGTGACATTGCCAGCCTATTTTTGTTTATTGGTCTGTCTCTGATCCCATGGATGAGAAGATCTGGCCATGGATTCTAAAGTCTGCCTTGATTTGAATCCTTTTATGAATTGGGACTGGAGGACAACATCTTGTACATCTGTCGTGCTCTTGACACAGTAAGCCGTCCCATGTGCCTTCTTGGGATCATTACCAAACAAAGTTTGAGAGCATATCACAGAAGGAGATATCAAAACTGGCTTCTCACAGAAGTGCAAACCTTTATGACCTCTCAATGCAGGTGGGATGGGCAGAGAGGCAATAAAATTCTCTGGTTGGCCTTTCTTTCTACCCATGACCTGTCCATAATTTTGTGTGGCACAGGAAGGAACCTGAGGTGGCTTCTTCTTTTCCCAGGGCTGCTACCCACTTGATCTGTTTTTTGAGGATGGGGGAAGGAGTCCAGTGTCAGGGATTGAGCTGCTGTTGGAGAAAGGGAGGTGACCTGCTGGAGTACCCAGCCCCAGCTTCGGGTGAGAAACGGGAGTGCTGTTCAAACTATGATGGAGATGCTGTCTGGCTACTCACTGAGACAGGACTTCTGCCCTTTTGTTGTCCACCTTTCAGGCAACTGGCAATCACTACCTCCTTGCAATGTGTAAAAATTCTTTTGCTTTATAGGGATTCTGCACATTGTATCTTCAGTTTAGGGTCATACTTCACTCCAGTCAGCATGCATTGGGTTCCAGTAAGTTTGTTCAAATCTGGGCATTTTAAAAGCTGCAAAGTTTAAGCAGGAACAGAGTTAAACAGCAGACCCTGGGTCTGGTTACCGAGTGAAAGTCCCTTGACACATTTACTGCCTGGGAAGACAAATCCATTCGATGACAGTCAGAAGAAGCTTGTAAAATAAAAGCATTTCACGTTATTTTCTTGGCCTTTGAAAATTCTGCCTCTGTTTTCCTGCCCACCATAACTGCTTTATGGATGGAGCTTGAAGTGAGACTGAGAAAAGAGAAAATGCTTGACTGCGCCACCATTGCAGTCAAAAGCTGTGAACTATGATCATCAAACGCACTGGCATTATAGGCACTGCAATCAGAGCTAATTTAATCCTAAAGGAGCTGGAAGAAACTTGAATGGCTATCAAATATTATAGATAGTGCTTAAAAACCCTGGCAAAATGTAAAAAGGGTGACCACAAAATTTCCAGCATTCAATTGGAAGGTATCTGATCTCCTATCTGCATTTATTTTGTTCTGACAACATATTGAACTGCGTTTTATGGATCTCCATATTTCCATTCAGATAAATGAGCTACCAAAATTAAAATTTCTGTATGCCATGATGGCCTCCCAACACTGAACATGTCTGTTTAATGACCTTCTTAACAATCCATAGGTGGCTCAGGAAATTTGACATGTCCAATAACGTCCCTCATCAACTTCCAAAGACGCACCATAGAAAGCATACAGTCCGGGTGCATAAAAAAAAAGGTATGGTAACTGCTCTGCCCAGGACCGTAAGAAACCACAGAAGGTGGCGTGCACAGCCTAGACCATCACGGAAGCCAACCTTCCATCCATGGACTATATTTACATGGCTCGCTACCACTTAAAGGCTGCCAACTTCATCAAAGACCCATCGCACGCTGGTAATGATCTCCTACAACCTTTTCCGTCAGGCAGAAGATGCAGAAGCCTGAACACACGCACAAGCAGGTTCAGGAACAGCTTCTTTCTGGCCATTATCAGACTGTTGAATGGACTCTAGCCTCAAATAATGTAACCTGCAATGTAACCTGTATGCCTCTGAGTCTTTTTGATCTGTATATCCTTTGCTTGCTGTGATCTGCCTGTACCGCTCATAAACACAGCTTTTCACTGTAATTCGGTACATGTGATAATTAAATCAATCAATGAGTAAAATATAAGTCAGTGCCCATAGGTCAATTAGAAGTGAAAGTCAGTTTCATAATCCAAGGTCTGGGAAGAGAGATCATTGATCACTTCATAAGTCGATGTAGAGATACGGAGTATGATTGGGTCTTCATGGCATCTCAGCTAGAGAAGAGAATAATCGATCTTGTAATTGCATCTACCCCAGTGATGAGGTTCGACAAAGACATCTTGGATCAATCCAAATGTTGCACTGTGAAAACACTAGTACAAAGTGGATGCAAGTAAAAGTCATACTAATGGGTAGACAGTCTACAGGCTGTACGTAGTTTGTCCATCATTGGCCTTGTAAACAAGTCTCATATATGCACCAAGAAAATGCCCAGCTTTTAACGTTACATGTAAGTCACATGGCACCAGAGGACTTTGGAAGCACCAATGAAGAAAACAGAGGCCAAAACAAAATCTTCGTGAGAAGCCAGGACCAGAGGCCAGAAAAGTGGAGCATTTAACAAACTAAGTGTGCATGATGACAAAGTCCATGGAATGACCTACTTAAGCTATTTGGCTCAATGATGAAGATAAATCTTTGATTAAAAAAAACTGGGATGTGTAATATGATGTACATGTGAATCTTTAACTACAGTCAAACATTAGCATCTCAACAGGATGTGATGTAGTTTAGTTGCATGATTGGTCTGTAAGCAGAATGCTTATGTTTAAACTTGTGTTTCCGTTTCCTAGTAACATTGTGTGCATACAGTCCGATCTTCAAATAAAGGATTTACAATATTGTTTCGCCGAAACTTGTATGTGAGTGGTATGTTTACAAAGAATATGGAGGTAGCAGCCTGAATGAGGGACAGAAATGTGTCCAGCCAATTAACACTCCTCACAGCATTAACTGGCTATGGGGCTGTTGTGATCAGTGGGGATATGTTACTCACAGATTCTTTGTGTGATCGCGTGGGCAGTTTGAAACTTCCTTCCTTAGGTTTTATAGAGAAAAGAGCAAGCCAAAGTGTTTTGCAGAGGGAATTCCAGAGCTTTACTTAAAAACTATACTCAATCACAGGCTGCGCTAGAATTTGCAGATAATTTTGAAATGCTTGTAATTATTGATCATGCTTAGTTACCCTGAAGGAGATAGTTTTGAGCCACTTTCTTGATCAGTTGCCCTCTGTGTGGTGAAGGTCCTGTCACAGTGCTATTGGGGAGGGAAATCTGTGGTTTTGATCCAGCTATGATAAAGGAATGATACTTATCCAAGTGACTTGGAGGGGTACATGGAAATTGTTAAATTCTCTTTTGTTTGCTTCCCTTGCCCTTCTAGGTGACTGGAGATACTATTGAAGACACCTTGACAAGTAGCTGCAGTGTATCTTGTAGGCGGTTAACACTGCAAGTAAAATGTGCAGCAGTGGATAAGTGTGAAGATTCAAAGAGGTGACTGGGATGCTGATTCAGTGGACTCAATTGTTTTGGAATGTGTTCAGCCTGTTACGTGTTGCAAACATCTAGGTGAATGGATATTATTCCATCACACTCCTGATTGGTTCTTTGAAGGTTATGGAAGGTTACTGGGGAGTCAGAGCTGAGTGATCCACTGCAAAATACTCAGTCTCTGATCTTTTCTTGAACCACAGTAAATGTGACTGATCCAGCTAAATTTTTGATGAGTGGTGATCTCCTAGATGTAGAGGTGAGAGAATTCAGACAATGGTTATGCCATCAAGCACCAAAGAAATGGAGTTAGACTCAATCTCTTTTTGGATATGATCAGTAAGTGCCTGACACCTGCATGATGATAATGTTACTTTCTGACTGTGAGCCCAAGCCTGAGAGTTCAAATCTTGGTTAGCTGCAGTGTGAGAATAACCCTTTCATTACCTGTTGAATTGTGGATGGAAGTCAGCACTGTGCGATCATCACCAACAACCGTGCTTCCGATCGGATGATGGAGAGAAAGTTATGGATGAAACAGTTGAAGATGGTTAGACCCACAACCATGGGAACTTCTTTGTTGATAACCTGGGCATATTTCATGGGCTTCCAACATCACCAGCCTGTGAGAGCTTTCCCCTGAACAGGCCCAACAATAAATGAGATATCTTGGAGACTTGTGTGTCTTGGCCCATCCTTTAGAACAGATTGTATAGAGAAAATAGACTGTCCTAGAATGGTTATAGTACAGAAGGCGTTCATTTAGCTGATCATATCTGTGCCAGTTCTCTACAAAAACAACTCTCGAAACACATATGCCATCTTTCCCCTGCGGCCAGCAAAGTTTTCTCTTCAGTCGTGAAATTCTCGTGCAGTTTGAGTTTGCTTTATTCTTGTCACATGTACTGAGATACAGTGAAAAGTGGTGTTTTGCATGCTATACAGGGAGATTGCAACAAACAAAGTGCATCAGAGTAACAGAACAGAGTGCAGAATACAGTGTTACAGTTGCAGAGAAGGTGCAGAGAGACTGATCAGAATGAACATTTGAGAGGTCCATTCAAAAGTCTAACTGTGGGGAAGAAGCTGTTCTTGAATATGTTCGTACACATATTCAAACTTTTATATCTTCTGCCTGACAGTATAACTTTTATGTTGGTTGCTTTACCAAGGCAGCAGGGAGTATAGATGGAGTCAATGGTTGGAAGGCTGGTTTGCGTAATGAACTAGGTTATATTCATGACTCTGTAATTTCTTGTGGTCTTAGGAAGTGCAGTTGCCATACAATGCTGTGATGCACCCAGAAAGGACTTTCTATGGTGCATCTGTAAAAATTGGCAAAAGCCCTTGTGGTTGTGCCAAATTGCCTTAGCCTCTTGTGGAAGTAAAGACTTTATGTTTTCTTGGCCATCGCATCCATGTAGGTAGATCAGGAGAGATTGGTGATGATCATCAATCTCAGGAACTTGACGCTCTCAAAATGTAAGAGACAGGAGCAGAAATAGACCATTCAACGCCCCTGCCATTGAATATGATCATGGCTGATCATCAGGCTCAGTATCTGCCCTCTCTCCCATGTCACTTGATCCCTTTAGCCACAAGAGCTACATCTACTTCCTTCTTGAAGACACATGATGGTTTAACCTGAACAACTTTCAATGGCAGTAAATTCGACAGGCTCATCACTCCCAGGGTGAAGAAATTTCCCCTTATCCTAGTTCTAGATAACCTACCCTCTATCCTTAAAATGTTTATCCTGGTTCTGGACTCATTTACCATCAGGAACATCCTTCCTCCATCCAACCTGTCCAGCCCTGTTAAAATTTTATCGATTTTTTTTTTTTTTTTTTTTTTTTTTTTTTATGAGCTCTCCCCCCATCATTCTTGTACATTCCAATGTAAATTCTAAACTGACTTAATTACTCCTCTTGCATCAGTCCAGCCATCCAGCAATCAATTTGGCAATCCTTCACTGTACTCCCTCTACAGCAAGAATATCCTTCCTCAGATAAGGAGACCAAAATTACGCACAACATTCTTGGTGTAGCCTCACCAATGCCCTGTATAATTACAGTAAGACATGCATGTTCCTGGACTCAAATCCTGCCTCTTTGAAGGCCAATGTACAATTTGGCTTCTTTACTGCCTGCTGCACCTGCATGCTGACTTTCACTGACTGGTCCATGAGGACACCCAGATCTTTGTGAACATTACCCTCTCTCAATTTACAGCCATTCTCAAAATAATCTGTCTTCCTATTTTTGCTACCAAAGTAGATAACCTCACAATTATTCACATTTACCTTATCCGCCATGCACTGGCCCACTTATTCAACCTGTCCAAATCACTCTGCAACATCTCTGCATCCTTCTCACAGCTCACCCTTCTACTCAGCTTTGTGTCATCAGCAAATTGTGAGATTTTATATTTTGTTCCCTCATGTAAATCATTAACATATATTGTGAATAGCTGGAGACCTAGTACTGATCCTGGCTGTACCCCATTAGTCACTGCCTGCCATTCAGAAAAAGAAACATTTATACTTATTCTTTGTTTCCTGTCTGCTGAACAATTTTATATCCCTTTCAATACAATAACCCCAATCCCATATGCTTTAATTTTACACATTAATGTGTTATGTGGGACTTTGTTGAAAGCCTTCTGAAGATCCAAATAAACCAAATCCACTGGCTTCCCTGATCAACTCTATTAATTACATCCTAGAGAAATTCCAATAGATTTTTCAAGCATGATTTCCTTTTCGTAAACCCATGCAGACTGTGTCTGTTTTCCTTTGACCACTGTTTCCTAAGCGCTCTGCAATAAAGTCATTGATAATGAACTCTAGCATCTTCCTGAAAAATGATATCAGACTTATTGGTCTTTAATTCCCTATTTTCTCTCTACCTACCTTTTTAAATAGTGGGGTTACATTAGCTACTCTTCAATTTGTAGAAGCTGTTCCAGAGTCTAAAGAATATTGGAAGCTGGCCACCAATGCATCCACTATTTCCAGGACAACTTCCTTAAGTACTCTGAGATGTAGATTGTCAGGCCCTGGGGATTTATCAGCCTTCAATCCTATCCATTTCTCCAACACCACTTCCCTACTAATACAGGTTTGCTTCAGTTCCTCCGTCTCTCTAAACTCTGTGTTCCTCATCCTGTCTGGCATGTTATTTGTGACCTTCTTTGTGAAGACTGAAGTTAAGTTCGATTCATCAACCATTTCTTTGTTCCTGCTATAAATTCCCCTGTTTCTGACTGTAAGGGACCTGCATTAGTTTTCACCAAACTTTTCTCTTTACATTCTGATAGAAACTTTTACAGTCAGTTCTTATGTTCCCTGAAAGCTTACTCTCATACTCTAGTTTCCCCTTAAATCAATCCCTTGGTCCTTCTTTGCTGACTCCTATACTGTTCCCAACCCTCAGGTCAATTGTTTGTTCTTGCAATTTGTATCACTCTTTTTTGCATTTAATACAATCTCTAACTTCTCTTGTAAGTCATGGTTTGGCCATTGTTCTCTTTGCCCTCTTGTGCCAGACAGGAGTAAGCAATTTTTATAATTAATCTGTTCACTCTTTGAACATGTATCATTGCCTATCCATGGTCATTCCTTTCAGTAACATTTCACAATCCATCATAGCCAACTCATGCAACATACCATTGTAGTTTCCCTTATCAAGGTTCATGACCCTGGTCCCAGAATTAACTACCTCACTCTCTATCTTGAGATAGAATTCTATCATGTTATGGTCACTCATCACCAAGGTATTTACAACTACATTACCAATTATTCCTTTCTCATTGTGTAATACTCAGTCTAAGATGGTCTATTCTGTAGTTGGTTCCTCAACTTATTGATCCAGAAAACCATCTCATATATATTGTAGGAGTTCCTCCTCTATGGTATTGTGACTAATTTGATTCAGCAATCTAATGCAGATTGAAGTCACGCATAATTTCAGGTGTATGCATTTCTGATTTCCTACTTAACACCATTTGAAACATCACCACTGCGGTCTAGTGCTCCAAACCCCCTACTAATGCTTTTTGCCCCTTTAGTAATTCTCAATTCTAACTACACAGTTTCTACACTGTCAGTCTGAGGTAATACCTTTCTTAATATTGTGTTTGTATCCTCTTTAACCAATAATGCAAATCCACTGTCCTTTCCTTTTAGTCTGTGCTTCCTAAATACTGAATACCCCTGGATGTTCAGTTCCATCTGTGGTCACCCTGCAACCATGTCTCCATAATCCCAACTATATCATACCCATTTACATCTATTTGATTGATTAATTAATTTATTTTTAATGCTCTGTGCATTCAGGCAGAATTAAGGATTGTCTTTTTAACGTTTCTTGTCCCATTTCCTCTATTTGTTATCGTGGCCTTTCTTGATTTTGGCCTTTGATTCCACTGCCTATCACTTCTCTTGTTCCCCTTTCTGTCTTTTTGTTGCTGTCCTGAATTCTCCCTCCTCTGACTCCTTGGATAGGATCCCAATTCCCAACCAATTTAGTTTAAACCCTCTGCAAACACTCTAGCAAACACTCCCCTTAGGGAATCAGTCCCAGTCCTGCCTAGTTTGTACTAGTCCCACCTCCACCAGAGCCAGTCCCAATGGCCCAGGAATCTGAAACCCTCCTCCTCACATCATTTTTTATACAGTCGTAGAGTAACAGACTCATGGCATGGAAACAGACCCTTCAGTCCAAACAGTCCATACTAACCATGTTCCCAAACTAAACTGTATGTCCCACCTTCCTGCGCTTGGCCTATATCCCTCCAAACCTTTCCTATTCATCAACTTATCTAAATGTCTTTTAAATACTGTATCTGCACCTGCATCCACCACTTCTTCTGGAGATTCATTTCACACACGAACCACTTTCTGTGTAAAAAAAATTTGCCCCTCACATCCTTTTAAAATCTTTTTCCTCTTACTTAAAATGCCCCCAAGTTTTGAACTTCTCACCCTAAATAAAGGACCCTTGCTATTCGCCTTATCTATATCCTTCATGATTTTATAAACTTCTATCAGGTCACCTCTCAACCTCCTACGCTCCAGTGAAAAAGACCCAACCTGTCCAGCCTCCCCTTATAACTCAAACCCTGCATTTCTGGCAACATCCTGGCACATCTTTTCTGAACCTTTTCCAATTTAATAATAACCTTCCTATAGCAGGGTGATCCAAACTGCACACCATACTCCAGAAGTGGTCTCACTAATGTCCTGTACGATTTCAACATGACGTCCCAACTGCTATACTCGAAGATCTGAGCAATGAAGGCAAGCGTGCTAAACTCCTTCTTCACCACCCTGCCTACCTGCAATGTAAACTTCAAAGAACTATGTATCTGAATCCCTAAGGTCTGTCTGTTCCACAGCACTACCCAGAGCCCTACCATTAATTGTATAAGTCCTTCCCTTGTTTGTTTTTCCAAAATGCAATACTTCACATTTATCCAAATTAAACTCCATCTGCCACTCCTCAGCCCATTGACCCAATTGATCAAACATGAGTTCATCTGGTATATCCTGCTATTTCTACACCGACTAGCCATGGCACTGATAGTAAGCTTGAGATCACTAACTTTGGATTTCCTACTGTTCAGCTTGCTTCCAAACTCCCTATGTTCTGCTTTTCACACCTCATCACTTCTTTTAACCTATATTGTCAGTACCAATGTGTGCCATACCCACTGGTAGTTCACCCTCCAGCTACATGATGTCCTGTAGCTGCTCTGAGACATCTTTGACCCTAGCACCAGGGAGGCAAAGTATCATCCTGGAATCTCATTTAGAGCCACAGAAATGCCTCTCTATTCCCTTTACAATTGAGTCCCCTTTAACTAATACATTTTCACATGTTTTGCTCCTTCTACACAGCAAAGCCAGCCGTTGTGCCACCACTTTGGCTGTTGCTGCTTTCCACTGAGAACCCATTCCCCTGAACAGTATCCAAAGCGGTGTATCTTTTATTCGGGGGATTGGCCATAAGGAATTTCTGTACTGCCCTGCCTATTACTATCACTTGGCCTGGTGGTTACTCATTCCCTCCCTGCCTGTGGAATGTTAGCCTGTAGTCTGAACCTCCCTCTCTGCTATCCACAATTCTCTCAGCTTTGCGGATGCTCCACAGTATCCTCAACTGCAACTCTAGCTCTGGGACACTTCCTGCATGTGATGCTGGTCCTGGGCACTGGAAGTGTGCCCAGGCTTGTCCAAACAGCAGGAGGAGTACACCATGGCTTTGAGCTTTCCTGCCATGACTTATCCCTTTAAATTAAACCTTTTGGAAGATGCTTAATATCAAATAGCATAAAGCCCTCTAGAGTCCTTCTTTCCTATTCCTTGTTATTACAAAGTACGGCTCTAGAAACTATAAACTACAAAAAGACCTTACAAACTATCAGCGATAAAAGCTGTAAATATTTACCTGACATTACCTCTTACTTACCAATCAGGGCTTTCCCTTGGAGTCTCTACTTTGTTTTTTCCTTCATTGCAAAAATATACTTTATCCATGGAAGGAAGTCTTTATGCACCTACACATATCATGAAGCCATTCAGATCTTTAGCCTCTTCACTTATGGAGAAGAAAACAAACTTTGGGATTCGGCTTTCTCTATATTTACAATTAAACTACAGACATTTAGCTGAGGCATTGGGAGGGTCCAACTACTGAATGGACCCCCGTTATGTTTTGGCAGAAGGACCTTATAAGGTGGTCCTTCCCTGCTGCACCTTGGCGGCAGCTGTCCCAAGCTTCAGTGTGTCCCCTTGCACATAGTCCTGGACCTTGGAATGTGCCAATCTGCAACACTCGGTCAAGGTTAACTCTTTCAACTGGAAGACCAGCAAGTTTCAGGCAGGCCACAGAGCTTCTTTCACTGACTTGATGGTCCTCCAGGAACAGTTGATTCTGGTCTTGGTGTGTGTCCCGGGGGGGAGAGACTGTAGAGCACAGTGTCTCACGTCACAGGGCTGCTCAGGACGAACCTCAACAAAAACCTCTCCAGACTTCCTTTGCACAGCCACGTCCCAGAAGGAAGTGTGTGACAGTCCTGTCCCCTCCGTAGCCGCTTTGATGGCAGCGTGCAGTGGCGCAGAGAGTCCGGGCATGCATGAAGGATCTCACAGGCAGAGTCCTTCTCACCATCAGCCAAACAACGTCCTGGTGCTTGTTGGAAAACTCTCGCAATGAGGCATTCTGCCAAATGACTTTGACAGTCTGCACGGGAAACACTCCACAAGATCCACCCTCGCCTTTTCCTGAATAATCTCGAGGATGCTACGTGCTGACCACTGCCATCACTGACAAAGATGGGAAATCACTGACCACTGGATCTTGTCCGATGCTTCAGTAAAGTCCATATAGACAACATCCACTGTCCTACTGTCATCAATCATCTTCATCACATCCTCAAAAAACTCAATCAGATTTGTGAGATAAGACCTCTCCTGCTCAAAGCCATGTTGACTATCCATAATACATAATTCTTTTCCAAATTCAAGTGAATCCTGTCCCCTAGAATATTCTCCAAATAATTTTTCTACCACTGATGAAAAATTGACTGGCCTATAATTTCTTGGATTATTCCTGTCCCCTTCCTTAAACAAAGGAACAAAATTGGTTATCCTCCTGTATTCTGGGATCTCACCTGTACCTAAAATATATACAAAAATGTCTGTCAATGAACCAGCAATCTATTCCCTTGTCTCCCTCAATATCTTCGGATGGATCCCATCAGGGCGTGGTCACTTATCTACATTAACGTTTTTCAAGGAACCCAGCATTTTTAAAAAATCTGTTCACGAGATGTGAGCATCACTGAACAGGCCGGCATTTATTGCCTATCCTTAATTGCCCAGAGGGCAGTTAAGGGTCAACTACATTGCTGTGGATCTGGAGTCACATGTAGGCTGGACCAGGTAAGGACGGCTGTTTCCTTCATTAAAGGACCCTTAGTGAACCAGATGGGTTTTCCCAACAATTGACAATGCTTCATGGCCAACATTAGATTCTTAATTCCAGATATCTTTTATCAAATTTCTGGCATGTGAATGTAGTGCCAGAGAAGCAGCCAATGTGGGGGAAGTAGTCCCAGAGAAGTGGCTGACACAGGGGAGGCAGTCATGGGTGGAGGCTGGTGTGGGGGAAGCAGTCCTGGAATTTACCTTGGAGCAGCTGAGAGCTGGTATGGAGTGGACTGGAGGCTTGGAGCCAAGAGGGGATGGTTATTGGACTGCAGTCTGGCATGGGCTGTCAGGCCATGTGTGGAAGCCCCTGCACTGAGACACTGCAATGTAATGTTTATTTTGAATTTGTCTTATCTGACTGTAATGTCAATCCTTTGACAATGTCTTATTTCTACCTTATTCTTTAAACTCTGTAAAGTAATGCAGCTACTTTTCTTTTTATTCTTCTTTGTATCTAAGATTTGTATCTGGGTACTTGTACCTAACATGGTGCCATAAGAGGTGACATTGTAAACTTTTCACTGTACTCCTGTACTGGAATACATGTGACAATAAATATCCTATATCCTATTCCACCTATAGGATAATATCCTATTTCACCATCTGCCGTGGCAGGATTCAAACCTGGGTCTCTGGATTAACAGGCCAGTGATAATACCACTGGGACACAGCCTCCACAGTCCTCCTCCTTCTTAACATCAGCAGAATATCAACATACGCCTCCGTAGTCTTACCATCGTCCATGTCCTTCTCCTTGGTGTCTGCTAAAGCAAAATACACATTAAGGACCACCTCACTTCTTCTGGCTTCACACATAAATTCCCTCCTTTGTCCTTGAGTGGACCTATCCTTTCCGTAGCCACTCTCTTGTTTCTAATGTATGTATTAAGTGCATTAATCCTACGTGCCAAGATCATTTGGTGGCCTCTTTTAGTCCTCCAAAAGTTTTGTTTAAGTTCTTTTCTGCTTCCTTTATGTTCCTCAAGAGCCTTGTTTAATTTAAGTTTCCCAAACCTTACGAGTGCTTCCTTTCCCTCTTTGACCAAACTTTTGATATCTCTCGTCATCCAAGGTTCCCAAGTCTTGTCACGCTTAACTTTCATCCTTGAAGGAATATGCTGGTCCTGAACTTTAATCAAGTGGCCTTTAAAAGATTTCCACTTGTTAGATGTGGATTTACCCTCAAACAGCCACCCCCAGTGTGATTTCTCCAGATCTGCCTTGCCTTGTGATTTAATTATGAGATATAAATTTAGTGTCAGTGTGAAAATACAAAAAAAGCTTACCAAAATAAATACTAAAACCACAAATACAATTTTGAAATTTATTGAGGTGTGCCACAATTTTGTATCTATTTGTATTATTATTAAAAATGTGATGACTGATGGCTGTATGGTATGTTCACAATGCTATGAAATCAGATCAAGTCCTAACGTGTATTCCTTACTCATGTTAATACAACCTTTATATTTTTTGAGTGTGGTATGGCAACAGGGCTTGAAGACGTTGGCAGTCCCAATGCAATAAAACTTCATGTTTTTAACATGGCAGTGTTTATAATTTTCATGGTTTATAAAGAGCATTTTTCATAGTAATAAGATATAATTTGGCTGATATTTTTGGTTTCTGTGATTGCCATCCGGGAAACCTACTGCGTTTCAAAATAAATTAGGGAATCAGGGAGACCGATGAATGCAGAAATGGAAAACTGCATCCCTGTAGTGTGTCATAAATGCAATGATTCCATTTGATTTCATCATATCACACTAGTTCTTAATTCGATCCATCTTGAAAACACTTGTATAATCCTAATTATTGACTTACTCTTTCCTTTAGTTTTTCACCTGTCTGAGAAGGTCACCTTGGTGGTACCAGAAAGCATTCTGCTGATTGTACTGGGCCTCATCCTGGGAGGAATTGTCTGGGCCGCTGATCGCACTGCCTCCTTCACTTTAACACCGAATGTCTTCTTCTTCTACCTCCTGCCACCAATCATTCTGGATGCCGGATTTTTTATGCCCAGCCAGCAATTCTTCAGGAACCTTGGATCGATTCTAATGTATGCCATCATTGGGACAGTTTGGAATACCGTATCAACTGGTCTCTCCCTGTACGGTGTCTTCCGGACTGGTATTATGGGTAAGGGCACAGATCCAAACTGTGGTTTTATTATCTCCAACTGAAATGAGACCAGGGTTAAGTACAAGTAGCAACTGTGGCTAACTGAAGTACTAAAGGAGTTATAATTTTCAATCTTGTTTGTGTCTTGTCTCAAGCTCTGTACATAGGAGGGTTCTATCGGCGAAAAACCACGACTGAAGTTGCATCAGATTCTGGAGAGGGGTTTCCTCTCCGTTCTGATGGGCCCCACTATCTTTATTTTCTGATTCTGAGCAGGATAGCAAGGATACTTTCAAGCTGAAGACCCTTCTGGCCCCTTACCTACCTGAGCAGCATCTACCTCTCTGTGAGGCTGCCATGGCATTGGTGATGTCAGCCCTCTGTATGGGTGCCTAGATCATATGTGTGATGGCAGCAAGTTGGAAATATAGAGACCATCTCCTGGAACATTGCGGCACTCCTTTGCATGTTTTTTTCAGTGAGGATTTAGAACTCCCTTTTGGGCCCTTCTTTGGAGGATTCTGCCTAATGTTTCAAGTCATTGGTCTTTTGGCAGAGCTGGGAAAAGAGGTGCAACTGATTTTAAGTAGGTACAAAAGCAAGAGGAGGGGTTGACAAAAAGACAGGAGGGGAACATCTGTGATATGGTAGAAGACAAGAGAGTTTAAATCACAAAAGAGCTTATGGTACAAGGCAAAAGGAGATGGTATTGGGACAGGTTAAGAAATAAAAGCTCTATCAAGATCGGTGTAAACATGAAAGCAGAATTATCATTAGAGTCTTTTACTTCCATCCAAGGGGCCATTGGTTTAACTTCTCAGCTGAGAAACGCAATATACATAGCACCGTTCATAAGAACTGGATGTCTTAAGGTGCTTTATAACCAATGGAATATGTGTATAATGTATTGTAGTGTGAACTGGAAGTATTCAGCAAATGTGAAGACAAAGAAAAAGTTGGCATTTCAGATCCGTGACCTTTATGTCAGAATGCATATCCATATGTAAGTCTTGGGCCTACCCTCTCAAGCAACACCAATTCTAACTCAGCTGCTTTGGTCATCATTTTATTTTTTTCCTTCATCTGATCTGGAGCTTTAACAGAAATCTTTTATCTTCCTTTCAAATGTGAAGGAGTGCCAATTTCAACTACTCATTGGTACCAAATGACGCTAAGAACCCTTCCATTCCTTCCCTTCTTTCTAATGCCATTTCTTTTTTGAACCTCTTGCTTTGCTGTGTATTCATGAAACCCTCAGATCTTCCACTCTCTGACTCTGAATGATCTGTTTTGGTTTTATTCCTGGCTGACCCTCCCCATCTCAATGAATTTCAAACTCTGAATGATGCTCAACTCAGTCCTTCGGCCAGGTTCCTTCCCTCTGCAGATCTTTTTACCCATTCCCAGTATTCTACCTCCACCTGGATGCCTCCTTTGGGTCTTTTACCCTTTCAAAATCATTTTATTAAAAACTTCTAGCCTAATATTGACCATCTCAATTTCTCTTCTCACTCTCTCACTCTCTGACCCTCTCACTTCTGACCCTCTCACACTCTCACCCTTTCACGCTCTCACTCACTCTAACTTTCTTCCTCTGAATTTGGAGCACTTCATTCTCTCAGATCCAACCCTGACATTAACGTTGGCGTCAAAGTTACTGAAGGTGTAATCCTGTAGTTGTCTGGTATATTATCCTGTACCTTGCAGAGGCCCAATGCCAACTCTCCAGCACGTCATCCTACCTTTCCTAGAACATGTCCCCATTACAGAACATTACCCAGGTCTGTCACTGGTATCACCATCTAGATGTCTTCCTTACACACCTTCTGATGTAATAAACCACCAATCCTGAACACCTCCATCTCAAAATCCATAAGCAGGTTGACCTATTAACTAGCTTGTTGCTACTCTGTTGAACTGATTTTTTTCTATCTTGATTCTATTTTTTTCTACCTTCCTGAATACATCATGGACTCTTCCAATGTCCAACATCACTTTGGCAGTTTCCTGTTTTCTGACTCTGACTGTCTTCTCTTCACTATGGATGTCCATTCCTTAGATCCGCCATGGCCATACCCCTCTCTGTCTCTGTAAATGCCTCAACCTTCCAAAATCTGTGGAGTCCTCCAATTCTGTTCCTTTGCACAATTCCTGATTCCCTTCACTCCACCAAAATTGGCTATTTCTTCTGCTGCCTACGCCTGATACTGGAATTCCCTCTCTAGACCACACCATCCCACTCTTTACTCCTTTTATTCACTCATTAGAGTGTAACTTTTTGACCAGCCGTTTGGTCATCTCTCCTACCATTTGCTCATGTGGCTCGGTGTCAATTTGATACCTGTCGAGTGAAGTGTCTTGGTAAGTTTTACTGCATCAAAGCGCTATATAAATTCATGCAGTTTCTTATCCTAAATGTGACTGAAGGCTGACATTCTTTGTGGTTTCCATTTTGTTTGCAGGAAATCTTAATGCTGGCCTCCTGGACTTCCTCCTGTTTGGAAGTGTGATTGCTGCAGTTGACACAGTTGCTATGTTGACTGTGTTTGAAGAGGTCCATGTGAATGAAGCATTGTTTATCGTTGTGTTTGGAGAATCTCTGCTTAATGATGGAGTCACTGTGGTACGTTAAAGAGCGTTTAACCTGCTCGCCCTGTTTGGTTTGGTAATGAAAGGAACCCTTTTGATTTGCGCAAACACATTTTTCAGTTTGGATGTTGAGAGATTGCCCCAGATGTTTTAGGTTAGGTCAAAAGTCATTTTTTAAAAGTTAATTGCCAGCAGGAATGGTTATCTTTAGAAGTTGGTGGCCTTCTCTTTAAACTGCTCGGGTTCCTGTGGCATTTTTTTTTGTAGCAGTTTGATACCAGGCCGTATCAATATCGGCCACATTGGTGTGGGACTGCAGTAACATATAGGCCAGACCAGGTAAGAATGATATGCTTTTTGGCCTAAATAAGCCAGTTGTTTCTGTTTTTAGACATTCCAACAGCCTTATGGCAGACCTTACAGATAGAAGTTAGATAATTTCCAGAATTTTTAAAAACTGAGTTTAAGCCGATTTGAACTCTCTTTCTCTGAATTATAAATGCAGTAGCATAGCTACTACATTGCCATATCTGAGATTTAATGTGGGGAGGCAATGGCTTCATGTTATTATTGCTTCACTGTTAATCCAGAGACCCAGGGAATGTTCTGGGCTCCTGGGTTCAAATCCCTCCATGGCAGATGATGGAATTCGAATTCAATAAATATCTGGGATTAAAGATTCTAATGATATCCATGAATCCATCGCTGATTGTTGGGAAAAAAAAAACATCGGCTCGCTAACATCCTTCAGGGAAACTCCTGCCCTTACCTAAGCTGGCTTTTGTATGACCCACAGCAATGTGGTTGACTCTTACCTGCCCTCTGGGCAAAGTTAGAAGTCAGATGACACCAAGTTGTAGCCCAACAGGTTTATTTGAAATCAAAAGCTCTCAGAGCGCTGCTCCTTCGTCAGTTTGACTTCGCCTGTTCCATAAACTTGCATTAAAACTACTAAAAATGGAAGGCCCATGTAAAGACTATCTCCTGATCCCTAAGTGAGATCAATGCCAGCTTTTGTTAAATTTTGAGCAGTTTTGTGTCAGATTAATCTTTAGCACAATTCAAAATGACAGAATCCTTTATTGTTCAGAGATTCCCAAAGTCTATTTAAATTGTTTGTTGCCAGCCATGTTACAATGATGACAGAGTTATTGACTGATCAACAACTAATCACTAACAGTTGGTTTACAACAGAAAAACTGCCTGAAGCTGACAGCATTGGGGAATGTGGAATCAAAGTTACCTGTTGCTTCCAAGTGTGCCATATGAATGACATCTCCCCTCAAACTGCAGGAGTCCTGTAGAATCTATTGACAATGAAAGTGATACAAGTTGATAATCCTTCTGTGATCTTAACTACTTAGCAACAGGGGTTACTAGATCTGAGCATATACCTGGAACTATCACCACATGATTTCCTGCCTCCGACTAGTCCTACCACACACTCTTGTCACTGAGTGTCCGACTTGTTAATTCTCACTGTGCACTAAATCAGTTCATACAAGGCCGTACGAAATAGGAACATAGTAGGCTAGTCAGCCTCTAAAACGTGCTCCGCGATTCCTTAAGATGTTGGGTATACAGTCATAGAGATGTACAGCGTGGAAACAGATCCTTTAGTCCAACTTGTCAATGCCGACCAGATATTCTAAATTAATCTAGTCCCATTTGCCAGCATTTGGCCCATATTCCTCTAAACCCTTCCTATCCACGTACCCGTCCAGATGCCTTTTAAATGTTGTAATTGTACCAAACTCCACCTCTTCCTCTAGCAGCTCATTCCAGACATGCACCCTGCTCTGCGTGAAAATGTTGGCTCATTGGTCCTTTTTAATTCTTTCTCCTCACACCTTAAACCTATGCCCTCTAGTTTTGGACTCCCCTACCCTAGGAAAATTCCTTGGCTATTCATCCTATCCATGCCCTAAAGATTTTATAAACGTCTATAAGGTCACCCCTTAGCCTCTAACACTCCTGGGAAAATAGTCCCAGCCTATTCAGCCTCTCCCTGTAGCTCAAACTCTCAAACCCTGGCAAACATCCTTGTAAATCTTTTCTGAACCCTTTCAAGTTTCGCAACATCCTTCCTATAGCAGGGAGACCAGAATTGAATACAGTATTCCAAAAATGGCCTAACCAATGTTACAATCGCAATGTGACCTCCCAACTCCCATACTCAATGCACTGAACAATAAAGGCAAACATACCGAACGCCTTTTTCACTATCCTGTCTTGATCCAACATTCATTATACCCACATTCCTGTGTTTTCATTGTAACCCTTGATTCCCCTACTGATAAATAATCTATCAGCCTTAAATATGCACGACTCTTCTCACACAGGTCTCTATAGCAAGGAGTTCCTAAGTCACTCAATACTCTGACAGACGAACTATTTGACTCTTAAGTGTCAGTCATATGGCCTGTTCATGTTCATTGCCAATGTTTTTACAACTAACAATTAAAGGTGTTCAAATAAAATGCGGTGGGGAGAAACATACAATTTTAGGTGACATCTCTATGTTTCTTCCTGTGGGTTTATTTACAGTCTGGATCTTTAATTCTTGGCCACTTCAGGATGATCTTACAAGCCTTTGCAGTGCAGGCACAAAATTGACTTAACATTTGCTTTACGTACACCACTATGTTCTGGATACTATAGACCAACTCATTTATCCTTACTGACAAAATTCAGGACTAGGAAAACTAAAAATAGCCTTGCTTGCAACCTATGGGGAGCCCACAGATCAGCACTAGATATACGAGGTGGTGCAAAAGTAGTAATTATCTCAGGAATCTGGTTACCATGGTATCAGAATGAGTTCCAATAAGCCTTAGAAATGAGCCAAGTAACCAATAAGGGTTAACAAGCGTGGGGCTGGATGAACACAGCAGGCCAAGCAGCATCAGCTGATGCTGCTTGACCTGCTGTGTTCATCCAGCCCCATGCTTGTTATCTCGGATTCTCCAGCATCTGCAGTACCTTTTATCTCTAACCAATAAGGGTTCAGTCTTGTACTTACACAGTGCCGTGTTCCCAGTTCAAATACAAAACTGAAGTGATTTCAATAACCTCTCAGTAGCAGTGACATACATCATATTTGGATTTAATAATTAAACCAGACTTTCAGAAGAATGGGTGGAATATAATTTACAATAGAAAGGAAATATGTGTAGAAAATCCTTTGTTCTACACTTGATAGTGGTGCAGTGTCCAGCGAGTTCAAGTTTAATAGATGTCATTGTTAAAGTGGGTAAAAAGTTCCTTTTTAAAATTACAAGGTATTGATAAAACAAATTGCTCATGCCCGAGGAAGGATGAATTATCGGTGGAATCTTGTATGGTTCTGGGCTACGAAAGGCATAGTGAGGTAGTATCGCACAAGTCTGGTGAAATCTTTCTTCTTGTTTAGAGCATCTCACTGCATTTTCATGCTTTTGCTGAGCAGCGAGGTGAGTTTTTCACTATGCAGCAGTGAAATAACTTCACAGAAGCCGGTATCCCTTTTACCAACTCTCCCTTTATTTACACATGAATTGTCCTTGGTTTTAATACTGCCTCACTTAGAATCAGGTATCAGAGTGGCAGTATCTCTGACACTCACTCTTTTTATATGTCAGCCAGGGCTCCCTACTCGGACCAGATTAACAGTCCCAATCCAGGAACCCTTATTCCATGAGGTCTAGCTGGCTGGCCTTGTTACAGCTAAGGGAATTACTGTTTGTTAAACATCCATTAACACCACAAATTGTTAAATGCATCAATTGCTGACACACAAATTGCATCATTGCATATTCAGGTTCCTATCTTACCAAATGTGCCAAACAAGCTGGACATTTAGAAATCTCAAAAGCAAATCAGAGTGGGTAATTGGTGAGTTCAGCTTGCCACTGTCTGTGTGGAACTTCCAGGTTGCTCAGCAACAAACAATACCTCAGGGCACATTACAGAGGACATTGCACTCCTCAAAGGACATTGGCATCTGACATTTGCCAACTCTCCCATGACCATCATGGCACCTTTTCGATCCACTTTCGGGCAACTGAGGAAGCACAGAATTTCATTGCAGGGTACACTGGCAGCTGGCAGTGAGAGGCCGCAGCAGGGGCTCTTTGCATGCAGAGATGGGCATCCAGCTTGCAGACTGGACCAAGGCTGCATCTCAAGACTGCTCACTTGCTCTCCTAGTGCTTACTCACTTGGTGCCTCCCTGCAGGCTTGCTCCATGCCATCCCTTGTCTTGCTATGGCATGCCTGTTAGCACATTGGCATTGGAGTTTCAGATTGAACCAAAGTGCTGGTGCACTGCCTTTATTGCCAGGCTCTTTTGCACAGATGCACAGAAAGGCTACACATCATGCATATCATCAGGAATCTGTCTGGCTGGAGGCTTGAAATCAGTCAGACGTAGGTGTGCATTCATCAATCATTAAGGAGAGTGCAGTGGGGCAATGTTGGAGGGAGCAAAATGAGGGGCAAACAAGGCTGGGAGCAGGGAGGTGAGCCCAGGTATTTATGACAGGGGAATTTCTAGGGATATGGGGGTTATGTGGAATAGCATTAGAGTGTATTGCAGGCTATGGAAGAGGAAGAATTGTGAGAGATGAACACCACGGCTTCAGAAGGGAGCATAGATGCTATGGATCATTAAGACATAATGTCGGAGTTCAAAGGCCAGCAAGGACAATTGGAGGTGAGGTTTGATATGGCGGGTCTCCATGAGGGGACTGTGTGGTAATGGCCTGTTAGGGTAGTGCAGGGTAAAAGGGGTCATGGAGGTTCCCTGGGGGGGGGGTACCTGGTAACTGGGCAAAGCCTGAAACTGACATTTGGTTCCAGGTGCTATGTACCCTGCCTTCATCTGCCATTCTGTAGAAACACAATCCAAATGGAAAATACCTGGGACAATTCTCAAGGTGGGCAGAGTCAGTGTCCGTTTAATAGGTGAAAACACACGCTCTCCTTGTTGATGACAGAGCTCAGCTGCACTGGGTGTTACAGGCCAGATAGGACCTGATTGATACCCGGTTCCAGTAGGATTGAGCTAGGTTCAGAAGCCCATCATAGACCGCTAAGGTTCCAGCACTTGGTTTGCATTGTGAGGGTGAGCTGCAATTCTGTGTTCTTCCCCTTTTGCTGGCTGTCAATAAAAGATCATGTTTGGACTTGTCCAAATGCCTTGCTAGAATGTGATTTTCCTCTGATGCACAATGACAGGATGCTGATCTACAGTGGGCATTGAGGAAACAGTGGCGGTAGCTTTTAGAGAGGGTGTTTAGAAGGGATGTAGCAAAGGACAGGGAAAGTGTGTGGCCTGGTGGTAAAACAGTGACTAGGCTGAGAGAATATGGTTGGACGTATAAGTGAGCATCAGTCATGCTGGCTCAGTGCTGTATGTACGCAGCATGGTCTTGTGGCTGCTGCATCAGTACACTGCCAGTGAGGGGCAATGGTGGATTATCAATACCTGCCTGGGCGCACTGCGACCTTTCAAAGGTGGTGCAGGCTGCTGGTCTTTTGGTGTCCAACGTGTGGTGAATTGTCCCTAGAACACAGGGTGGTAAGTTGGGGATAGAATTGGACATGAGGGACACCATGGTGGTGATTAGGTAGTTAATGAGGAGTGTTTGGTAAGATACAATGAGAAATATTGCAGAGCCACGAGGTGAGAGTCTCTCTTGAAAACTCATTGTAATTCCCACTTAGCCAAAAAAGAGTAAGATTCTGCCCAGTGCTACTAACAATAGGATTTTAGGGCCTTCTGACTCACTGCCAGAGTAAACATAGACTCTGATTCCTGTTGTGTCTTTCACTAAATCAGGACATTCCAAAGTGCTGCACAGTTAAGTGCCCTTGATGTGTAGCCGCTATTGTAGGGAAATGTGACAACTAATTCAAACGCATCAATGAAGTTAACAATCAGATAAACAAACTTAATGATGCTTAATAAGGGTTGAGGGATAAACATTCACCAGAGGACCATAGCAACGTTCTGCTATTCTTGGAATAGTAATTGAGGGTTGTGAAATTGTATCTCTGACAGTGTAGCACTCTTTTGGAACTACAGTTGAATGTCAGGCTGAAATAAAAACAAAATGCTAGAGAGACTCCAAAGATCTGGCAAGTACAATTACAACATTTAAAAAGCATTTGGACAGGCACATGAATAGGAAACGTTTGGAGGGATATGGGCCAAACACAAGTAAACGGGACTAGTCTGTTTTGGAAAACCTGGTTAGTGTGGGTGAGTTGAGCTGCAGGGTCTGTTTCTGTGCTGTACGACTTTATAGCTCTGTTTTTATTTCAGATTTCCAGCATCTGCAATATTTTGCTTTAGTTTAAATGTTGACCTCGATTGTGCTGTGGTCTTTGAAGTCGGACCCATACCTATGTCCTCCTGTGTCATTCATAAGAGTGCTACAGCTGAGCCAGTGTTGACCAAAGTTAGTTATAACCATAAAATCGGAGAGATCTTTTTTTGTTTCACGGGACATGGGCTTCACCGGCAAGGCTAGCAGTCATTGCTGATTCCTAAATGACCTTAAACTATACAGTTTGCCAGGCCATTTCTGAGGGCAGTTAAGAGTCAACTGCGTTGTCTTGGGTCTTGAGTCTCAAGCAAGCCAGAACAGGTAAAGATGGCAGATTTCTTGCACTAAAGGACAATAGTGAACTAAATAAATTTTTACAACAATTAGCCTGATTACCATTAACAACATAATAAAAACCAAAAGAACTGTGGATGCTGTAAATCAGGAACAAAAACAAAGTTGCTGGAAAAGCTCAGCAGGTCTGGCAGCATCGGTGAAGAAGAAACAGAGTTAACGTTTCGGGTCCGGTGACCCTTCCTCAGAACTGATGTTGGCTGGGAAAATGTCAGTTTATATGCAGAAAATAGGGAGGTGGGTGGAATAGGGAGTAAATGATAGGGTAGAGCCCAAAGAGAGAGAAAGACAGTTGGACAGACAAAGGAGTTGCTAACGATCAGGCAGGGAGTGTGAATGGGTACTGTTAGTGACTAACAACAAGGGGTGTGTAATGGCAGGCTATGTGGTAACAAGGCCTGGTGTGTGGGGTGGGGGCCTGGGACATGGGAGAGTTTAGGCCCTAAAATTATTGAACTCAATATTGAGTCCGGAGGGCTGTAGGGTATCCAAGCGGAAAATGAGGTGTTGTTCCTCCAGCTTGCGTTGGGCTTCGCTGGAACACTGCAGCAAGCCAGATTTAGACATGTTGGCCAGGGAACAAGGTGGTGCATTAAAGTGGCAGGGAACCAGTAGTTCAGGGTCTTTTTTGCAAGCAGAACGTAGATGTTCTGCGAAGTGGTCGCCAAGTCTACGCTTCGTTTCCCCAATGTAGAGGAGACCATACTGTGAGCAGCGAATGCAGTAGACTAGATTCTGGAAAGTGCAGGTGAAGTGTTGCTTCTCCTAGAAGGTATGTTTGGGCCCTTGGATACTGGGGAGGGAGGAGGTAAGTGCGCAGGTGTTGCACCTTCGCCGGTTACAGGGGAAGGTGCCGTAGGGCTGTGGGGTGAATGAAGTGTGGACCAGGGTGTCCCAGAGGGAATGGTCCCTGTGGAAGGTGGACAAGGGAGGGGAGGGCAATATGTGTCTGGTGGTGGCATCTCACTGGAGGTGGCAGAAATGGCGTCTGATGATTTTCTGGATGTGGATGCTGGTGGGTTGGTAGGTGACGATAAGGGGAAACCTATCACTGTTGCGGGAGGGAAGAGAAGGGATGAGGGCGGAAGTGCGGGACGTAGGTCAGACCTGGTTGAGGGCCCTGTTGACAACGGAGCTGGGGAATCCTCAGTTGAGGAAGAAGGTGGACATTTCAGAGGCTCCCTTGTCAAAGTTGGCCTCATCTGAACATATGCAACGGAGACGGAGGAACTGAGAGAATGGGATGGAGTCTTTACAGGAAGCAGGGTGTGAGGATGTATAGTCCAGGTAGCTGTGGGAGTCAGTGGGTTTGTAATGGATATAAGTGGCCAGTCTATCCCCAGAAATGGAAACAGAAATGTCGAGGAAGGGAAGGGAAGAGTCAGAGATAGACCAAGTGAAAGTGAGGACAGGGTGGAAATTGGAGGCAAAATTGGTGGAGATTTCTAACCCAGATGAGAGAGGGAAGCAGCACCGATGATATCATTGATGTACTGGAGAAAGAGTTGTGGGTGGGGGCCAGAATAGGACTGGAACAAGGAATGTTCCACGTACCCCACTGATTACCATTAAGTTGGCTTCATACTTCAGATTCTATTGAATTTGAATTTTACCATCTGCCATGATGGGATTCAAATCCATATCCCCAGAACATTAGCTTGTGTTTCTGGATTACTAATTCAATGACATTGCCAATTTGTCACCATATCCACCCAAAAATGCCCTGTGTGATTTCTGTTGAGGAGAACACTGTTGGGCTATGGGCAGGGAATACCTTGCAGTCGCATATGAAATTGATATTGTCTGAGTTTAGAGTAGTCCCTTACCTCTGAATCAAAGGATTGTGGAGAACTTGAGAAAATAATCCAGGACACTTCACTGAAGATGACTATTATTTGTCCAGTCAAACGTGGTTGATTGAAATATGTAAGATTGGCTCCCCCTACTGGTTTATAGACAAAGCACGAGTACAATTATTTTCAAGCGTGATCGTAGCTTTTTTCAAGTTGTCAATGTTTGTTGGCAAATTACTGTTGCTAGGTCCATTTTTCATCGTCACACAAATTTGGAAACACTTCTACTCATCAACCCGAACTTGAAAATTATTCAGAATCAAGGAGATAGCTGAAGTCTTTTTTTATCATAACCTAAAATACTTCCAAATCTTCAATTAATTTTGTAATATAGCCCCCTGTTGTGTAGGTAAATACAGCAGCCAATTAGTGAACATCAAAATCCCAATTAACGTTGTATTTTTATAGCTCCTATCATGGCAGCAAAGGATTCCAAAGTCTTTTGCAGCCAATGAACTACTTTTGAAGTGTTTCTATGCTAGAATGTAAGAAACGTAAACTGTAGAGAAAATGTCAATGGCTGACACTGTTTACCAGGATGATGTATTTAATTAGTTCTTTCGTTACAGAGCCATGCAGTCCATTGTGTCCCTCTGGGCTAATGGAACCAGCAGAATGGATCAGAGTTTTAATATTTCATCAGGATAGTGGCACCTCTGACAAGCCAGTACTCCTGTAGTAGCGTCATGAACTGCCCAGATTAAGCACTTTAGCTCACTTAAACTGGACTGGGGCTTTATTTGACCAAAAGCGCCATTTGTGCAGCCACTACATAGTAATGACATGAAACAGTTTGTTTAACCTGTAGTTGATTTGATTTGATATATTTATTGTCACATGTATTTGTTACAAATACAGCGAAAAGTATTGTTTAACGTCACCACTCTCTGCTGCCATCTTAAAACATAGAGAATAAACCAAAACACAGAATATAAAGCCAAAAGAAATCTATAAAGTTCATCTTATAGTCTTCTCTTAATAAACTGAGGTGGTCTTTTGGAACAGTTCCCGCTTCTGGCTCAGCCATGGGCCTGAATCCAGGCTCCTCCACCCCAATGCCTCGAGTTCATGCTGCTAACCGATGACACTGTTGCAATAATCTGTCTACCATACAATTGAGCAATGCCATATATGAATTCCTGTGTTAGTGCAATGTCAAGTAAATGGGCTCTACGTCCCAACAATTAGCTGATCAAATCAAATGACATGTTCCTTGTATTGTTCATATTAGCCAGACTACAGACTATACTCAACCGGCCAGTGTTTGGAAAATTTAAAGCGCTGTGTCTGTTGTTAGATGTCATTATGCAATTGGGCAATACCTGCTGAACGATCCTGAATGTGCTAAAACAATAAAAACAATCAAGTTAAGGTAATCAGTGAAACTCATAATGTGGCTTTTTTGTGTCCACTAGAAGTGACAAAAATTCATACAGACAAACCAAATCTCTGCAAACAAAAGGAATATGTTCATGACTTGTGTCTTTTCTGATTTAACCAGAATCTTTGAGAGTCCAGTTCCCATATTGCTTCCTCCATGGCAATACCTTAGCCAATCAGCATTGACTTAGCAACCAAACAACACCTTTTCTCCTGTAATATAAATTGTTATGATCATTTGAAATATGGCATTCTTACATTTCTAAGACAAAAAGCTTTGGTGACATGTTTTTCATTTCATCAGTATTCAAGTTCTGTGCTACCAAGTGACTGTTTCAATATGTCCCTGTCAGGCAGGGAGGAAGTGATAAGGTAAGGGAACCTTGGTTTACGAAAGAAATTGTATCTCTTGTTAAACGGAAGAGGGAGGCTTATGTGACATTGAGACAAGATGGTTCAGATGAGGCGATGGAGAGTTACAGATTAGCTAGGAAGGATTTAAAGAGAGAGTTAAGAAGAGCAAGGAGGGGACATGAGCAGTCATTAGCAGGTAGAATTAAGGAGAACCCTAAAGCTTTCTATAGGTATGTGGGGAATAAAAGGATGGCTAGGGTAAGAATAGGGCCAGTCAAAGACAGAAGTGGGAAGTTGTGTGTGGACCCTGTGGAGATCGGAGAGGTGAGAAACAAATATTTCTCATCTGTTTTCACTCAGGAAAGGGAGAATATTGTAGAGGAGAAGACTGAGATACGGGCTATTAGACTTGAAAGGATTGAGGTTAGTAAGGAGGAGGTGTTATCAATGTTATCAATCACAAAGGTGTGAAGGTAGATAAATCCACTGGGCCGGATGGGATTTTTCCGAGGATTCTCTGGGAAGCTAGGGAGGAGATGGCGGAGCCTTTGGCCTTGATCTTTGAGTCATCATTGTCTACAGGTTTAGTACCAGAGGACTGGAGGATTGCAAATGTTCTGCCCTTGTTCAAGAAGGACAGTAGAGGTGACCCAGGTAGTTATAGACCAGTGAGCCTTACATCTGTTGTAGGAAAAGTTTTGGAAAGGATTATAAGAGATAGGATTTATAATCATCTAGCAAGCAACAATTTGATTGGAGATAGTCAACATGGATTTGTCAAGGGCAGGTCGTGTCTCACAAACCTCATTGAGTTTTTTGGGAAGGTGACCAAGCATGTGGATGAAGATAGGGCAGTTGACGTGGTGTACATGGACTTCAGCAAAGCCTTTGATAAGGTTCCACATGGTAGGCTATTGGAGAAAATGCGGAGGCATGGGATTGAGGGAGATTTAGCAGTTTGGATTAGAAACTGGCTTTCTGAAAGAAGGCAAAGAGTGGTGGTTGATGGAAAATATTCAGCCTGGAGTCCGGTTACTAGTGGTGTGCCACAAGGATCTGTTTTGGGACCACTGCTGTTTGTCATTTTTATAAATGACTTGGACGCAGACATAGGTGGATGGGTTAGTAAGTTTGCAGATGACACTAAAGTCGGTGGAGTGGTGGACAGTGTGGAAGAATGTTGCAGGTTGCAGGGAGACTTGGATAAACTGCAGAATTGGGCTGAAAGGTGGCAAATGGAGTTCAATGCAGATAAATGTGAGGTGATGCACTTTGGGAAGAATAATAGGAAGGCAGAATACTGGGTCAATGGAAAGATTCTTGGTAGTGTGGATGTGCAGAGGGATTTTGGTGTCCAGGTACATAGATCCCTGAAAGTTGCCACCCAGGTTGATAGTGCTGTTAAGAAGGCATACGGTGTGTTAGGTTTCATGGGTAGAGGGATTGAGTTCCGGAGCAGTGATGTCATGCTGCAACTGTACAAAACGCTAGTGCGGCCTCACTTGGAATATTGTGTACAGTTCTGGTCGCCCCATTACAGGAAGGATGTGGAAGCATTGGAAAAGGTGCAGAAGAGATTTACCACGATGTTGCCTGGTCTGGAGCGAAGGTCTTATGAGGAAAGACTGAGGAACTTGGTTCTGTTCTCATTGGAGAGAAGAAGGCTAAGAGGGGATTTAATAGAGACATACAAAATGATCAGAGGATTAGATAGGGTGGACAGTGAGAGTCTTTTTCCTAGGATGATGACGTCGGCTAGTATGAGGGGGCATAGCTGCAAATTGAGGGGTGATAGATTTAAGACAGATGTCAGAGGCAGGTTCTTTACCCAGAGAGTGGTAAGGGCGTGGAACGCCCTGCCTGCCAATGTTGTTAACTCAGCCACATTAGGGGCATTTAAACAGTCCTTGGATAAGCATATGGATGATGATAGGATAGTGTAGAAGGTGAGCTTAGATTAGTTCACAGGTCGGCGCAACATCGAGGGCCGAAGGGCCTGTTCTGCACTGTATTGTTCTATGTTCTATGTTCTATGTTCTATACTTAAGGTGTCATGAAATCCCATACTGGAAATTAAGATATATAAATTCAGGGGCTTTTCATATCAGAACAGGAAAGTTCTTTTTAAAGTAAAGACTGGAAATGCTCAGGAAATCTGACAACATCTGTGGAGAGAAAATCAGAGTTTACCTTTCAGGTTGGTGAGCTTTCATTGTAACTGTTCTGATGAAAAGTAATTGACTTGGAACATTGGCTGACCACTAGGATTCTCCCTGTCTCATTGTCAGCCATTTTACCAACAGCAGAATCAAATGCAGAGTGGTTGTCACCTTATGGGGGCAGGCAGCTGGTTTGTATGATTAAAGGACAAACAAGGAATCATTTTATGTTGCCTTTGGCTCTTTCTCGATGGTAGGGTGATTGCTACCATCTGGAGAAATGGAGATGGCATCCCTGCCCACAATACAGTAGAGAAGGCTTTGTGGTAACAAATGGTTTCCCATTCAAGACCAAGAAAGGCAGACTTTTTTCTAAACTCTTGCAGGGTTGTAAGTCTTCGGAACCTCCTTCCCTAGAATGTGGTGAAGCACAAGGAGATAAGCATAAGTTGGAGGTAGATTCTTAGTCAAGAAACTAAGGTGATGAGGAATAGGTGGAAAAATGGAATTGAGGCCCCAGTCAAATCCGTTAAAGTTGCCACAGTCCTACCAGACCACATGGTTGCCCTCTCTCTAGAGAGAAATGACCCGTGGCAGTTTAAACTGAGAGTCACCAACCTCAGGCAAGGGGAGAGATTGGGAATGAGAGTCCTTCATGGTAACTTCAGCTGGTGCAGGAATTGTCTTCACTCTGTTGGCATCACTCTACATTGCAAACCAGCCATCCAGCTAACTGACCTAACCAATTATCTGACCCTTGGCTTTGTGAATTTCTCAATGTACCTAACCTAGCACTGGAAGGTTTCACATCTCCTACATTCCTTACAAGGATTACCCCTCCCAGTGGCATTGCTGTGGTTTCAGAATTTCTGGCCCGGTTGCTGGACAGCATCAGGAATCTACACATCATTATTATTTAGACAGCCGACCAATAGGATGCCAGTACAGGGACTGCCTGTGGTCAGGTTGCCTAGCAGGTTTTGCTGCCAGCATGCACTGGCTCGAGACTAACTGATGTCAGCGCATTAATACTCTTTGTAAAAATTCAGCCTGTTAACTCGCATCTTGCCACAAATACAGCCCAAGCTTCTGAGTATTTCAATTCTTTCCTGTTTTCTTATTTAAGATTTCTAGCATCTTCAGTATTTCACTTCGTATTAGGTTCTATAAAATGTCTTTCCTGTAACCTGAATGGATCTTGAGTGTATTTTTTGTCTCCCTTTTTAGGTGCTGTATAATGTCTTTAACTCATTTGTTGCAGTCGGAGCAGGGAATATTCAAGGCCTGGACTACTTCAAAGGCATAGGTATAAGAGTCCTACTGATTTGATTTGATTTATTATTGTCCATGTACCAAGATGCAGTGAAATATATTGTTTTGCATGCTATCCAGACAAATCATACCTTCCAAAAGTACATCAGGGTACAGAATATAATGTTTCAGCTAAAGAGAAGTTGCAGGGAAAGATTAACTCTAATATATGCGAGGTCTATTCCTAAGTCTGATAACAACAGGGAAGAAACTGTTCTTGAATTTGTTGGTATGTGTTTTCAAACTTTTGTATCTTCTGCCCAATGGGAGACGGTGGGAGCGGTCTTTGATTATGTTGGTTGCTTTCCTGAGTCAATGGAAGAGAGGCTGGTTTTCATGATGGACTGTGCTGAGTTCACAACTTTCTGTAATTTCTTGTGGTCTAGAGAAGACCAGTTGCCATACCTAGCTATGATGCGCCCAGATGCTTTCTATGGTCAATCTATAAAAATTGGTAAGAGTCATTGTGGACCTTCCAAATTTCCTTAGCCTTCTGAAGACGTAGAGGCATTGGTGTGCTTTCTTGACTATTCATCAACAGATTGTTGGTGATATTTCCTACTAGGACCTTGAAATTCTTGACCATCTCCACCTCAGAACCACTGATACAGTCAGGAGCGTGTCTTCCATACCGCTTCCTGAAATCAATGACCAGCTCCTTTGTTTTGCTGACTTTGAGGGAGAGATTGTTGTTGTTACATCATTCGATTAAGCTCTGTATCTCTTTCCTGTAATCTGTAGTTGTTTGAGATCCAACACCACTGTGGTGGTGTCATCAGCCAATTTGTAAATGGAGTTAGGTGAATTTAGCCACAAAGTTGTGAGTGCATAATGAATATAGTAAGGGGCTGAAGACATGGCCTTGCGGTGTTGAGGATTATCGTGGAGGAGGTGTTGTTGCCTATTGGTACTGATTGCTGCCTGTGGGTCAGAAATTCAAGGATCCAGTTGCAGAAAGGGGTGCAGAGTCCTAGGTCTCAGAGTTTGGAGATGAGTTTGGTTGAAATTATGGTGTTGAAGGAAGAGATAAAGTCAATAAATAGGAGTCTGACGTAGGTATCCTTGTTATCCAGATTTTCCAGGGATGAGTGTGGGGCCAGGGAGATTGCATCTGTCATCTACTGGATCATAAGGAGCAGAAAGAAGACAATCATAATAAAACCCAACTGGTTTGCTTAATGTCCCTTGGAAGAAAATAACCAGGCTTATCTGATGCAAACTGTATGTGATTCCAGTCCCACACCAATGCATGTGATTTCAAACATCCCTCTGCTGTAGCCAAGCAAATTACTCTATGTTATCAATTTAACAGTGAGAAAAAAATGCAGTAAATGCAAAAAATGCAGTACTCAGTACTGCGTTGGTATGTCAGCCTAGATTACATGTATAAATCTCTGAAGTGGTACTTGACCCTACAATCTCTTAACTCAGAGTCGACAACAATTTGACCTGCAATATTCTTAAATGTTAATACTGGGAAGGTCAAAGCTGTTGTTTTTGGCCCCTGTCACAAACTCTGTTTCTAAGCCATTGACTCAATAGCTCTGCCTAGCAACTTTGAAGCTGAACCAAAGCTCACAAAAGTAGATTTGTATTTGACTGCAGGATGAACTCCCTACTTCACATCCATGCATTTCCTTAAGATTGCAATCGCTGTGTCATATCACCTAGCTCTGTCCCCTGCCTCAGCTCATCTGCTGCTGAAATCTTTGCTCCCTCTGAACATGCCTGTGGCATTGCACTCCTGGTCAACCTCCCAGCTGCTATAAACTTAAGTCTACCCAAAACTCTGCTCCTGGGTCTGTGTCACACCAGATCCCACCCATTATCATCCCTGTCATTATTGACTTACTTTAGCTGCCAGTTAAGCAATACAATGATTTTAAAATGTTCATTCTTGTTTTCAAACCTTTCTGCAGCCATCTCAATACCTTCCTCCAGTCCTACATCTCTCTAAGCTATATTCAATTCTGGGCCCCTGCAGACTCCTGATTACAATTGCTCCAACGTTAGTGGCTCACCATTCAGAGGTAGTAAGAACTGCAGAAGTTGGAGTCAGAGTCACTATAGTGTGGAGCTGGATGAACACAGCAGGCCAGGCAGCATCGGAGGATCAGGAAAGTTGACGTTTCAGGTCAGGATCCTTCTTCAGAAATGGGGGAGGGGAAGGGAGTTGGGAAATAAGTAGAGGGAGGAGGACTGGGGCTAGGGGAAGGTAGGTGGGATGGTGGTAGGTGGAAGCAGGTAGTTGGTAGTAGGGATGAAGGGTTTAGGCCCGAAACGTCAAGTTTTCCTGCACCTATGATGCTGCTTGACCTGCTGTGTTCATCCAGCCCCATGCTTGTTATCTCGGATTCTCCAGCATCTGCAGTACCTTTTATCTCAGTTGGTAGTAGGGATTGGTCAGTGGAGAGGGTGGGGCAGATAAGCGGGGAAGAAGATGGACAGATTGTGTCAGGTCAAGGAGGTAGGGATGAGTGGGAAGTTTGGATGTGGAATGAAGTCAGCGGTGGTGAGATTTTAAAACTTCCTTTCCCCAGCCCCACCCCTCCTCCCTCTATTTATTTCCCAGTTCCCTTCCCCCTCCCCAGTCCTGATGAAGGCTCCTGACCTGAAACGTCAACTTTCCTGCTCCTCTGATGCTGCCTGACCTGCTGTGTTCCTCCAGTTCCACACTGTGTTGGCTCTGTATTAGTTAGCAAAGCCCTAATGGCTAAAGAATTCTCTCTCCAAACCTCTCTGCCTGTGTATCTCTCTTTTGTCCTAGCTGCTGGTCTTCAATTCCTATCTATTTGACGCAGCTTTTGATCATCTATCCTAAAATCATGTCAGGTGGCTTGGTGTCAAATTTTAGTTTGGTAACATGCACTTTAAGTGTCTTGTTGTGTGTTACTGCAATAAAGATGCTGTCTGAATATTAATATCCAACATTGTTTGCCAATATACAGTAACATGTTGATGCATTAATATCCTTGTTCACATCTTGTCATATTTTACATCAGACTGCAGTTTTAATGGGATTGTTTGTTTCTTCCTAGTTTCTTTCTTTGTTGTAAGTTTGGGTGGAATTGCCATTGGCATCATCTTTGGATTCCTATTGGCCCTGGTAACCAGATTCACGAAGCATGTGAGGGTGATCGAACCTGGATTTGTCTTTGTCATTTCATACTTGTCCTACCTCACTTCGGATATGCTTTCCCTCTCTGCTATATTAGCGTAAGTACTTTTTTAAAAAAACTGATCGATGTTGTCTGTAATCTTCCCTTAGCTGCATGTAGTTAGTGCCAGAAAGATCATTCTCAGGTACAGAAAAGGGATGGAGGAACTCCCTTCCCTGTTTCATTGACAAAAATGCAGCTAGAAGGTGTTAGGTTTAACTCCCACTTAACATTGAGTTTGCTGATTTCAATCAGGATGACAGTTTTAACCAGCCATGGTGTCTCTGGGCTCCTGTGGTGAGAGTAGAAAGTGTCTGATAGTTACCAAATGATCCTTGCTGGAATTGGAGTCAGTCTGGATGTTGGGTGAGCCCTGGATCAGGTTTGACTCTTCCTGTTCCTCAGAAAAATGCATTTGCATGTAAAGATTGGAAATTGGGTGAGTGTTCCAAATGCACCACCCTACCCGCTCAGTTCAAGAAAGTTAACAAAATGATGGGAATTCATGTGCTTGTAATGTTTACAATTTGGCTGTCAATGGGTTAATTCTGGTGATTAGTGGACAGCCATCACTTCTGTGCTGATAAATGGAGTCTTGGATGTTGTTCCGTTTTCTTTTTTGAAATTGGAGGAAATTTCACTGAGGTCTCCATAAGTGGCCACGGATCTCTGTTCTTTCACCAATCGGAGCACAACAGTACCCGGGAGATCCAATGCGTTTCTGCAGTCAGTTCAGTTCTTCCAATATGAGAAGCTGGGCAAAGACCTTGATTCCTCCTTGCTCATGACAGACTGGTTTCTCCGGAGCTTCCTAGGAATTTCTTGATGGAACAATAATTGCAGAAAGCCTAGGAACAAACCACCCAGACTCAGCACATGTTCGAGATGACCCACAACCAAAACAGAATTTGCTGGAGAGGTTCAGCAGATCTGGCAACATCTGTGGAGAGAAATCACTGTCAACATTTTGGCTCGAGTGACTCTTCCTCAGAACTGACCCGAAATGTTAACTCTGATTTCTCTCTACAGATGCTGCTACACCTGCTGAGCTTTTCTAGCAATTTCTGTTTTTGTTGCTGATTTACGACATCTGCAGTTTTTTCGGTTTTTATTCAAGATTATCCAGTTTGGTCTCACTGAAAGAGGCTAAGGTTGACCAGACCAGATAGGAGTGCAAGGGGAATATATGACCTCAATATTCTAGCCTGATTTATTGAGGGGCAACATGTTGAGTTTTCCGTTCTTCCAACCTTAAATAGCTTTGGTTCTTTTCCACCAGTATTGCATTCTGTGGCATTTGCTGTCAGAAATATGTGCAAGCCAACCTCTGCGAGCAGTCGATTATCACCGTCAAGTATGCAATGAAAATGCTAGCGAGTGGAGCAGAAACCATTATCTTCATGTTTTTGGGAATATCTGCAGTGGATACGACAATATGGACATGGAATACACCATTTATCCTTTTCACCCTGGTTTTCATCTCTATCTACAGAGTCATCGGTGAGTGCTTCATGCTTAAGGGGCTGGTGTTTAATCAAATCTTTTGTAACCACACAAGCAAAGGGAGAAATTAGTTAACATAAGAAAAAGTAGTTCTAATGTAATGTGAGAGTCATGAACTCTTTTGTTAAAATAAATTAATCATCATAACTTTCCCTCTCTGATGTGGATCAGAACCTTTCCAAATTTGACAATTAACCAATTCCTTTTTGAAGGAAGTAATTAGCAGGTTAGGCATAATCTATGGAGACAGAGACAATTAATATTTCAATTCCATGATCTTGCAACTGTGGTAAGGCAGGCAAATCCCTTTAATCTTTTTCCTTCCCTTTATCCCCGGCACTGTCCTCACCTAAGATTGTTCATTTCTTGTATCTTCCACTCCTCTTGGAAAATCATTAACATCAACCCTGTTTCTTTCTCCACTGATGCTGTACCACCTCCTGAATGTTTCTCGCATTTTCTGTTTTCGTCTCAGATTTCCAGCATTTAGCTTTTGTCCCTCTTTTTGAAGGGGCTAATCAATATGTTATTTACTTAATAGGGGGATAAATGTGTGCGCGTATTGACGGAAGTGTTCATTTGGAGGAGATGGACAATGATGAGTTGTAGAGACATATTTGATAATCTGACTATCTATCCTCCTGAGCTTTAAAAGGAGTCAAATTCGTCATGAGGAGATTTTCCACTCGCTAAAATGAATGGAATGAAGATTGTGGGCTCAGGGTGCTCAAGTAGAAAATCCCACCATCCATATCCTTAGAAGGAACCTAACGGCCCTGATTTTCGATTAGCTGGACAGTCATTATGCCAAAGTAGATGGGAAATGGGCAAGACGACTCTGCAGAATCTCCTTCATTGCACACTCTGAATTTTAGAGGACATCAAATTTTTCTTTTGGGCACTTCCCAAAACCCCTGAAGGTCACTATTTAAATTGGCTTCCAATGAAGTTAGTAAAATAGTTACTCTAACTCTTGGGTAACTATATTAACTGACCCCATACTTACCTAATACACACCCACCTACACTTTCTCCAGATCTTTTACACTCCTCACACCCTGACCTGACATTCCCTCTCACATCACTCGATACCCACTACTCCTGCTGAACTTAACCTGACACCCACAATCCTGTCAGCCCCAAACTGTCACCACCCCTGCCTCACCAGATCCTACCCAACTGGCACCTTAGCCTCCTCAGCACCCTAACAGCACAACTATTTTTTGTACTTGCCATTCGACAGCAGTTGTCTCATGTCTGTCAGAACCTTTAGTTTTCACAACATGTCAGCTGACTGCTGTCAAAAGGGACCATGCTTCACGTTTTTTTGATCGTTCTACACTACAAAAAAAGCTGTCAGTATGCAAGAACGGCCCCATATTTCCAAAGAAGACCTGTGTGGAATCGTGTCAGAAGTGTGGAGCTCCCTTCTTTTGTTTAAGAAAAGGGCCAGAGTGGCATTCTGTATGAGATGGTCACTCCTTGTAAAATCCAGCCCGGTAGTTAATCAGCTGAGAATCACTGAGTTAAATACAGTTATTATCCAACATTAGAGTCATAGAGTCATACAGCAAGGAACCAGATCTTTCAGTCCAACCCATCCATGTTGACCACGATTTCTCAACTAAACTAGTCCCATTTGCCTGTGTTTGGCACATATCTCTCTAAACCTTTCCTATCCATGTAATTGTCCAAATGTCTTTTAAATGTTGTAATTATACACACCTCTACCACTTCCTCTGGCAGCTCGTCCCATATATATACACCACCCTCTGCGTGAAAATGTTGCCCCTCTGGTCCCTTTTAATATTTTTCCCTCTCACCTTAAAGACATGCCTTCTAGTTTTGGACTCCCCCAACCTGGGGAAAAGACCCTGGCCAATCAACTAATCAATGTCCCTCATGATTTTATAAATGTCTATAAGGTCACCCCTCAGCCTCCTATGCTCCAGGGAAATAAGCCCCAGCCTATCCAATCTCTCCTTATAACTCAAGCTTTCCAGTCTCGGTAACATCCTTGTAAATCTTTTTTGCACCCTTTCCAGTTTAATAATATCCTTCCTATAGCAGGGTGATCAGAATTGTACTCCAAATGTGGCCTTACCAATGTCTTGTTTAGCTGTAATACGACATCCCAACTCCTGTCCTCAATGCACTGACCAATGAAGGCAAGCGTGCCAAATGCCTTCTTCACCACCCTGTCTACCTGTGGTGCCAGTGTTAAGGAACTATGTACCTGCACTCCTACGTCTCTCTGTTCGACAACTCTCCCCAGGGCTGTTTAGTTTTCAGAAGAGTTTTGGTTGGTCATGAGCAGAGATCCCATTGTTTATTTAAGAAACATGCTTAAAGAAGATGTAAAAGAGAAATAGGATCAGGAGTGGGCCATATGACCTCTTCCCACCATTTAACAAAAGCATAGTGATCTTCAACTACAGATCCATTTTTTTGTCTGATGACTTTGCCCCTCACCCTGAGAGCCCTAAAGCCTATTTGATCTAGGCCTTTGATTTACTCAGTGATTAGGTATCCGCAGTTCTCTGGGTAGAGAAATTTGAAGATTCTCAAACCTCTGAGTGAAGCAATTTCTCCGTGTATCAGTTTGAAATGGATACCCATTTGAGACTGTGCCTCCTAGTTTTATATTGTCTGACCGGGAGTAGCAGCCTCAGAGCAAGTACCCTGTCAAACCTTCTCAGACTCTTATGTTTCAGTAAGATAATTTTTCCAAACTGTAGAGAGTAAAGGCCACCTATGCTCAAACTGTTCTCAAAAGACAACCCTCTCAACCCAAGAACCAAACTAATGAATCTTTGTTGCACCCTCTATAAAGCAAGTATATTCTTCTTTAAGTTCTGAGGCCGAAGGCATAAACAATACCCCAGATGTGATCCCACCAAAGCCTTGTACGTTTGAGGCAAGTCATTCTTACTCTTGTACTCCAATGCACCTGCAAATAAAGACTTAACATATTGTATGCATTTCTAACTGCATCTTGCGCCCATATGTTTGAGCTTCTAGTGCGAGGCTGCTAAATCCTGTCTGGATACCAACATATGACAGTTTCTCATGATTTAAAAATATATTCCATTTGTCTTACCACAGCAAAAACTAAAAACCCCCTCATTCACTTGACCTATCTGTATGCTTTTGAAGAATCTGAGTATGATTTTTTGTGTCTTTAACTACATATAAATATGTATTATATATGTACATATAAATATATATAAAGATAAATATTAGGCACTGAACGTTAGAGGCACCTGGAAGATGGCAATGTGTTGGGAGAGGTCAGGCCTCAAATGTACTGGCATCAGGTGACTTGTTAATTTTAAGGAGCTAATAATGACTGCAGTAATAATCATGAGGAATGGTGGAATGGGGTGAAACAAGAATTGTGCTCTCTTCTTGATGAAGGCCAATAAAAATAGCTTAAAACTCATTTGTAAATGGTGGAAAGCCCATTATTTAAAGCAACGCATGGACTATTCTGTTCTGAAACAGATCAGCTGGAGGGAGGTGGCTGCAGAGTGAGGGTCCAGTCTTGACTCCTCCAATGCATCACCCGGCCCCAAAAAATAGTCAACAGGACACTCAGTACAGGAATGTCATTGGGGTTATGTAATTGGCAAGGAGAATGGAAACCCAGGGTCAAAGCTCTGAATTGGGTTCACATCCCCTGGTATCACAGGGGCAAAAATGCGAAGGAGAGTTGTGCAGCCACTTGGGCTACAAGGAAGGTTCCAGCTGGCAATGATGGCAAGAGTGACAGAGTTTTGGCACCATGGTGATGAGGAAGACCATGCTCTGCACGAAAGGTGGAACCCTGAGCAGCAGAAAGGGCAGAGGGGAAGGAAGAAAAGCAAGAAGGAGATAGAGAACATATGACCAGTGCAAGCTTTACTGCTGAAGATGGCAATAGCTGCAGTGAACCAAAATCTATTGCTGCAAGAGACTGTGACTCTGGGCAGAAGGCCACAGAGGTTGTTTTCTCATCCTTGAAGACCTTGTATCACGCAGCAGTGGCCATCGTGCCTTTCTTGAAAACTGTTTGTTATGGCTGGACTTTTCTTGCAATCATCCCAAATATCATATCATTGGCTGTGTCATTTGGGACCTAGTTGGATTACATTGCATTGGTTTCAAAATACTGCCTATTAATTATTTACAACTGGTATTGACCAATGAGAGAGGATTAATTAATGACTTCATGGGGAAAGTGCCTGTAGGTAGCAGTGATCATAATATGATTATATTTTACTTAACTTTTGAGGAAGAGAAGAGTGGGTCAAAAACTAAATACAATTATAAGGGCATGAAGGCCGAGCAAGTGAAAATGAACTGACAATTTGCATTGAGGGTTCTGTCAATAAAGACATGGTGGATATTTCAAATACGTAAATTAGGCGTGTTCAAACATGAAAGAAAATTCCAAAGGGGGGACCCGCTGTCCATCGATAACTAAAAAAGTTAACAATTGTATTAAACTTAATGAAAAAGCATATAATTGCACAAAGGTGAATGGCAGTTTAGAAGATTTGACAGACTGTAAAAACATGAAAAATTACAATAAGCTTAATAAGAGAAAAAATTGTGTATGAGAGAAAGTTAGCTAAAAATATAAATACAGATAATGAGGGTTTCTACGGCTAAAAAGAAGCTAACAAAATTTGCATTGGTCCTATTTAAAATGAACCTGGGGACTTCTAATAGAAAATAAGGAGGTGGCCAATGAATTTAATTGGAATTTTGTTTTGGTCTTCACTACAGTGTATATGCAAGTAACATCCCAGAAATAGCTGTCAATCGGGAAGGGAAGGAGAACTCAAGAAATTTATAATCACCAGGAAATAGCAGTTAGCAAATTGTTGGGACTGTGGGTTGACTGGCTAACAGGAAGCAGAGAATGAGCATAAATGAGTCATTTCTGGTCAGCAACATGTTATGAGTGGTTTGTCTCTGGGATCAGTGCTAGGACCTCAACTGACTACAATTTATATAAATGACTTGAATGAAGAGTCTGAAGGTAAGGTTGCTAAAATTACTGGTGACACAAAGATCGGGAGGAAGATAAGTCTTGAAGAGGAAACAAGGAGGCTTCCAGATGATAGGTTTTGTGAGTGGGCACAAATGGAGTTTAATGTGGGAAAATGTAAAATGGTTCACTTCAGCAGGAAAACTGAAAATGAAGCTAATTATTTTCAATAATGAGAGATTGTCGAGTTTTTAGATACAGATGATTTGAGTGCATGCATCCAAGTTCATGAATTGGAAAGGGTTGGTATGTAGATACTACAAATAATTAGGAAAGAAGGTTGAATGTTATTGTTTGTTGCAAGAGAAATATATAGGGGGATTATGGTTCAGTTATACAAGGTATTGTTAAGATTGTATTGGGGTAATGTGTGCAATATTTACCTCCTTATTTAAGGAAGGATGTAAATGTGTTGGAAGCAGTTCAAAGGAAGATTTACTGAACTGAGACCTGGAATGGGTCTTGGGGTTGGTTGACTTGCCGAGCTGGTTTGTTGTTCTGCAGACGTTTCATTACCGTGCTGGGTAACATCATCAGTGCAGCCTTCGATGAAGCATCGATGTGTTTTTCCGCCTGGTTTTTAAACTGTGGAGTCAGTTGAACTGGATTGCCTCACTTCTGGTTTTCCTACGTAGCGGAGTGTATATGGGGTCAAGTTCTATGTGTTTGTTAATGGCTTTCTTTGTGGAGTGCCAGGCTTCTAGGAATTCCCGTGCCTGTCAGTGTGGAGCTGGAGGAACAAAGCAGGCCAGGCTGCATCAAAAGAGCAGGAAAGTCATTTCTGAAGAAGGGTCCTGACCCGAAACGTCAACTTTCCCCTCATCTGAAGCTGCCTGGCCTGTTGCGTTCCTCCAGCTCCATACTGTGTTATCTCTGACTCCAGCATCGGCAGTTCTTACTATTCCTGGAATGGGTCAGTTGTCCAGTGAGCAAAGTTTGGAAAGGCTAGGTTTGAATCCATTGGATTTTGGAAGACACTTGACAGGATGAATGAGCAAAGGATATTTCCTCTGATCGGAGATTCTAGAAGTGGGGATTGCTGTTTAAAAATAAATGAAAGTTGGTCATTTAAGACAGAGTTCAGGAATTTTGTTTTTTCAGAGGATTGAGTGTTTTTGGAATGTTTCCTCAAAAGGCAGTGGAGGCAGTATCTTTGTGTATTTTCAATGCAAAGATAGACAGAGCCTTGATAAGCAAACAGAGAAATGTTATGTGGGAAGGCAGGAATATGGGATAACAAGGTGTGGAGCTGGATGAACACAGCAGGCCAAGCAGCATCATAGGAGCAGGAAAGCTTGACGTTTTGGGCCTAGACTCTTCATCAGAAATTGGGGAGTGGAAGAGGGTTCTGAAATAAATAGGGAGAGAGGGGGAGGCGGATAGAAGATGGATAGAGGAGAGGATAGGTAGAGAGGAGGCAGACAAGTCGAAGAGGCAGGAATATGGGTTTGAGGTTAAAATTAGGTCAGTCAACATCCTATTGGATAGTGGAAGAGACTTGAAGGGCTGAGTGGCTTACTCCTCCCAGTTTATATATTCATATGTGCTTTGTATGGGGCGGCATGGTGGCACAGTGGTTAGCACTGCTGCCTCAGGCGACTGTCTGTGTGGAGTTTGCACATTCTCCCTGTGCCTGCATGGGTGTGCTCCAGTTTCCTCCTACAGTCCAAAGATTGCAGGCTAAATGGATTGGCTGTGCTAAATTGCCCATAGTGTTCAGGGATGTGTAAATTAGGGGGGTTAATCAGGGGATGGGTCTGGGTGGGACACTCTGAGGTTCGGTGTGGACTTATTAGGCCAAAGGGCCTGTTTCCACAGTGTAGGGATTGTATTCTGTGCACTATTTGGGTACCAATCTTAGAAAACGTCACATGGTTCAAAGAATTCAGTGGTTCGAATGTGCTGTGACCTTGAATTGAAGGTGTTATGATAGCAGATTTGAGTTTCAACTAAAATATTCCTACTCTTTAAATATTTTAGGTGTTGTAATTCAGACCTGGATTCTCAATCACTACCGTGTGGTGCAACTGGGGATTATAGATCAGGTGGTGATGTCATATGGAGGCCTGCGTGGGTCAATGGCCTTTGCTCTGGTGGTGTTGTTGGATCTGAAGTATGTACATGAGAAGCGACTGTTTGTCAGTGCAACCATCATTGTGGTATATTTCACAATCATCTTTCAGGTAACCATTAATATTGTACTGTCCAAAGTTTCTGTGGTACTTCAATCAAAAAGTTACTTTATCTTTCAAATAAACTGTTAAACTGAGGTCTTCTGTGGACTTTAAATATCCCATGATACTATTTTGAAGAAGAGCTGGGGAGCTCTATCCTGTAGCCTGACCAATATTAATCAACCGACATCAGTAAAACAGTTGTCTTGGTCATTACCAATTTGCTGTTTCTGGGTTTTTGATGTGACCAATTGGCTGCTGTGTTTCCTGTACAACAACAGTAATCTCACTCTTAAAAAGAAATTCTCTGACTGCGTAAAAGCCATTATATAAAGATAGAGATAAAAGGTACTGCAGATGCTGGAGAATCCGAGATAACAAGCGTGGGGCTGGATGAACACAGCAGGTCAAGCAGCATCATAGGAGCAGGAAAACTTGACGTTTCGGGCCTAGACCCTTCTAGCCCCACGCTTGTTATCTCCTATATAAAGATAGACTTTTTTATTCCAGAAACCCAAGACATTTCATGCAATAGCACAGACTATGTTGTAAACAGTCTCCGTTCTATTCCCTTTGACAATAAATGGAGCTAAAGCTATCATTAGGATAAAAATCCAACAGGATGGGAAGCTGTTATCTCTTGAAGTAGACTCCAGTTGCAAGAATTCTAATTGGTCTGTAACAAAGCTTGGTCTGCATAATCGATTTGTATCACCTTTTGGCGATGCTGCCCAAGACAGGTCTGGTAAGATTTAAAGATAAAGTGTATTTTAGCCAACAATAATACATAGGAATTTATACATATAAATTAGGAGCAGAAGTAGGCCATTTGGCCCATCTAGTTCCTCTGTCATTTAATGAGATCATGGCAGATCTGTTTGTTTTGAATTCCATTTTCTCATCTATGCCCCAAAAACCTTACCTTCTTATTAGGCAAGTAGTGGAAGTGCCGGTGTTGGACTGGGGTCGACAAGGTCAGCAATCACATGACCAAGCTATAGTCCAACAGGTTTCGGAACCTTACTCCTCCTTCAGGTGTTAGTGATAGACATGGTATCAGACACAGAATTTATGAGTAAAAGATCAAAGGGTCACACCACTGATGAGGGTGTATTAAACAAACCTGAGATACTGTTAAATCTCCAATCAGTTAGGAGGTTTTAACTGATTAATATGTATATGTAAATTCCTGAATTCCTTTC
>JAHRHZ010000029.1:17176020-17225426 GCA_024137785.1 Ginglymostoma cirratum
TACGTTGATGAGCTATCTATAAATTGTGTGCTTTTTGAACAAAATAGAATGCATCTGCAAATATTCACTCCATACATTCATGTGTATGTGTGTGTGTAAGAGAGTGAGTGTGCGTGTGCGTGTGTGTGTGCGCGCGCATGTGGGAGAGAAAGTGTGTGTGCGTTTCTGCAAGTGTGTGTGTGTTTAGAGTGTGGTGAGGTTACCTGTAGTGCGACATGACCCCAAGATCCTGGTTGAGGCCGTCCTCATGGGTACCAAACTTGGCTATCAGCCTCTGCTCGGTGACTCTGTGTTGTTGTGTATCCCAAAGTCCGTCTTGGAAGACATTTACCCAAAGATCTGAGGTTGAATGCCCCTGACCACTGAAGTGTTCCCTCACTGGGAGGGAGCATCCCTGTTTGGCAATTATTGCGTGGTGTCTAATCATCCATTGTTGTAACGTCTGGATGATTTCGCCAATGTACCATGCCTTGGGCATCCTTGCCTGCAGCGTATGAGATAAACAGCGTTGGCCGAGTCACATGAGTATCTGCTGTGCACGTGGTGGGTGGTGTTTCCATGTGGGAAGTTTGCTGTGAACAATAGTCTGTTTAAGGTTTGGTGGTTGTTTGAAGGTGAGAAGTGGAGGCGTGAGGAAGATCTTGGTGAAGTGCTCATCGTCATCAATAATGTGTTGAAGGCTGCAAAGAACATGGCGTAGTTTCTCCGCTCCCGGGAAGTATTGGATGACAAAGGGTACCCTATCAGATGTATTCCATTTCTGTCTTTTGTGGAGGTCATTATGGTTTTTCACTGTAGTACTTTGGAACTGGCGATCAATGAGTTGAGCATCGTGCCCTGTTCCTATGAGAGCGTCCTTCTACACCTTCAGATGTCCATCTTGTTCCTCCTAATCCAAACAGGTCCTGCATATGCATAGGGCTTGTCTGTAGGGGACGGCTTTTTTACTATGTTTAGGGTGAAAGCTGGAGAAGTGCAGCGTCGTGAGATTATCCGCAGGCTTGTGGTAGGGAGAGGTACTGAGATGTCCGTCCTTGATGGAGATGTGTGCCCAAGAATGAGACTGATTCTGAAGAGTAGCCCATGGTAAGTCTTTGTGGTGGGATGGAACTTGTTGATAACACTATGTAGTTGTTTCAGTGATTCCTCGCCATGAGTCCAAAGGAAGAAAATGTCGTCAATATATCTGGTGCATAGTGTTGGACAGAGGTTCTGTGCAGCGCACGTGCGCGCGCGCACACACACACACACACACACACACACACCTGAATTTATGGGGTGAATTTGTATTTGCAGATGCATTCTATTTTGTTCAAAAAGCATGCAATTTATGCATAGTCAGTCAACGTGGTGTGCTATAAACTCCTACATTAGAAATAAAATCAGTCCGATTCCAATCCAAAGCACAGATTCTACACAAGGCCTCATACCTAACATGCATTGTCTGACCTAAAATGTCACCTCTCCTTTGCATTGATAAAACTTTAGTTCTCTCAGGACAGGGACTTGAAAGGAATTTGGGGATTTACATATACATGTTAATCAATTAAAATCTCCTAATTGATTGGTTGGAGATTTAACAGCTTCTCAGGTTTGTTTAACACATCCTCATCAGTGGTGTGACTGTTTGATATTTTACTTATGAATTCTGTGTCTGATACTACCTGTCTCACTAATATCTGAAGAAGGAGTGAGGCTCTGAAAGCTTGTGTTTTCAAATAAACCTATTGGATGATAACCTGGTATCGTGTGATTTCTGACATCATTCTTAAAAACCCAGCTTCCTCCCTATGGTAAACCTTCCCTGTTCTGTACTCCACCCCTGACATAGCTCATTTAGGGATCATTGGTCATCTTCTTTGTGAGTCTGCCCATCTTCCAGTGGCCAGCATTACCAAGCTTTGGCCTTGCTAATCAATCGGTTTAGCTGGCAGCTCTAGAACTTGTGACTTTCTCCCCAGAGAGGGTGAACATGTTACTTTCAACTTGATAATGCCACCTACATGCACACTATGGCAGAAGAGAGGACATTTTCTTTGTCCATCCATCTCTGATTGACTTTTTTGTGGCGAGTGAGCAATCTGTCAATCCCAAAATCTTCAGCCCTAAACATGATGGAGTTGTGCTCATTTAGCCTGGTTGTATAAGGAGAGAAATTAAGACTATTTCCTCAGCCAAGGCCGCATGCAGCAGCATTCAACAGTATTCCTGCTGTCTGTACTGTACGGAGGAAGATGAGAACTACTCTTGATTTGTATTGTATGAAATTTGCTGAAAATGGAAAATCCGGCTACTGAAAATTCTGCATGAATGCAAAACGTGCATTGTTACATACAAATGGAAACAATTGCCATGTAACATTCATGACCACAAAGACGTCATAAAGCATTTTAAAAACTGTTAAAGATTTCTGAAGTGAAATCACCATTGTGAGATAGAAAATGTATGAATAAATGGACAACTTCTGTTTTGAACTTGCTCTCACTGATCTGAGGAATTTATTGTATTGAATTTATATCCAAAATATTGGATTCTATTGAGCGATGAAGTAGACTGCATTGTGACATTTTTCAGGGTCTGACAATCAAACCATTGGTTAAATGGTTGAAAGTAAAGAGGAGTCAGCAGAAGGAGCCTTTACTCAATGTGAAACTTCATGAAAGGGTAAGTTCCAGTCTCTCAGCATTCAATAAATGTGTTGGAGGAGGATTCCTTCCTGAAGGAGCTCTCTGTTGATGCAATTTGGGAGCACTGGCTTGATGCGAGAGTTACCACTGCTATGACAATTTTTCTGTTGGTAGGACTGAGTATGTGCAGTTGTTGGTTAAGGAAGTGAGGCAGGTAAGAAGACCCAAGAGGTAGGAGTCTTAGACTTTACAATTGATCAACAAGGCTTAAGGTTCTTTCAGCTTGTTTAGTTGACAGTAAGGGCTTCGGTGTGGATAAGCTAACTGATTCTTGGCACCACAGTACAGGAAGCCATTTAAATGAACAGAGGAGGAAGTAAAAGTGAATGTATTGGTAGTTTGAGGAGCTAGATCCTAAATTTGGAAGCAGAAACCTGAAGGTCATAATTTCTGCAGTATCACCTAAGACATGCAAAGGCATAGGGAAGATCAGATCAGAGGTGAATGCGTGGCTCAAAGACTGGTATGGGAAAAGTGCGGTCTGGTTTGTTGGTCAATTGCACTGGTACTGGGAGAGTGAGATTTGTAGCAATGGGATAGTCTCAACCTAAACTGTGCTGAGGCTGATGTTCCTACCAACCGCCTAACCAATGAAGTTGAGTGGATTTTAAACTAATGAATGATTAGCAGGGTTTATGATTAGCAAATGATTAGCAAAGTTGCAAGGGCAACTTTGTGTATCTCTGATAAATCAAAATGTATAGTCAAGGTTACAGAGATCAGTATTAATACAGGAAATGATAAATAAACTATGGCAAGAATGAATACAGAGTATGAATCTTGGTGTCAACCAATAGCGGACTCAGCACTGATGGTCACAGGCCTTCAGTCCAATAAACAACCCTCTACACCTTTGCTTTCTACATCAAGCCAATTTTTTATCCAATTGGCAAGCTCTCCCTGGATCCCTTGTGATCTAACTTTACTAACTAGTCTACCATGTAGAACTTTGTTGTCGGTCTTGCTAAAGTCCACGTAGGCAACGTCTACTGCTCTGCCTTCATCTATCTTCTTGGTTTCATCCTCAAAAATCTTAACTGAGTTTGTGAGAAACAATTTCCCACATCCAAGGCCATGCTGACTATCCCTGATCAGTTCTTGACCCTCCAAATGCATGTAAATTCTCTCTCTCTAACAACTTATCCACAACTGACATCATACTGGTCAGATCTGGGTTCTTATGGACTTCAATCTAGAGTTAGCATAAGATAAGAGTGGCTAGTGAGACAGTTGATGCATTGCCTTTAATCTTCCAAAATACTCTTGATTTGTGGACAGTCCCATTAGATTGGAAGATATTGAATGTAACTACTTCATTCAGAAGGGGACGGAAACAGAAAGCAGGAAACTACAGTACAGTTGGTTTAACAACATGGGAAAAATATTGAAAAATATTAAATTCAAGGTAATCAGGCAGAGTCAGCATGGTTTGTGAAAGGGAAATTATGTTTGACCAACCAATTGGAGTATTTTTTTCCCCTTCATGCTGTGGATGATGGGGAAGAGATGGACATACTTAGATTTCCAGAAGGCATTTGATGAAGTGTCACAAAGATTTTGGAAAATAGAGATTCGTGATGTTATGAGTAGCATATTGGCATGGATGAAAGATTGTCTGGCTAACAGGAAGCAGAGAGCAGGCAAGATGTACTGAATTGTGTGTCATAGGGATTGTTGCTGGGACCTCAACTGTTTACATTTATATAAATCACTTACTTGGTGACTTAGATGAAAGAGTAGAAAGTATGGTTGAAACATTTGCTGATGACACAGAAATAGATAGGAAGGTTGTGAAGGGAACATAAGGAGCCTAGGAAAAGATATAAACAGGTTGAGTGAATCAGCAAAAATGTAGCAAATAGAGTTTGATGTGGGAAAATGTGAAATTGTCATTATGGCAGGAAGAATAAAAAAGGTTTGTTATCTAGGTGCTGAGAGAATGCGGAGTTCTGAGACAGGGACAGGTTGTGCACGAAACACAAAAAGTTAGTAACCAGGTACAGCAGGACATTAGGAAAAGAAATAGAATGTGATATCATTTATATTCAGTGGTATTGCATACTTCAGTTTGCAAGACAACAGCGAAACTGCATCTGGAATATTGTGCACAGTATTGGTCACTTTATTTAAGGAAGGATGTAAACGTGTTGGAGACAGTTCAGAGAAGTTCAACTAGACTACACACCTTCCAAACCCAAGGCCACTTCCATCTAGATGCTCATGGGCAGTAGGTACATGGGAATGCCACCACCTGCAAGTTGTTCTGAAGCCACTCACCATCTTGACTTGGAAATATATCCCCATCCCTTCACTGTCGCTGTGTTAAAACCTTGGAATTCCCTCCTTAATGGCATTGTGGGTCTACCTACAGCCCGTGGGCTGTGGTGGTTCAAGTAGGCAGCTCACCTCCAGTTCTCAAGGGTATTAGGGATGGACAATAAATATCAGTGGAGTCACCAATGCCCAGGTCTACTGAGTAAATTTTAGCAAAGACCTGAAATGGGAAGTTGTCTTATGAGGAAAGATTGGACTGGCTAGGATTCTATTTGTGGAGTTTAGATGTATACATAGCAACTTGATTTAAAAATAAACCCTATAAAATCCTGAAGGGTCTTGATGAGATTGATATGGAGAGGACATTTGCTCTTAAGGGAAAATCAAGAACTAGGGGTTGCTGTTTAAAAATCAGGGCCTATCCCTTTATAACAGGTGAGGTAAAATATTTTCTGATGGTTATGAGTCTTTGGAACCCTATTCCTGAGTTTAAAAAGAGTCCTTGAATACATATAAGGCAGAAGTAGATAGTTTCTTGGTAAGCAATGGTGTAAAGATTTTACCAGGGATAGGTGGAAACATAGATTTGAGGTTATCGCTAGATTAGCTGTGATCTATTTGAATGAAAGAGCAGGTTAAAATGACTGATTAGCTTCTTCCTTCTCCTAATTCATATGTTTTGTATGTAACAAATTACAGCTTAAGTTGTCCATTTTGGTTTCAGCATTTTGGTTTATTGCAAATGTTGAAGTTTAGGCCATGGACCAGCAATTAAGCCAATCAAGGAGCCATCTGTGGAAAGTTTGTTGCTGCTGGGATATTCCCACATTCGGATCACTCTTCATCCCCAGTCAAGTTGGAATGCTGGTGCCAGCTTAGAGAGTCCTTCCAGCAGGAAGCGGGAAAGTCATTGGGCCATCCTGCCACTGCTACATAAATGTGCCACAAAAACTCAGCGGCTACTGCCTCAGACATACCCTTCCTGGGTTTCCCTACCACAATGATGCCTCCATGAGCTTTACGCCTTTTTGTTTCAAATATTTATCAGACTTCTGAGGGAATGTGTTCTCCTACCTCCCTCTTTGGCACCTGCATTTGTCGGTGGAGCTACTAGTCTGCCCACTGCTGCAGGCCTCCTAATTGGGCCTCGTGTCTCTTGAACCTATCTGGCTGTGCTTAACTGGAGGTGACTTCTCATTTCTCCAAAAGATTCCAGTTGTTGGTATGCCTCTGAGACAGTTAACATTGGGACCTGGAAATGTTCCTGATGCCTGAACTTCTGCCCATGGTTTTTCACCAAAAGTTAATGTTTGCTTCACAGTTCTTTCCGAAAGTGATTTTTTTCAGATGGATGGAAGGAAATATTTCATTAATTCTATGTGAAAGTACTCTCCTTGCACCACAACTTTGCAAGTACAATAATGTTCATTTCCTTAAATGAAGACCTGTGTTTGTTTGTTTTTAAGGCATTTGATCACATTATGTCTGCAATAGAAGATGTTTCAGGCCAAATTGGACACAACTATCTTCGGGAAAAGTATGTAAACTTACTGACGGATTTCTTCAGGTTCTGTGAATTTTGAGCACAATTCATTGTTCCCACAATTTTGTAACCTACGAATACTCCTAAAGTCTTAGTTCCCTTTTGTAAAAGTGCAATTTGTAATTCCCTTCCCTCCAAATGATTTTATTTTAATGTTTGTCACTTTGCAGTCCTTTCCTGTCCTCTGAATTTGGTTGATTTACGTAAGCTATGGGTCCCTTACTGTGATTTGTTCTATTACAGGTGGAGTCAGTTTGACGGAAAGTATCTGAGCAAAGTAATGATGAGGAAATCAGTGCTGATTAGCCAGGACAATATCCTTAGCATTTTCCGAGAGCTGAATCTGAAGGACGCCATCAGTTACCTGTCTGAGGTAATCACCCAGTTGGCCTGTAGTTATATAGGCTGCCGAAAAGGCAGGTTTTGTGTCTCTTAGTTTGTACGTCTGACCGTACGTTAGACGAAAAAAATGAGTCCCAAAAAAGAAGTACCTATGTGCAACTCATTGCAGTAGTGTGCTGTTAATCAAACCCTGCTATTCCCAGAGTTGTCACAAAAGTTAAAGATTTTAAAATAAGTACACAAAATCATCAATGTACCAGATTTTCCGACCTGGGTTGATAGAAAGTACGGACCAGGGCTCAGACTATTTAATAATTCAGCTCTAGCTACAGGTAAACCTTTATAAACTAGCTTATAATACCACAAATTAAAAAACTCTAATTGCCTTATAGACTATCCCCCTCTACATAGGTACAGACAAATAAGCAAATGAGAATAGGTTATGGGCAGTGGGGGAAGCGATGGCCAAGTAGTGCTATTGCTGGACAGTTAATCCAGAGACCCAGTTAACTTACTGGGGACTAGGATTCGAATCCTGCAACAGCAGATGGTGGAATTTAAATTCAATAAATATCTGGAATTAAGAGTCTAATGATAACTGTGAATTGATTGTTGGAAAATCCCATCTGGTTCACTAATTTAGGGAAGGAAACTGTCATCCCTACCTGGTCTGGCCTACATGTGACTCCAGACCCACAGCAAGTGCCTGACTCTTAACTGCCATCTGGGCAATTAGTTATTGATTTTATTGTCACATGTACCAAAATAAGTGGAAAGCTTTGCTTACAAGCAGTACAGCAAGCGAAAGATTTACAGATCAAAAAGGCTTAGAGGCATACAGGTTACATTGCAGGTTACATTATTTGAGGCTAGAGTCCATTCAACAGTCTGATAACAGCTGGAAAGAAGCTGTTCCTGAACCTGCCGGTGCGTGTGTTCAGGCTCCTGTGCCTTCTACGTGTTGGAAGGGGTTGTAGGAGATCATTACCAGGGTGCAATGGGTCTTTGATGTTGGCTGCCTTTCTGTGGCAATGAGCCGTGTAAATGGAGTCCATGGACGGGAGATTGGCTTCTGTGATGGTCTGGGCTGTACACACCACCTTCCGTAGTTTCTTACTGTCCTAGCAGAGCAGTTGCCATATCAGGCCATTATGCACCCAGACAGTATGCTTTCTATGTTGCATCTGTAGAAGTTGGTGAGGGACCCTATGGACCTGCCAAATTTCCTGCGCCACTTGAGGAAGAAGAGGTGTTGTTGTGCCTTCTTGCGTGCCATTAGGGATGGGCAATAAATGCTGCCTAGCCAGCGACGCCCTGATCCCATGAATGAATGAAAAAAAGGAAACCTCAGAGGCAGTTCAGTGATTCCTAATCATGGGTAGCTGAGATAATCCTTATGCTGGTCAGAACATTGCTTTTCAGTCTTTCTCCAGATACATCCAATGATTTGCAAGAAATACAAGGTGGCAGTTTCACTTATAAAAAGTGACTTTTATCTTACCAGTTAAAATCCACAGCTTCAAACAACTGCTGAAGGAAGGATCAACGGATTTTCTTCAGGCTTTAAATGGCCTTTGCCTATAGAAAACAGAGACAGCTTCTGAGTTGTTGGAGATCTATGTTTTTCCCAGCTCCAAGCTGTTCAGTTACCTGAAAACTAATCACATTGTTGTTGGCAGGCAAAAGCACTTTTGTTATTGAGAACTGATCACTAGTCCATAGACCAGTCAAGTTTTTGGTGCCACCCAACTCCAACTGTACACAGAAATCTTAGGCCCAACTATTCTGCAACTATTTCAATTGTTGTTTGTTCAAACAGTTGTTAAATAATGCTTCCCATGAGCATTGGGTTACTTTAGAGTCATAGAGACATAGAGTTGTACAGCACGGAAACAAGCCGTTCAGTCCAAATGGTCCATGCCAACCAACCCTAAACTCTCTAGTCTCATTTGCCAGCATTTGGCCCATATCTCTTTCAACCCTTTCCGCTCATGTACCCATCCAGCTGTCTCTAAATGTTGTAATTGTACCAGCTTCCACCATTTCCTCTGGCAGTTCATTCCATATATGCACCACCCTCTGTGTGAAAAAGTTGCTCCTTAGGTCTCTTTTAAAATTTTCCCCTCTCACATTAAATCTATGCTGTCTAGTTTTGGATTCCCCTACCCTCGGAAAAAGACCTTGTCTATTCACCCTATCCATGCCCCTCATGATTTTATAAATCTCTATAAGGTCACTCCTCAGCCTCCAACACTCCAGGGAAAAAGCCCCAGCCTATTCAGCCTTTACCTATAGCTCAAATCCTCCAACCCTTGCAACATCCTTGCAAACTTTTTCTGAACCCTTCAAATTCAACAATATCTTTCCTATAGCAGGGAGAACAAAATTGAATACAGTATTCCAAAAGTGGTGTAACCAGTGTTCTGTATAGTCGCAACATGAACTCCCAAATCCTATACTCAATACACTGACCAATGAAGACAAGCATGCCAAACACTACCTTCACTACCCTGCCGACTTGCGACTCCACCTTTAAGGACCAATGAACCTGCACCTCAAGGTCTCTTTGCTTGGCAACGCTCCCCCTCAGGGCCCTACCATTAACTGCATAAGTCCTGCCCTGATTGTCTTACCAAAATGCAACACCTCACATTCATCTAAATCAAACTCTATCTGTCACACCTCGGCCCATCAACCCATCTGATCAAGGTCTTGTTGTGCTTTGAGATAACCTTCTTACTTTGCAAAACCTGCAGGACTCCTTTAAAATGTTAATTTTAAAACAGTTCTTTCTCATTTCAGGCCACAGTAAAAAAATACACCAGAAAGAGTCTTTATATGTGACCTCAGCTAGAATATTGCTATTATACACATCACAATAAAGGCAACATGTTAAGGCTTTGAAGTGGGTGCACAGGAGATTTACCAAAATGATACTCAGCGTGAGAAACTTTAGTTATGTGGGAAGACTGGAGATTTGGGAATAATTCCCTTCGACCGGTGCAATTTACTGGAGGTGTTCATAAAATTATGGAGAGTTTTGCTGAATTTTACACAAGTGAAAGCTCTTGGCCTGCAACAATGGTCAGTTACCTAATGACAAAGATTTAAAATAATTGGTAAGAGAACTGGGGGGAGATTAGAATTTGAATTGTAATGATTTGTTGTGCAGTATAGTTCAGAATCATTGAATAGTAAAAGGTGTTAATAGATTTGAAGGAAAGTTTCAAAAGAAAATTGGATGTATACTCAAAAAAATAAATCAATGTGATTTATAATTTTATTATACAAATAGTACGTATGCAGGAGGATGGATTTATCCAGTAAGAGAGTCAAGATAATTAGAGTCGATCAAAGGTACATTTAATTCAACTGGTACCATCCAACATTGCATTTTATTGGTGTTACACAAGGGAAGTAGGGTGAAGGTTTACTTGAACAATGTTATTTTGGTGCAGAATATGCACTAATTGAGATAATTAGGATCGTAGAAAAAGGAAGGAAGAGTAAAGTCCATCTGAAAGAGGGTACGCTAAACTCATGGCAATGTGGGAAGTGGGGCCTATGGGGAAAGGACAGATGAGTGGGGCTAAGAGATAACTCATTACAGAGGATGGATGGAATGGCCTCCTGGGCTAAAATATGCTAAGATTATTTACAGTGATGAAGCTGTCTTATTTATGCCATTGCCTATAGAGTGTAGAACAACTTTCTATTTGAGGTACTGAAGAATGTGTGCCCCTTACCCTACAATCTGTCTTGTGCTCTGGTCCTTGGTGTTCATTGAAATCACCACTCTTGCCCATATTATTTTTTCACCAATTCTTGTGTATGATTAGTCCATTTTGTGTTAAAAGAAGAAGAGTGTTACAATTGCCACACGTAGTGTGCTGAAAGGGGAAATTTGTAACTTTATTCGATGAATGATTTAGACTCCCAATAATTCCCTTTGCGAATATACCATACCTTGTTTAAAATCTTGCTTGAAAAACTGCAAGGAAATCTGGTCACAGCTCCTGTATAGTTATATTCTTTCACATTGCTCATGTTGGTCTTGATAGAGATTTTGCACTCATTGTTTTGTATGACAGTGATGACTTTTTTCCCTTTCTTAATGTTTTCTGGAACTTCCCACATTGCCATGAGTTTAGCGTACCCTCTTTCAGATGGACTTTACTCTTCCTTCCTTTTTCTACGATCCTAATTATCTCAATTAGTGCATATTCTGCACCAAAATAACATTGTTCAAGTAAACCTTCACCCTACTTCCCTTGTGTAACACCAATAAAATGCAATGTTGGATGGTACCAGTTGAATTAAATGTACCTTTGATCGACTCTAATTATCTTGACTCTCCTACTGGATAAATCCATCCTCCTGCATACGTACTATTTGTATAATAAAATTATAAATCACATTGATTTAATATAGATGGATAGATAGTGCTTGACTCAAATTTATTGCTGTCAAATAAAACATGTTAGTGATTGCACTCTAGGATGTGGCAGCAGCTAAGTATAATATTTATGGAGGTTATCTGCTGGTTGAACGTGGGACTCTTGCAATAACTTGGCACGAATTAGGATAATTGATCATACTATTAATCAGTTCTGGTCACAATGAGACACAAAAATATATCTATCTGGGGTGGCACTTTGAACCCAAGACATTTTTATTCAGGTGAAGCTGCTCCACTGAGCTGAAGCTGCTGTAGAACATGCACATTTTTCAACTAATATGTGACAAAAGCAACATGTCCTCCCAATAATATATATATTACTTGTTGCTGTCTGCTCTAATTTACTGGTGAATTCCCAATACATAATTCCCCCCTCTTACTACCTACAGTTAACGTTAATTAAAAAGTCCTTTTCCAGTCAGCCTGACTCTTTTCAATTTTGTAGGGAGAACGGCAAGGATCTTTGGCTTTTATGCGTTCCAGCAACAATGTTAACATCGATTTCACTGGCCCTCGTTACTCAACCATCGACTCGTCCATCTCTGCAGTGCTGTAAGTGAGAGAATGTCACCGTGTTGAGTAAAATGTTCAAATGTCAGTCACACAAGGGGAGAGCCATTCTTTACAAAGCACAGTGAGAGCAGCCAGGGCCCTGTTTCAGTATCTTATCCAAAGGGTCCTCCTGCAGTGCTGTGCAAGGAATGACAGCCTGGATTATACATTTAAGCCACTAGAATGGGACTTCAACCTACAACCATTTAACCCAGAGCTGGTATTGCTCCCAACTGGGCCAAGGCAAATAATAGAATCATAGAATCCCTACAGTGTGGAATTCGGCCATTTTAGCCCACGAAGCCCACACCAACTCTCCAAAGAGCATCCCAACCAGACCCAACCCGCTACCCTATCCCTGTAATCCTGTATTTCCCCTCACTAACCGACCTCGCCTGAACATCCTTGGACAGTATGGGGCAATTTTATCACAGCCAATCCATCTAACCTGCGTACCTTTGGACTGTGGGAGCACCAAGAGGAAACCCATGTGCAGACAGTCGTCCGAGGGTGGAATCAAACCCAGGTCCCTGGTTCTGTAAAATGCATTATTACAAAATTTATTCCTTTCCTCTAGGAGAGAGAGTGCCAGTGAAGTGTGTCTGGACATGAAGGCACTTGAGAATAGAGTGAAAAGCCTGAAGGATCAAGAGGAAATTGTCACCCATCACACATTGCAACAACATCTGTACAAACCCAGGAAACGGGTAAGGTAGCTTACGGAGGCCATTCATGGGCTGTTGGCACATTTTCCTCTCTGTGTTATTTCTTTCCAATTTACTTTAAAACATTTGCACTGATCTGACCAAGGCCTGAGCAAAAGCTGTCACCATAGCGCCACATTTGGTGCCTGTATTTCTGTGGAGGGTGTTGCTAAATAAAAGCTTGGCGAAGTACTTCCTCATATACCTGTATAAATATTAATCAGTCTGTTTACATTTTATCCCGGGGATCTTGAAAATATGAAGATGTAACTAGGAAGAAGAATAGGCCAATTGGCCCTTTGAGCCAGTTCCACCACTCAATATGACATAGCTGATCAGCTAACTCAGTAACCTGTTCCTGCTTCCTCCCTGTCCCCTTTAAACCGTTTTAGTCCTAAGAATTATATCTGAGTCCTTCTTGAAAACATTCAATGTTCTGGCTGCAATCCCTTTCAGTGGCAGAGAATTCCACTGCCTTACCAGTCTCTGGGAGAAGACATTTATCCTCATCTTAGTGCAAAATGGTCTGCCTCACATCCTTAAACTGTGAACGCTAGTCTGAGCTCCCTGGGCATTGGGAACATCCTTTCTGCATTTATGCTATATAGTCCTGTTACAGTTTTATAGGTTCCTATGGGACCCCCCTCCTAATTTTTCTAAACTCCAATGAATATAGTCCTAAAAACCAATCCAGTCTTTCTTCATTTGTCAGTACTGCCATCCCAGGAATCAGTCTGGCAAACCTCTGTTGCATCTCCTCCACAGCCAGATCGCCTTTCCTCAGATAAGGAGATCAAACTGTACACACTACTGGTGTGGTCTCACCAAGGCCCTATATAATTGTAGCAAGATATTCCTCCTCCAGTACTCGAATCCTGTCAATTCCTGCAAACTAGCACAGAGGACATGGACTCATGACATCTGAGGGACAAAGCTTAGACATGTAGGCAAAAACTTGAATGATTTGTAAGTGAATTTTGTAATCTTGAGTGTTGGTTTTGAGTATCTTGCAATTATTTAATTAACATTTGCCCTGTATATGCCAGCTTGTTGCAGAGGACTGTGCTGGTTCACTTGAATTGAATTTACAAAGCCAATGGACTCCATCCTAACTCTCTCTATGACCCAATACTGTAAAGAATATGATGGTTTGGGAATGATTAGGGGCCTGTGATTAGTGTTAGGTCCCAGGAAAGGTTAGCTCTAAGTACGGTTCAAGCAGACAGTCTTTCTTTTGTGACCTGATATCCATCATTCTATATTTTTGTAATGTCTTGCTGGACGCTGAGCATAAATCGCACTCCTTTTCTTGCTTGGACACCATCATCCACACTTGCAGTTGCTGATTCTCTCGTTGCAGGTAAGCTGGACTGAGGAATATTCAAAGCAGTTTGTAAATGAGTGTGTTTCTAGAACATGGGAATCGACTGAATGTGAAGGGGCTGGGAGTGATCCCAGCCAAGATTCATTGTCTACCAATGATAGTGCCAGGATTGTTGCCTGGTTGCCAGTATGCTTGTTTCAATCCAGGCCAAGGTTTGAACCTAGGATAAAACCAAGAACTGCAGAGGCTGGAAACCCTGAAACAAAAACAGAAATTAATGGAGAACCTCAGCTTATCTGGCGGCATCTGCAGAGGGAAAGCAGAGTTAACAATTTGAGTCCAGTCAACCTTCAGAAGACTCTTCTGATATAGGGATATATGTCAAGTTGGGATGAAACATGGCTTGGTGGGGAACTTGAAGAGTGGTAGAGGTCATGGGTTTGGAATGTTTTGTTGAAAGAGGCTTGGTGAATTGCTGAGGTACACTGTGTTGTTGGCACATAGTGTTGCCACTGTGCCCCTGCGTTGGAGGAGGGAAAAGTCAAATAGTGGATGGATTGCCAATCAAGCGTTTAATTTGTTGATCTTCTTGAATGGTGTTGGAACTGCATGTATCCAATTGAGCTCCAATATCACAATTTTTATTTTGCATTGGAGATGATGGACAAGATTTGGGAAGAATGGAGATGAGTTAGTTTCTGTAGGATTCCAAGCTACTGACTTGCTCTTTTAGCCACTGTTTATTTGGCTAGTTCAGTTAAATGCCTGGACATTGGTAAACTGCAGGATTTTGATGGTGGGGCATTGACCGATGACAATGTCATTGAACATCAAGGGGAAATAGTTAAGATCTTTCTTGTTGGAAACGGTCAAATACTGGGACTTGTAAGATACAGATGTTACTTTCCACTTAGCTATCCAAGGCCAAATTTTCTTCCAGTCTTGCTGAATGCAGGTACATACTGTTTTAGTATCTGAGGTGTTACACAGCTCAATGCAATCAGTCTTCTGACTTCATCTTGGAGGGAAGATCATTGTTGAAGTAGCTGAAGGCAGTTAGATTTGGACATAGGCCTGAGATGATTGGCTTCCAAGAATCAAATCCATCTTCCTTTGTGCTCAGGATAACTTCAACCAGTGAACACTTCTGCCTGATTCTGTTTTGCTAGGGCTCCTTGACACCACAGTTCTTATAAGCTTATCTTGATGTTGAGGTTAGTCACTCTCACCACACAAATCAGCTGTTTTGTCCATGTTTGGACAAAGGTTGTAGTGAGATCAGGAACTGAGTGTATCTGCAGAACACAGTTATGTTTTTAAGCAGTTTGTTGTTAAGTGCTGTTTTATAACAGTGTCGAATATATCTCCTATCACTTTAATTCCAGATAAACAAACAAACAGAATGGTAATTGGGTGGATTGGATTTATCCTAGTTTTTATTTGGACTGATATACCTGAAGGGTTTTCCACTCTGTCATGTAGATGACAGTTTCACAATTGTACTGGAACATCTTGGCTGAGGACATTGCTAATTCTGGAGGACAAGTCTTCAGCACTAGAGTCAGAGCATAGTCATGAAGCATAGTTTTTGTTGTATTCAGTGCTTTCAGCCATTTCTTGATATTATTTGGAATGAATCCAGTTAGTTGAAGACTGACACCTGTGATGCTAAGATCCTCCAGAGAAGACTCAGTATTTCTGTCTGAAGATTGTTGCAAATGTTTCAGCTTTCAGAGTCTTCTGCATTGATATTCTGGGCTCTCCCATTATTCAGGACGTGAATCCTTGTGCAGCTTTCTCTTCCAGTTCATTGCTTAATTGTCCATTCGAGATTGAAGATCGCATGCGTGCAGAACTTTGATCAGATCCATTGGTTGTGAGATCACTTGGCTCTGTCTGCAGCATGTTGCTTCCATATTTTTAGCATGCGTATAGTCTATATTGTGGCTTCAACAGGTTGGAATCTCATTTTATGTATATCTGGTGCTGCTTGTGATATGCTGTCCATTCAGTGAACCAAGATTAATCTCTTGGCTTGTTGTTGATGGTGGTGAGAGATATGCTAGACCACGTTTTTTTAATTCATTCATGGGATGAGGGCATTGCTAGATAAGCCAGCATTTATTGCCCATCCCTAATTACGCAGAGAACAGTTAAGAGTCAATCACGTTGCTGTGAGTCGAAAGTTACATGTAGCCAGACCAGATAAGGATGGCAGTTTCCCATTCTAAAAGACATTACTGAACCAGATGGATTTTTCTGACGATCGACTCGTGGTCATCATTAGATTCTTAATTCATTAATTAATTCTTAATTTTTTAACTGAATTCAAATTCCACCACCTGCTGTGGTAGGATTCGAATCCCGGTCCCCAGAACATTGTTTGGGTCTCTGGATTAACAGTCCAATGATAGTACCATGAGGTGATTGTCTCCCCATGAGTTTACTAACGATGTTTGAATACACTTCTGCTGCTACTGTCCCAAAATGCATCATGGACGACCAATTTCACCTGCTGGGCCTGTTCTGAATTTCTCCCATTTGCCGCAGTGGTAATTATATACAACACAAGTGTGCCATCAGTGTGAAGTCATGACTTTGACATCTACACAATCCTTCTCAATACACTCCCACCAATACCATGATGGGCATCTGCATCTGCAAGAGGTGAACTGGTGAGGATGGAGTCAGGTAGGTTTTCCCCTTTTGCTAATTCTCTCCCCACCTGCTCACCAACTCTATTCTGGTAGATGTGTCCTTCAGGACTCGATGACAAGTTCAGGCAATGGCTGTAGTGGGAACCATTCTTGGGGATAGACATGGAAGTCCCTTATCCAAGTTACATTCTTTGACCTTGGAGGGAGTACTATGTAAAGGAGCACTGATTCATTAGGTGAGGTAGGAGGAGGTGCAAGTGTTGGGGAGTGGGCATTAGTGTTGAATGGAGGGATACTAGTAATGAGCAGCAGGTCTCTTTGTTCAAGTTTTACCTGATACCACAAGACTTCGAAGCAACTCAAGTCATTGTTGAGGACTCCTAGGGTAACACTGCCTGACTGTATATCACAATGCTTCCAACTCTGAGGCAGGGCATGTATAGGAATAGAGAATTCTGGGCATTGAACAAGTATTTACTGAGTATTATTATGCCAGATAACAAGCATGGGGCTGGATGAACACAGCAGGTCAAGCAGCATCATAGGAGCAGGAAAACTTGACGTTTCGGGCCTAAACCCTTCATCAGAAATGGGGGAGGGGAAGAGGGTTCTGAAATAAATAGGGAGAGAGGGGGAGGCGGATAGAGGATGGATAGAGGAGAGGATAGGTGGAGAGGAGGCAGACAAGTCGAAGAGGCGGGGATGGAGCCAGTAAAGGTGAGTGTAGGTAGGGGGGTATGGAGGAGATAGGTCAGTCCAGGGAGGACGGACAGGTCAAGGGGGCGGGATGATGTTAGTAGATAGGAGATGGGGGTGTGGCTTGGGGTGAGAGGAAAAACAGGTTAGGGAGGTGGAGATGAGCTGGGCTGGTTTTGGGATGCGGTTGGGGGAGGGGAGATTTTGAAGCTTGTGAAATCCACATTGATGCCATTGGGCTGCAGGGTTCCCAGGGTGAATATGATTTGCTGTTCCTGCAGCCTTCGGGTGGCATTACTGTGGCATTGTAGGAGGCCAAGGATGGACATGTCATCTGAGGAATGGGAGGGGGAGTTGAAATGGTTCGCGACTGGGAGATGCAGTTGTTTGTTGCGAACTGAGCGCAGGTGTTCTGCAAAGCGGTCCCCAAGCCTCCGCTTGGTTTCCCCGATGTAGAGGAAGCCACAACGGGTACAGCGGATGCAGTATACCACATTGGCAGACTCTGTTTCTCAAGCAGTTGGTGGGACAGCTCCCCGAACTACCCAGCACTACTGAGGAGGACTTTGCAAGAATGACATTGAAGGGTTGACTGGGCAGGCGGAGACTTTGTCATTTCCAGTGTCTGGGTCAATGTGTATTTCCTCCACACTGAATTTCTGTAGCAGTTTGATATGATACAATGATTCACTAACCCAGATGAGAGGCAGTTTACGAGTCAAGAGTCGACCATGCTGCTGTGAGTCACGTGCAGGACAAACTGGCTAAGGGTGACAGATTTCTTCCCAAAGGACAATCAGGTGGGATTTTAATGATCATCCAGGAGTTACATGAGCATTGTTAATGAGACTGGAATTTTATGCCAGATTTATGAATTCAAGTTCCCCAGTCTTCAGTGGTGGGATTTGAGCTCCTGTCTCCAGACCATTTGTCCAGGTCTCTGAATTACTATTCCAGTAAGCAGCGTCCTCACTATAGTCACTGGCTCATTGCTTTCTTTTTAAAGTACAAGCTGAATTACAGCCGCCATAAACTGGTACATAACGAGGGTGTGAAACAAGACAAAGAGATTTTCCAGCGAACCATGAAAAAGAGACTGGAAAGTTTGAAAACCAGCAAGCTTGGAGCCAACCACAACACCACATTTAAAAACACCAAGAAAGAAAAAGGAGCTGAAACGGTATGCTTAATTTAGTAGTGGCATGCTAATTCTTAATGAGTGAAAACTTTGTTTTTACATAGCTGCTTTGCTGTTTGTGAATTACACTTTAAAGTTGGGTCACCTTCCCTTCAAGGGAGGGTAGGAGGGTCACTGACATTTTTTTGTAAAGTGGCTATGATCTGTAAAACACAGCCTGAATAGGGAAATGAAAGACGATTGAAAAGTAATTTTCAAAAGGTAATTGAATAAATGCTGAAACTGAAAATTTGGGTGACCAAAGACATTGTTGTCAGCTCCTGCTATATGGAGTATTTCACACCCAGGGCACTGACTCTGTCCCTCACTCTATCAAGTTTGTGCCAGATCTGAAGGTTGCCACTCTTGATGTTGTCTTTGATCCCTAGATGTGCTTCTGATAAGATATTACATTGGAACAAATCTGCCTATTCCACTTCTGCAACATTGTTAGTTTGAACCCTGCCTCATTACATCTGTAGTTGAAACCCTCATTTTTTTGCCTCTGTTATCTCAATTCCTGGCCAATCTCCTATTTTCCATCCCCATAAAACTAAAATTCTCCAAAATATCTTGCCATATCTTGCCAATTCTATTCAGTTGTCACCCATTGGCTTCTGGTTGAGCAATGCCTTATTTTAAAAATTCTTGTCTTTATTTTCAAATCCCTCAGTGGCCTTAGCCCTCATTTATCTCTGTGGCTGTCTCCATGCCCAGAACACTGAGATTTTTGTGCTTCTTCAATTCAGACTTTTCGAGGACTTTTGATCTAAATCTCTGCACCATAGACAACTATGTCTTCAACTAACTTGGTCCTAAGTTCCAGAATTCTAGAGATGGAGTCTCAGGGCTGGTGTCCTGGGGCCAGGGGTGGGGACAAATGTGTGGGCGAGTCCGAGGGACCTCGAGGCCACTGTGCTCAGCGTGAGAGTCAGTGCCTCTCAGCTCGGTCTGGGGGTGATGCCAGGGACCATTCCATTGTGGAGCTGGGGGAAGGTCTGTGATTTCTGTTCCTAGCTCTGACTTTGACCAAACATAGTGTTTTTGGCCTCAAATCTCTCTTTGGTTTGTCAAGAGGTATTTTGGATCATGTTGATCAGACACCGTCTCCTTCTGGTTGTTATCATTCTTTTTCTCCTCCTGTTCCTTGGCATCCCTGGAAATTGTTGAATGACTCCCAGTTCAGAATAGGTTCAGAAATGTTGCTATCTGGTGGGGAATGGGTGTATCACTATAACAGACCATTTTGTAAAGAAGGCACATTTTCTCAGTTTTCCATTGTGTAGAGTCATAGAACTGTACAGCACAGAAACAAACCCTTGGGTCTAACTTGTCCGTGCCGACCAGATATTCTAAATTAATCTGGTCCCATTTGCCAGCATTTGGCCCATATCCCTCTAAACCCTTCCTCTTCACATATACCCACCCAGATGCCTCTTAACAGTTGTAATTGTACCAGCCTCCACCATTTCTTCTGGCAGCTTGTTCCATACACACACCACCCTCTGCATGAAAAGTTTGCCCCTTAGGACCCTTTTAAATCTTTCCCCTCTCACCTTCAACCCATGCCCTCTAGCTTAGGATCCCCAATCCTGGGGAAAAGGCCTTGCTTATTCACCCTATCCATGTACCTCATGATTTTATACATTTCTTTAAAGTCACCCCTCAGCCTCTGACATTCTAGAAGAAGTAGTGCCAGCCTATTTAGCCTCTCCCTACAGCTCAGGCCCTCCAACCCTGGCAACATCCTTGTAAATCTTTTCTGAACCTTTTCAAGTTTCACAACATCTTTTCTAAAGCAGGGAGACCAGAATTGAATGCATTATTCCAAAAGTTGCCTAATCAATGTCCTGTACAGCTGCAACATGACCTCCCAACTCCTATACTCAATGCACAGCTTAGTAAAGGCAGGAGATAAAGACAGTTGAACATCTTTTGCATTTAAATGATGATTTTGGTTATAGTTTAAGCTACATTTGCCAAGATTGCTTTTGCAAATCAGTGATAGCAAAATTGAATTGCAAAGCTAAGGCCCTTTTAACTTGCATATCTTGGTGTCATATTTGATGCCATAATTTGTCACTTAATTTCACACCTATCTCAATTCATCTACCTTAGTTACCTCTAGCCTAAACTTTTGCCATGCACTCCTAATTGATTACACCCCAAATTGTACCCTCAGTACATTTTCGGCCATCCAGAACTCCATTGGCTATGTCTCAATTTGCAGCTAGTTGCCTTCACATTTTCCTCCTATGCTCATTGACTTCCATTGGCTTTCAGGCCTGTAACATTTTGAAAATAAAATTCTCTGCCTTGTTTTCACATTCTTCCATGGACTTCCCCCCCCCGCTTGTATCACTGTCATCTCTTCCAACCCCACAATCACCTAAAGTCTTCAAGCTCACCTCTCTGGTCCGTTATGCATCCCAAGTCATAACTGTTGCCCCACCGATGGCTATTCTTTCACTTGCAAGGTCCCAAGTTCTGGAAGTCCCTCCTTTTGCCTCTCTACCTTTCTGCCTTACTTTCCTCCTTTTTAAGACACTAAAACCCACCGACCAAGGTTTTGGCTATGTGATCTAATATTTCCTGAGGTGGCTTTTCAGACACCTGTTAAGCTTCTTTCATCACATCAAAGGTGCTATATAAATGCAAGGCTGTTGTTATTAAACGTGTCCTAATTTTTGTTTCAGAAACACAGCGATGCAGTGCCGAATAGAAAGCTCCCAACCCACTCTCTCGCTTTCCACACTGATAAAGGTACTTCTCAGCATGTATTTTCTTTATTACTGATGTTACTTTTTACTGCCTCTCTGACACTGACTGCGGAGGTTACAGTTCCACAGATGCCTGGTCACTTTCACAACTAGGACCTAAGTGACTAATTATGAGCGATCTCAGATGTCAAAGTGAATCTGATGTGGGTCCATTCAAAACCCATTTACTCATACGGAGTTAAATTTGGGTTCAGTAATACACCGAGAGGTCATTTGCCATTGGAAACAATGGTCCTGATGCTGCAATATCGTTGGATTTGGGCATTGCTGAAAATAATCAGGAGAAAGAAACTTGCTTGTTTTCCCACCCTTTCCACTTGGATGGAGGTCAAACATATGGCTTCAAGCCCAAAATACTTCTGTCTAATTCAGCACTGGTGCTCACTATTTAAACATTCAAATACCTTAAATGTTAGTAACCCAAGGATGACATAGGACTGAGATAAAAGGTACTGCAGATGCTGGAGAATCCAAGATAACAAGGCGTGGGGCTGGATGAACACAGCAGGCCAAGCAGCATCATAGGAGCAGGAAAACTAGACGTTTCGGGCCCAGACTCTTCATCAGAAAAGACATAGGACTGTTCAAATTTATTTCTGACCAAATTTGCCAGGGGATCTTACTGTGTAACATACAGGGGACAATCCTTCTCTTCCAGAGGTTTCTTCCTTACCATTCTCTTCGTGAAGTAGCCGAAGCCCCTTTGTGGTTTTTCGCAATGCCCTGTAGTGACTCTAAATGGTGAACATAAAGCAAAAGGATGACTAAAGAAGTGCAAATTACTGCAGATGCTGGAATCTGTTCTGAAAACAAAAGGAAAAGTACTGGAAATCATAACGAGTCAGGCAGCAGCAATGGAGAGAGAGCAAGTTAACATTTTGAAGCTAGATGATGTTATCTTGCTTTCTCTCCACGGATCCATTGTGATTTCCAGCATTTTTGTTTTCAGTACAGGGATGATTAACTTCGCTTTTTTTGTTTATTTGTTTTTGACCCTCAGACCTAACTTTGAAGAATCATAATGCCACTTCTGGCCGCATAGTGTAATTAAATTGGATGCACCCCTAACCCCCGCCTCCCCCCGCCACCCCACCTCCCCACCCACGACCAAAAACACAATTAACCTGTATCTGTTGGTTACGATATGGGTAACACATCTTCCTGTTGCCTGATCATTTTGCCTGACCTCTGTATCCAGCCAGCATCAGCTACAGTCAGTGTTTATTGGCTCCATTCTCTCTGAAGGACAATATTGAGTGTGGTCAGTACTGCTTAAAGCTAGCACGGACTGCTAAGAGGGAGATGCATTGGTGTTGGAACAGATGCTGCAGATGTGGGAAAAAGAACATGACAATGGAGCAAGTTAGGGATGGCAAGCCAGGCGAGAGATGAAGCTCCAAGATATTAGAGACCACACTGGATGCTTTGGAGGAACAGGGATGCCCTGTGACAGCAAATGGGAGGGCAGATGCATGGTAAAAGGGCATGGGAGTGAATGGCTGCAGAGCTTAATGCTACAACTAAACCCTGAGGAGCTGGATGCAGTAAACCAAAAAGTTCAATGACCTCACATGAATGATCAAACCCAGTGAATGCCATATCTGACCAACTGCTTGGGGAACAACTATGTCTGTGTCCTAACCTTCATGGGACAAATGATTTTGCAGTAGCCATAGTTGAAGCAAAGGCCACTGGAAGGGCTGCATTGTTTAAGATAATGGTATCCTCATGCCAAACCCTCTTGCACAAATCTCTGTTATTGTACAGTCCTTTCTGATTTACAGGCTGCAGGTGCTGTGAGCACCGCTTTACCTTCTGCTTCCCTGTACCATAATCCATCCTTAGTTCTTTTCTCCTTTCAGATGCTCAAGAAGTGCAACCTGACCAGCTAATGCAGGAAAACCATGGAGAGAATAATGAGAAATCAGGTGATTTCAAATAAAAACAGAGAATGCCGGGAAAACTCAGTGGGCCTGGCAAGCTGGGGAGAGAGACTGAGAAAACAGACATGATTTTATCAACTCCTGGCAGGCAGGCTGGCAGGCAATCATAGAGGTGATAAAATCCATGGGTGCTGTAGCAGCAGGACTCAGCAATGCTTTGCTGCTGCCGGGACTATTTTATCAGTGGTGGGGAGGTAACAGCTTGGCCACATGCCAACTGGATGTGGGCGTACAATTGAGTTAAAAGACCCAATTGAGTGGAACTATCCTGGTCACCTGGTGGCGAAGTGGCTTTCTCCCTCCTATGTTTCAAGGGGTAGCCATCAGTTGTGTGAATTTCCATGGGTGGGTAGGAGACAGAGCTGGGGACAGCACTGACAGGGGCTCTGTAGTCACAATGGCTACTCCCACAACCTAACAGTAAAACAGGAATACATTTGTTTTTAAGTCTTCCATCAAGTTCTCCTGTCAGCATCAGCATGGCCACCAGGCCATTGAATTGCTACTTTGTGACTGGGCCAGCAAGGTGGAGAGCTGACCCACCATCTTTCTTAGGATGTTGAGCTCAGCAACAACCTCTTTATTGGCTGGGAAGATTGCTGCTGTTGGGAATCACCATGAGCTGAGATAATCCAAGCTGCCTTTACAGGTCTGATGCAAGATTGTTGACCTGAAGTGTAAAATCTGTTTTTCTCTTTCTCTCTCTATCTCTCTCTCAGGTGCTACCAGATCTGTTGAGCATCTCCCGCATTTTCAGTTTTAATTTCAGATTTCTGGCACTTTCAGCATTTGGCTTTAGTGCAATTTGACTTCACAGAGGTGGACACTGCTTCAGACGCTGACAATGTGCACATTTTTGAAGATAGATCTTTCCTTAGAGGAGAGAGGGCTGACACATGATGGTGAATTGGTTGCAAATGTATTGGAGCCAGGATGGGGTCAAGGGCAATGAGAGTGGCAGTTCACAGAGAAGGTGGTCATATATATTTGGTTGTGCTGCCAGGGACACACAGGAGTACCACTAAGGGACAGCTAACAGAACAATGCTGATAGGTGTTTCCAACAGAATGCTTGCAACATTGGGAAACTTGCCAGAAAGCCTACCATCAATCTCAAAGAGTATGAAGTACATAAATAGAAGCAGGAGTAGGCCATTCAGCCCTGAGCCTGCTCCACCAGTCAGTAGGATCACAGGCTTAACTCTACTTCCTCGCCTGTCACTACATATAACCCTTGACTGCCTTGTCTATCTCAGCCTTGAATGTATTTAATAACCCAATCTCGACTGGCTGCTGGCAGAGACGACTCCCAACATTAATGACCCTCTGTGAGAAGAACTTGCACCTTACCTCCATCTTATGTGGGAGATGATGCTGATTTTTGAAACTGTGCCCACTAGTTCTTGATTCTCCCATGAGGGGAATCATCCTCTCAGCATCAATCCTGGCAATCATAATCTTTATATGTTTCAGTAGATCACCTCTCATACTTCTAAACTGCAATCAGTATAGTTCCAAATGACTCAACCTTTGCCCATGAGACAATTCCATCATCCCAGGAGCAGCCCAGCACCAACTTGGTAGAGAGATTTTTGTGCTGAGCTTGGAGCTCATTCTTCCCAATAGCTGTTTGCGAGCTGCTGTGAAAGCTCAGACTGCTGGCATGCAAGCTCCATTTGCTACCGTTGTGAACTGTGCATAACAGTGTACAAGAGCTAAACAAGGTGGCACAGCAGTACAGCAATGTGTTTTCTTCCAGATTACTTGGATTGATGAGGTGCTGCCACAGGCACTTGTCAGTGACCCCGTGGAACAAAACCTTGCTTTCCTCTCTTGGGGACACTTCTGCCACTTCACCAGTGCATTCATTGTTAACTGTCAGCCAGCTATTCCTCATTCCTGATATCCCTGCTGAGATGATACAGTCTGAGGTCCAGACTTCTAGGCCCAGAGCTGTCCAAAATCATCCTGCAAGCCCACCTGCAGTGTCCTCCCCCGAAAATTAGCAGCTTTCCTCAGACATACTGCAGGTCCTACTGCATAGGAACACAAGGTTAAGCAAGGACTCATACAAGATGAGCATTAAGGAAAGGAATAAGGATGACCAATGATATTCGTTTGCAATGTGGCATGATTTTGGGTTGGAATGTCGATTTTAGTGGTAGCTGTAACCTTTTATGGGACAAGCAGATGCTGTGATATTCAACGACAGGTGGAAAGTGAGGAGTGGAACTTTTGCTAAACGGGGAATTGTGGTACTAGTACAACAGCCAGATGAATTCTTCATGGATGACCCACGTAGAATATTACTGCTGATGTTGTCTTCTCCATTCTTCTTTCCCCTGCTCCTTGCCCTGCTCCTCAGCTACTCTCTATGTAGCTGATATCAAGTGCTGTCCTTTCATCACGGTGACACTGTGTAGCCACCAGGTTTAATGCTTGCTGTGTCAAGTGCTGTAAGGCTCCAGCAGAGTGGTGCGGGCAGCAGAAGCATTGATTCTGAAGCACAACAAAGGTGTACTGCATTGAATTCCAAATGGAAACATGGCTTAGCATGCTTCATGTATGCAGGGCTATCGGTGATGTAATGAGTAGAGGATCACACAGTAGTCACCTTTTGGTTTGTCATGGTGTCTCATTTACAGCTGATGCAGTGGGCTGCCACAGATTAAAGGTTTAATGATTACTGTCAGAATGTCAAGCATTGAACTCTGGCAAGAGAGAATGAGATGTAGTTGGCTGTCAATGCATCAATGACCTCCCTCATTCAATGTTGGATAGCAGATATCTACAGTCCATCCTGTAGGAATTCAGATGCAGATAAAAATTCATCATCACAATCCTGTTCATAAATGTTGTTAAGTAGTCCTGTCCACTTTGAGGTTATAGTGAAACCAGGGGCAGATTTCAATGACTATGTCCATTGTGAATTGCAGAAATCTCATACATGCATTTTCACTGCTTGACCCTCAGCAAGAAACAATGCAGCCTGAACACCCTGTGTTTCATGCTGAAAGCCCTTCAGCTTCTCCTTCTCCTCCCACTTCCAGCAGCCAGTCCTGCTCTGCCTTGTCTGTTTATTCTCAAAGTAACGCTGCATTCAAAGTGGATACCCATTAGTATGCCCATATCTTAGAGCAATTGATTAGCGTAGAATCTTGAAATCACAACTTGCTGTAAACAGTCGCAACCTCAAGCAAACATATAAAATAACAGAAATGTGTAGACTTGTATCAACAGCTTACTGCTAGTTCATAAAACCAATACTTAACATTATAGGAAATTCTGAATTCCTCAGTAGGTCAGGCAGCATCTACAGAGATAAGAAAACAAGATCAGTGTCCTTTTTGATGCAACTGCAACATATTTTTCAACACCCAACCTGTAGGTATTGGATGATGCCTTTGTTTTAAGGAATCTTTCCAATAGTTGGTCTGGTGTGTAAAATTCAGAATATTGGTTTCAAAATGGCACACTGATGCACCAATGTGGTACCTGGAAGGATGTACCTCACAAATGCATTCTCCAGATAACATTTTGGAGCCGTAAAGACACTCATAGCTTCCAAAATATGGGCACTAATGAACCCAGTTCCTGACCTCCTATATCTGTCTTGGCTCAGCACTAGTGTGACTGCTTTTTTAGCCTGGAGTTCATGGATTCCAGTCCCATTACAGAGAAATGATCACATACTCTCAGCTACAGCCACATGGAGTATTGAGATAGCTGCCAAGTTTCAGAGGAAGCATTAATCCAAGGCCATGTTGGCCCCTATGGTGGATGTAATTGAGCATGAGAGTTCTCCAGTGTCCTACGTTCATCAAGCAAATTCGTTAAAGCAGATTATCTGGTCATTATCATATTGCTGCATCTAGGATATTGCTGTGTGTTCATTGGCCTCTGTGATTTCTGCATTACATCAGTGCTTCATTGGCTATGAATCATTTTATAATGTCCTGAGGTTATGAATGGTGCTATATGAATATAAGTTCTTTCTCTTACTTTAACCTTACATCACACAGATATCATTATTAGCATGTGGTTATGGCGAGCGGAGCTCAGTAATATATTGGACATGTGCTGAACAAAGAACAAAGAAAATTACAGCACAGGAATAGGCCCTTCGGCCCTCCAAGCCTGCACCGATCCAGATCGTCTATCTAAACCTGTCGCCTATTTTCCAAGGATCTGTATCACTCTGCTCCCTGCCCATTCATGTATCTGTCTAGATACATCTTAAATGACGCTATCGTGCCTGCCTCTACCACCTCAGCTGGCAACGCATTCCAGGCACCCACCACCCTCTGCGTAAAGAACTTTCCACACATATCTCCCTTAAACTTTTCCCCTCTCACCTTGAAATCGTGACCCCGAGTAATTGAGTCTCCCGATCTGGGAAAAAGCTTCTTGCTATCCACCCTGTCTATACCTCTCATGATTTTGTAGACCTCAATCAGGTCCCCCCTCAACCTCTGTCTTTCTAATGTAAATAATCCTAATCTACTCAACCTCTCTTCATAGCTAGCGCCCTCCATACTAGGCAACATCCTGGTGAACCTCTTCTGCACCCTCTCCAAAGCATCCACATCCTTTTGGTAATGTGGCGACCAGAACTGTATGCATTATTCCAAATGTGGTCAAACCAAAGTCCTATACAACTGTAACATGTCCTGCCAACTCTTGTACTCAATACCCCGTCTGATGAATGAAAGCATGCCATATGCCTTCTTGACCACTCTATCGACCTGTGTTGCCACCTTCAGGGTATAATGGACCTGAACACCCAGATCTCTCTGTGTATCAGTTTTCCACAGGGCTTTTCCATTTACCACATAGTTCGTTCTTGAATTGGATCTTCCAAAATGCATCATCTCGCATTTGCCTGGATTGAACTCCATCTGCCATTTCTCTGCCCAACTCTCCAATCTATCTGTATTCTGCTGCATTCTCTGACAGTCCCCTTCACTATCTGCTACTCCACCAATCTTAGTGTCATCTGCAAACTCGCTAATCAGACCATCTATACCTTCCTCCAGATCATTTATGTATATCACAAACAACAGTGGTCCTAACATGGATCCCTGTGAAACACCACTGGTCACAGTTCTCCATTTTGAGAAACTCCCTTCCACTACAACTCTCTGTCTCCTGTTGCACAGCCAGTTCTCTATCCATCTAGCTAGTACACCCTGGACCCCATGCGACTTCACTTTCCCCATCAGCCTACCATGGGGAACCTTATCAAACGCCTTACTGAAGTCCATGTATATGACATCTTCAGCCCTTCCCTTATCTATCAACTTTGTCACTTCCTCAAAAAATTCTATCAAGTTGGTAAGACATGACCTTCCCTGCACAAAACCATGCTGCCTATCACTAATAAGCCCATTTTCTTCCAAATGTAAATAGATCCTATCCCTCAATATCTTCTCCAGCAGCTTCCCCACCACTGACGTCAGGATCATCAGTGTATAATTACCTGGATTATCCTTGCCACCCTTCTTAAACAAGGGGACAACATTAGCAATTCTCCAGTCCTCCGGGACCTCACCCGTGCTCAAGGATGCTGCAAAGATATCTGTTAAGCCTCCAGATATTTCCTCTCTAGCTTCCCTTAGTAACCTGGGATAGATCCCATCTGGACCTGGGGACTTGTCAACCCTAATGCCTTTTAGAATACCCAACACTTCCACCCTCCTTATGCTGACTTGACCTAGAGTAATCAAACATCTATCCCTAACCTCAACATCCGTCATGTCCCTCTCCTCAGTGAATACCGATGCAAAGTACTCATTAAGAATTCACTCATTTTCTCTGACTCCTCAATAACTTCCCTCCTTTGTCCTTGAGTGGGCTAACCCTTTCTCTAATTACCCTCTTGCTCCTTATGTATGAATAAAAGGCTTTGGGATTTTCCTTAACCCTGTTTGCTAAAGATATTTCATGACCCCTTTTAGCCCTCTCAATTCCTTGTTTCAGATTGGTCCTACTTTCCCGATATCTTCCAAAGCTTCGTCTGTTTTCAGTCGCCTAGACCTTATGTATGCTTCCTTTTTCCTCTTTGCTAGTCTCACAATTTCACCTGTCATCCATGGTTCCCTAATCTTGCCCTTTCTACCCCTCATTTTCACAGGGACATGTCTGTCCTGCACTCTAATCAACCTCTCTTTAAAAGCCTCCCACATGTCAAATATGGATTTACCCTCAAACAGCTGCTCCCAATCCACATTCCCCAGCTCCTGCCGAACTTTGCTATAGTTGGCCTTCCCCCAGTTCAGCACTCTTCCTTTAGGACCACTGTCATCTTTGTCCATCAGTATTCTAAAACTTACATGCTGCAAAAACAAGCTTCCGAGTTCCATTCTAATGTTTGCCTTCCTTCCCAGAGAAGTGTGTGACCTTCGCTAGGACTTAGAACTGGAGCTTCTCATGTGGTAACAGGTTACAAACCAAGATTAAGCTCCACTCTACTGGATGATTCCTTTACATTGAAAGGAAACTCTGTGCTTCCCTGATTTGGATTGAGTGCTGAAACCTACAGGCAAAGAATGTCCTATACATCTGTTCTTCACTAAGTTGGCATGATTGCAGGGCACTAGATTGGCCACTGAGCTCTGGGTAAGAAGTAGAAAGTTGGCTGACACCCTGGTTGCCTGAAGACAAAGTAAAATTCCAGAACTGTTAATGAAACGAAAGCATTTTCTTCTGTTCTCCAGCAGATCACCATAGAGGTATCTACTCATACTCATTCAACTCATGATGTGTAAATCCCAATGCCCCCAAGTTACGAAGGACATTCCTATCAGGGCACTGGCATATCATGCTCCCATTCAGCCTTTCTAACTGTTTTAGTCATTGAAAGGAAGAACATAATATTTTCTTTCTATTTAATTGTTTGGTGCCATGTTCTGCTGTCCTAGCTGGATTGAATCATCATATTTCACTTAAGATTTTTTTTTATCTGTATCTTGGGATCAAATGCAGGACATTACTTATAGACTAATTGTAATGCTATCTATGCTTGTCTTCATCTGTTGCTGTATTTAAGAGCTGGTTTCCTACTTATTCCTTCCAGACTCTGACGTAGAAGACCACTATGATACATCAGATGGAGGAATTACTTTCCTAATTACCCCTGCAAACAATGAACTGGATGAAACAAAAACAGGTAATGCATCCTGACTGTTCAATGATAAATGCTTCTTGGGAGGTTTCCTGTATTTATAACGTACTGGAGTCAAAAAGTTGGATTTGGAAAGTTCAGTTTATGCAAACATCCCTTTAATACGCTTGTTCGAGTTGTGATACTTTTTGTGCTGATGCACACCCATATTGTATCCACACAATGTTCCTTATATTTACACTATGTTTGTGATGATTGCCAAAGTATTAGACCATAACTAAAGCGTAAACTGCTTTCCTTTTGGTTGTTTACGAACCTGGACTGAACCTTTGGTCCGCACTGAGTTGGAAGAGAAAGACCTGAGTGACAAAAAAAAAATTGAAGATGGCAGTTTAAGAAAGTACTTTAACACAAAAAAAAAGGATCCTACATTTATAAACAGAGGCTAGCTTACAAAAGCATGATGAACCTCTACAAAATAATCTCCTCATTATATTACAAAGGTGTTCAAAACCATATACAAAGTAGAGAGAAATGGTTTCATAGAATAGAATCCCCTACAGTTTGGAAGTGGGCCATTCAGCCCATCAAATCCACACTGCCCCTCTGAAGAGCATCCCTCCCAGACCCACCCCAATCCTATGTTTTCCATGGCCAATCCACCTAGCCAGCACATCCCTGGATGCTATTGTTAATTTAGCATACTCAATCCACCTAACCTGCACATCAGTAGAAAACCCACATAGACACAGGGCAAATGTGCAAACTCCACACAGACAGTGGCCTGAGGCTGGAGTTGAACCTGGGTCCCTGGCACTGTGAGGCAGTAATGCTAACCACTGAGCCACCATGCTGCCTATTGATAGAAAGCTCTAGAGCCACCGAGCATCTGTTACAGTTGATTGGCAAAAGAAACAAAGCTGAGATGAGGAGAAACCATCTGCACAAGTTTAGTAAACTTGAAAATTGTCCATGAGAGGGTGGTGGATATAAATTCAGTTGTGTTTTCAAAAAGGAAATTTGATAAATATTTGAAGGGAAAGTTTGCAGCACTATGGGGAAAGAGGGATGGGAGATGAGACCAGCCTGATTTCTTTTGCAGAGACCTAGCATGGGGCGGCACGGTGGTTCAGTGGTTAGCAATGCTGCCTCACAGCGCCAGGGACCTGGGTCCAATTCCACCCTCAGGCAACTGTCTGTGTGGAGTTTCCTCCGGGTGCTCCAGTTTCCTTCCACAGTCCAAAGATGTGCAGGGTAGGTGGATTGGCCATGTTAACTTGCCCATAGTGCCCAGGGATATTTAGGTTCGGTGGGTCAGACATGGGAAAATGTAGGGGTAGGGGATAGGGTCAGGGTGGGATGCTGTTCGGAGGGGTGGTGTGGGCTTGTTGGGCTGAATGGCCTGTTCCCACACTGTAAGGATTCTATGAATTCAATCCAAAGGACTGAATATCCTTCCTTTTGTGCTATAGTCATTCTATGATTAAAGCCCTCTGATCTGAGCTACCAGTGCACTGTTTGACTCCTCAGTTAGGTGAGGAGAAAGCAGGTGTATATCCCTGTCCTGTAATTAATGTTTGCATTGAAAAGAAGATGTTGGTTTAGTACAGCACCAGTTCAGGATGTGATATTTCCCAAGGCCACACAGCCTACCAATTCTTACCGTTAGTTAATAAAATCGAAAAACTTAACACTACAGAAAATGCTGCAATTCTCAGCAGATCAGGCAGCATCCATACAGGTCAGAGGTCAAGATTAATGTCCTTTCTGGTACGAGTACAACATATTTTCAAAGTCTCCTGTGATATGGTAGGAGTTGTATGTTTCTACTCTACCTTGAGCAGCCAGACATTGCCTTTCCATAGATGTACAATTGAAAGAGGTTTCAGCAGTTGTCCTGTTGATTCAGTTAAAGGTTGCTTCCAGAAATTATGGTTTTTGAACATTATTTCCTTAACCTAACTTCCTAGTGATGGTTTCTCTACAGATGGGGTGCATTATAGTCTTTATTAATTATTGAGTGTATTATGTCCTCTCTTGCAATCTAACATTACACTGTTTGTCATTGTCTAGATGATGTTTAGACTGAATCCTCTCGCGCACTTAGCTTTCTTTGAATCACTCAGAGATACTAATTCTTATTTTACAATACTAAATAATTTCTGCAGGAATCGATAACCTGAGTTTTTTCACTAAGGAGGATCTGCTGGATTTTCGATGGATTCCACCATGGATGTCCAATGAAGACACTGTAATTCTATCCCAAAGGGCACAGTTACAGATTCCAGGGAGTCCTAACAACTTCAGGCAACCTACATTTTCTCAGCACTGTGACAGATCCATTGATTCATTTTTGTCAGCAGACACCTCTGAGGAGCACCCATTGTCTGAATCATCAGTGTAATTACATTATCCACCTTTGCTAAGTACAGCCTGTTATCTTTAAAGCTATCTAAAAACTTGGTCTGCATCAACCATTTAATTTTTAGACATACTAGTATTCATGTTTGAGTAAAGCGTGTAGTTGAAGGCAAATTTACCAAACACCCAGAACAGGAAACAGTTAGAAATAGCCAATTCTGTTTTTTGGAAAGGAAGATTGTGTTTGATGAACCTGATTATGTTCACTCAGGAGGTGACTGGATGAAATACAATAAATGTGGTGCATGTGGTCATTCAGAAATGGGATGTTCGCAGAAGACAATCAAAAGTGCTTGATTAATTTAGAATTAGAGAAGTGGTAGCGTGCTTGGAGTAAAAATGGTGAGAATGGAAAAAACAATCTTCAAGATTTTCAAAGTTGTGTGAAATGGGCAGAGATGAATGAGGTTGCTCTGTCTTGGGATTATTTCTCTTCACTGCTTTTGTTCAGTGGTTTGGATAAGAGCTGGAGGGAATGATGTTCAAAGTTGCAGATGCCACTAAAAATAGGACACTTGGTAAATAATTGAATATTGACAAAAAAAACGTGTTTTATCAACGGTTTTCATCTTATTAGGGCAATCCATCAAAAAACAACAAATCTAAAGGGAAAAGAAGACTCATGCGGCTTGAGAAGACCCCAACTGGAAGCATTGTCATGGAGAATTCACCAGTTAGGTGATGATTGACAGTTTACTGCCATGCTTTGTTTACATTTGAAACTAGGCAGATTGAGTCTGATTGGTCAAGACAATGTCCTACCCAAGAACTGAACCATACAATCGCAGTCACCTGATTTGTTGAGTTGAAACAAGAACAACTTGTGTCCTTATTCTTTCTGTCTGCAAAGCAAAGGGGCCCGTGTATTAGTAAATGTACCTTCCACTTCATGCTATGCACTACACCGTGAGCTTGACTGACAACCCTGTATTAGTTATTAGCATAATTGTAAGATGTTGAGGATTATTTAGCAAATATTGCCTAATCACAGAATCGCATCTAGCGTTGGTCACTTTAAACTTTTCCAAACATGGACTAGTTAGGGTCTGGTCAGTACATTGTCTGTTGTAAACAACCAAAGGGATTCAATAAAACAGAAATTGCTGGAAAAACTCAGCAGGCCTGGCAGCACCTGTAGTGAGAAAGCAGAGTCAACATTTCTGGTCCGGTGACCCTTCATCAGAGTGAAGCTAAAGGGATATGCTTTCAGGATGGACAACCTACAAACCTGGCATCACGCATTAAAATTGAATTACCACAATACACATTTATGTGATAGTCAGGACATCTCCTTGTTTTAACAACAGCATCCTGCTAGTAGCTGAACCAACTTGGGTTTCTCCTCCATCGTAACAACATAAAACAGCTATCTTGACTTTTGCTTAAACGGTTGTGATACTTTACCCTTCTGGGATAATCTGAGGTAGGCTGGTTGTTTTGCAGGACCAAAATGAGACCCTTAGGGCTACTTGTGATATTACAGTGAGAAGTCATCCAACCAGGGTAGCCATTTTTTAAAATTCATTTGTGGGATGTGGGCGTCGCTGGCTGGCCAGCATTTCTTGTCCATCCCTAGTTGCCCTTGGAATTTATACAGTCTGGCCCATTGTGGTCCAAGCGGAGTATAATAACATCACTTCATAGGAGGCTCCACCGATGATGTCACCTAGTACGATGATGAAACGTCTGAACGAGAACAAGCCAGCTCGGCGAGCAAGTCAACAACCTCATCCACAAACTGAGCTACAGATCTTTGCCAAAACTTTAAATCCAACACGGTTTCCAATATTAGAGATAAAAGGTACTGCAGATGCTGGAGAATCCGAGATAACAAGGTGTGGAGCTGGATGAACACAGCAGGCCAAGCAGCATCATAGGACCAGGAAAGCTTGACGTTTTGGGCCTAGACCCTTCATCAGAAATGGGGGAGGGGGAAAGGATTTCCAATATTAGTTGTGATTCTGTGTTTTGGCAACATAAATCTGAGTGTGTGATGAACTACATTGGCAATCTAAAGTGGATTGTCAGTCAGACTTACAGAATGGTGCACTAGTGTAACTGGAAGCTACATATATTGGTAAATTTTCCTGTTTCTTTGCAGGCATAATGAACATGTACATATACTCTGCCAATTTCAACTCCAGAAAATAGGTGACAAACATTTTTTGGTTCATTTCTCACCTCAATGACATGTCCAGTCAGAGTTAACCTACCTGGTTCAAAACTTAATTGAAACTTGGCAATTAACCATAAATTATACCTGAACTTGTGCTTTCTCCATGGCAATGCCTCCACCAATCACAGTCCACTTGCCAACCAATCAGCACTCTCCTTGTATGCATTATAAGTACCCTTTTCCCTTTAAAAACTGAAAGAACTGAAGATGCTGTAAATCTGAAACAAAAACCGAAGTTGCTGGCAAGCTCAGCAGGCCTCACAGCATCTGTGAAAAGAAATCAGAGTTACTATTTTTGGTCCAGTGACCTGGTTCTGAGAAAAGATCCCTGGACCCAAAATGTTAACTCCTTTCCCTTTCCTTTGTTATTCTTTGTGAATTGCAAGATGAAAGTCTTCAACAAAATGTGTCTCTTTTCAGGAATACTCAAGTTCAGTGCTACCAAATGAATAAATAATTCTGAGTTTGCTGGAAACTGCAAGAGGCTACTGATAAAGTACTGAGATGGGTTTAAAAAAGGGATGTGCAATTCACTGTCAGTAGATATGAGGCGCTATGCTTTGATTTTAAAATAGAACCTTGCAGGAAGGCTGGATGATTTTGACAGGCAGGAAAAACTTGAGGTTCAATTTGTCAAGACTTTGGTAGTAGCACCGTCTGTGGACAAGCTAATGGGTTTCATAGTGAGAAGTATAGAATATGAAAGTGGATTTCATAGAATTATAGAGTTAATACAAGCATACAGTACAGGAAAGGCCCTTTGGCCCATTGAGTCCTTGGAGATGTGAGTGAATAAATATATCAATGTGACCATGAAAATTATTGTGTGTAGGGCTGGGTTTCTCACTATAAGTAGTGTGTTGAGGTGACAGGGGTATGTTTACTCAGATGCAGACTGTCTTGGTGAAATAAACATGTGAAGAAATAGTGGAAAAAGTAATATTCTTTTTATCCGAGAAGTGAATAATAGGGTGATTTGACCAATGTTTAATATTGGTCAAATGGGAAGAATGGGATAAAGTTGGTAGAAATATTGTTGGTGATTGTTCTAAAAGTATATATATTATATATATATATCTTCTATCAGGTATCTATCATTCAGATAGCAATAAAACCATTTTATAATGTAAAAGGGTAGCAGCATTAGGAAAAAACAGTTTTAAGTCAAGGGTGTTGTATTTGTGCTGATGGTACTCAAATCTTAAATCATTTATTTTCAGTAATTCTCATCAATCACTCTATTGTTGCCATCACTGCAGAAGCAACTGAACAGGTTCTCAAATGCAATGTCTCTTCAGTTTTCCACCTGTGTTTAAATACAACATGCTATATTTCTTATTTCACCTTTCCCATTTCTCTTTCTCTTTCAGATTTTCTGTCAACAGCTGGTGGTTGTGTTTGAATAGGTTTCAAATTAATCTAGGCAGCGATTCATAGGATACAAAGGACATCTTGCAAATGTTTATGCTGGACTATAATTTGCAAATATTTTTCACTTTCTCCTTCTCTTGTCAAACAACAACACATCACAGATATTCCTTTAATGTGGTGCTGAGTCAGAGCATTGAGTTGAATCCTGCTCATGATAGTCAAGCGAAGACCTGTTCCCGTTCTGACACTAATCCTATTTTAGGAACAAAAACAGAAGTTGCTGGAAAAACTCAGCAAGTCTGGAAGCATCAGTAGAGAGAAAGCCAAGTTAACATTTTGGGTCCAGTGACCCTTTTTAGGAACTGTGTTCAGGCAGTCTTAGTTCAGTGCCTGTCAAAGTCAGAACAATATTTATATATAATTTAGACATGAAGTGCAGATCTCCATTGTAGAAGTAAGAGAGATAACTTTAAGGAATAAAAGTGTTGCAATGGTGTTAATGATTGGAGTGATGGTCAAATTATTAGGATGGATTTGAGGCAGTTGTACTCTGCATTTGGTCCTTGCAATGTCTGATGGTGAAATGTGCAATGATGACACAACCTACCTGAAACTGGCTTGAAAACTCATCTTTTGCCTAGCACTGATATTCATGAACTAACTTCAATTCTCATACACCAGGTTTAAATATTGGAATATTGAAGGTCAACCAGCACAACTTCATAAGGTTCAATAGAATATATAAGTCATTTGACTCCTTTGGATTTTATCTTAAGTGGACAGGCTGTGAAAATATTGAAACTTAGGCTGCTTACAGAGGAGTTTGATATCCATCCACATTCTTTGCATTGTGGGAATTTCATCTTTCTCTGTTCCGACATCACTAACTCTGCTATCATGAATTTCTGTGCTCTATTGTTGAACTTTGCAGATTGAATTGCCTGTTCATTAACTCTTGTTTCCATACACTGAAATTCTTATCAACTGATTTTGTTTACTCTATTGCTCTTGCGTTGTCATTCAGTTCTTACTAATTAACAGTTTTCCTTCTTTTTGGTGTCTTTCTTACTATCTATCCCTGGTTTGAACTGAACATTGCTGATAAGGAGAAAGGTCACAGAACAATGATGCAGTCAAAGGTCCCAGAACTAAATAAAATGATGATCAAAAATGTTTCAATACCTAATCAAACACACATTTTGAAACTCCTTTTACTTGCATTTTATACATGTTTTGTTAAATTTGATTTAGTGCTACAGTTGTTACTTATTTCTACACCTGAAGGTGCTACACTTTGCTAATTCTTTAAACTGATCTCTATGAGCATTGAAAACAAGCCATTTTGATCAAAGTGAATTAAAAGCTCAGAGCAAAGTTTTTTTCTTTTTTTGCTGCCTGTCAGTTAGCTCAGTTGGTTCCAAAACTAGTTTGCATTTTGGAGTGATGCTGATACCATGGGTTCCATTCTTGTGTTGTGTAAGGTCACTGTGCAGACTCTGTCTCATGCCTTGCCTGAGGTGTAGTGACTCGTAGGTTCAACTGATCACCAGTTGTCTCTCTCTGTCTCTCTGTCTCTGTCTCTCTCTCTCTCTCTCTCTCTCTCTCGAATGAGAGAGAGCCTGTGGTCCTCTGGGACTATGGTAACTTTCACTTCACTAGAAGATTATTTTAGGTGTCTTTGCTCCATCCATTTAGAGTTTCTGTTAAAAAAAAGCAATAATTTTAGAAGATGTGCACTGGATTTCAAGTTCAGGATGTTGTCTTATCACATTTAATGTAATTCCAGCTTGAGAATGTTTTACAGATTTTTTTTAAGCAATGAGAGGAATTTGAGTCTCGAGTTAAAAGCTTTTCTCTCAGATTATAACCTGATAGCAAATAAATTCGAAAGCTTTTGAGTCGATTTATTATTTACCATTTCTTGAGGAAAAATAGAATATCAATAGGCAATAATAGCTGTTAGTTTCAGATTCAAATGAATAATACAGAATGTATCTTTAGATATTTTGTTTTTATTAAACATTCTTATAGAGCTAGACAGTAAAAAAAGACTCTCAATGTAACCATTTTTGATGTTGCTGAGGTAGTTCCTCATTAATGTATTGTTATGTCTAGGAATGAGCTGACAATTTTTTGAATAGAATAATATGATTCTCAAGTGTTGAACAGGTATATGCCATACCTTGTGCTTACACACTGACATTTTTTTAATTGCATAGGTAACTCTAAATCAATCCCAAGTCCTCCTCCATTGCCTAGCCCTTCTGCGTTGGATGAGAAACCAATTTCCAGGAAAGACGACCATGTAAGCCAGGAAGATCTTAGCCCTGAGAAACCTTCTAGGATCTTCCCATCTTATCTCCAGAAGACCTGGATGCAGAGCTACACTTCACTAGAAAATGTAGAACCCCAAGTGTCCACTGTTTCAGAGCATGTCGCGGCACAAGAAGAGAATTCCACTGAAGTAGTTTTGAAAGCAACAGTTGACAAAACTGATGAAGCAAAGCTTAACGAAGAAGAACAGCTCGACAGGGAAGCACTCGATGTGAAAGTACAATGTGCTGAAACACTGAATGAAGAGCCAGAGGACAACAGTCCAAAAGACCCTGCACTACAAGAGCAGAAGCCACTGATCATTAAGGACAGTAAGATGCACTCTGCTGCAGCCAAGCGGGTGCAGAATCGGCGATCTTTTCACCGACCCAAGCCTTTGCGTTATCCAGTTCTCCAGAAACTTGGGTCTCTTCCAGTCTCTTGTCACATTCCTCCTCATTCTTTGGAACAAGAAGAAACCCAGTTTTGAGCATAACAGTCCTCTGCTTCACCAGCAATTGCATAGAGCCTTTAATTAGTGAGCTGAGCATCTTCTGGCTGTGTCATACACCTCCAGAATTTGCATTTCATGTACAGGCACCAAAACAAACATCACAAGTTATGCCAATCCTGGATTGTAGAGGAGAAAATTGATACAGCTCCACTAAAGTACATGGTATTGAGTGAATATTTACTGTATTCTGTAAAACACATGTGGAAAATGGAAGAGCAAATTTTACTACAACCATGGTTGTACAGAAAAGCTGCCATGTTAAATTTCATTGGGAAATCATAATTTTATTTACAGCAGTTTTTCTTTCTCATCCAATTTATTTTTAGATGTTTTGTGCTGTAGGCTTATTGCAACTTTTCAGGTTTCATGCTTTGCTTTAGAATTTTTTTAATATAAAAGAAAGAAACAAAAGTCATCTGTCATCGGTTTCTGTAAAACAAATAAGATGCAAAAGTAGAAGGAACAGTGGGCTTCCAGGAAATTGGAGGTCAAAGATTAAATAATGCTGATGAAAGTGCAGGCAACATTATTTTTTGGGGCAAATATTTGAAAATCTGACATTCTGCATTGAGCATTGGGATGGCGCGGTGGCTCAGTAGTTAGCACTGCTACCTCACAGCGCTAGGGGCCCTGGTTTGATTCCACCTTCGGGTGACCGTGTGTATGGAGTTTGCATATTCCCCCCATATCGGCATGTGGGTCCTCTAGGTGCTGTGGTTTCCTCCCACAGACCAAAGATGTGCAGGCTAGGTGGATTGGCCATGCTAAATTGCCCTTGGTTTCCAGGGATGTGCAAGTTAAGTGGATTAGCTGTGGCAAATGAGGGTTACAGGGATGGGATGGCTCTGGGTGGGATGCTGTTTGGAGGGTCAGTGTTGATTCGATGGGCCAAATGGCCTGCTTCAACACTGTAGGGATTCTATGAAGTGAATATTAACATTTCTGGTGCCAAAGTACACAAGAAGAAGATATGTGTTATAAGGCTATAGCAAACATGTGAAATTTTATTCAATGATATTAAGATCTACACCTTAAATTGCAGAAGTCAAAATGGTGCAACTTTAGTTAAAAGACTATTAATGTTATTAGGATTTGATGTGGTTTGTCTAGGTAAGACTGTCTCTTAAATTGGTTATTTTTAATGCAGGAGGGAATGTTCTGCAGTTCTGCAATTTTTTTTTGGTCCTATCGTGTCATCAATTGTCTCTTTATATATACAAATAAACATCCAATCAATGCCAAGCAGCTGCATATATTTAACTTCAGTTGATTTAGCTAATGACAAGGGGGAGCCAGAGGCATAGTGGTATTGTCATGACTCTAGTTACCCAGAATACAGGATAATACTCTGAAGACACGGGTTTGAATCTCACCATGGCAGATAGTGAAATTTTGATCCAATATAATCTGGAATAAAGGGCTGACCCAGTGGTAGCCATGTAGTCACTGTTAAGTTTTTTTTAAGTCATCTGGTTCAATAATGCCCCTTTGGGGAAGGAAATCTGCCATCCTTACTTGTGTAACTCCAGACCCGCAACAATGTGGCTGTCTCTTATCTGCCTTCCATGCAATTAATTGGCCTAGCTAGCAATGTCTATAATTTTAGAAAAAACTAATGTTGTAAAGTTTCAACATTAGGCAGTTTTGATACTGGAATCTGTAACAGTGATCAGCTATTCTAACTGACTGTTCAGTGAACAAAACATCTAACCGACAAAGGTCAGCTGCAATTGTTTCTTTGAAAGATTGTGTTAGATCTTTCCTTAATTACTTTCAGTCTACACTCCAAGAGATACAACTGTGACTCTCTCACATTTCACTTATGGTGAAACAACAGTATTTTGTTGAAGTGAGGCCCCAATCAGTACAGCAAGGTATTGGAGATTGAGCACACTTGGAACTTGGCAGTGAAAGCTACCAATGTTTTTATGTCAACAACATCATGTACATATTGGCAGGATACACACCAGCTTTGATTTCAGTGCCAATTGAAGAGGCAAAAATCAGTGAATGTTCTGAAGATTCAAATTTCCAGTTTCTTTTCAACCAATTCCTCCACTCTTCTAGTCAAAGATGTTCATTTGGGTGATATAAGCTGCATGGTTGCAGATTTCCATTTTATCAAACGACAAATGATTTTTGATCCTCTGTTTCTCTTAAACATAGACTTAAATACTAGGCCCATGGAGTGAAAATGTAAGCGTCACAATGCAGCAGACTACCAACCTAAGATTTTCTGTTTTCTTGGCTTGTGACAATAAGATTCCAGTTGTGAAATTGCCCACCTCATTATCTTGTGTCTTATGAAATGTCATCTACAATGATAGGGTTGGTTCTTGGTTTCCAACAGAGCTACTCAAAAAGCCAACTATAAGAAGCATCTAGAGGTTCCCTGAGGTAACAGCTGTCTCCTATACTCCCACCTGCCCTCTTCCCACCTTCCTGCTCACTTAAAGTAGGATATCTGTTATGTAGGAAATAACTCCATTCCAGCTGTGTAAATTATTCACATTGAGTTCAGCTGCGTGTCATAGTTTTCAAGATTTTTTTTTTTTAGTAAATGTTCCATGTGGCAGAAATCATTTCACTTCTATCTATGTCAAAACACATTATATTGGGCTGGATTTTTCTTAACTTTGAATGATGGACATTACATGTGTAGGAGCTTGTGAATGTGACACTACCTAGTTCAGCCTGATTCACTTGAACGCTGGTTGTTCTTTTGCAGGTTGCTCTCTTTTTCTAATGTGCATAAATTTCATCCTTCTCTCCCTTTGTGGAAAAATGAAATAGCAAAATGTTGTTGGTTAATGCTGTAATTGACAAGATTTGACAGGATGAGTTTTAGATTCTATTTATTCAGGTGCAATGATAACTATTATCTTTAATGATTGTTCTGCAGGGTTACTTTGTTTTGGCTCTTACCCCTATCTTTGTGATATCCAAACAAGTGTTATATATGATCCAAATCTAACATTAGCAAATTGCAATATAATAGTGTGAACTGTACGTTGATGTATCTTCCAGTTCTGCTTCCAATTGTTTTATACTTGTTGATTAATACTGCATTGTGTTTAAAGTTTTACTAGCTGATGTTGAGAGTAAAAATATATTTTAAAATTTTTGAAAGGAGCTAGTGGATCTTTTAATCTAATAAAACTGCAAGTGTTTTCTCAGGAATGTAAAATAACCTTGTGTGTGTCAAGCTATTAACACTGTAACTTTTTATCTAATCTGTTTCATAGATAGTTCACTGATGTAGAGGTTCTTCATCCCTTTTGTACATGTTATTAAAACAGGGGCAAACCAAACATTTTGAAATTCAGACCACCATTTTCGTTTCTCTGTTTTCTTTAAAAATAGCGGAGATTACTAACCAGATGTATGTGATCTATTGAGCATGCAGGGATAATCTGACTCCTTCAGGTCTGATAATTGGTCATCTAAAGTGAGGCTACTGCTGCTAGCTATTCACATCTTTAGATAAATCTCTCTTTGCCCCGGGGCCCGCCCCCCCTCACCCCTCTCTCCCTCCACCTCACCTCTCTCCCGTCCTGTTTGTCTCCCACTCTCACCCCACCTACGTACACTCACTCTCACTTATTCTCACACACGCTCTCACTCTCACTCTCACCCACACACTCTTATTCTCACTATCACACACACACACACACATACACACACACACACACACAGAGCTGGACAGCCATGGCTTGATGGTAGCATTCCAGACACTCCAGTCCATAATCCAAATGGACTTTCCAGTGCTGTAACCAGAGGGAGAAATACAATGTCGGAGGTGCCATATTTAGGACAACTCATAAAACTGAGATCTGATCTACTTGTGCAGACAGATGTGGAAGATCTCAATGTTTGGTCGTCAGGAAAAAAGGAGAATTCACCAACATTTCCTCTTACCCCACTTTGTCTTCGTGACCAACACTCATCAATCAACTAAGAATACCAAAACAGATTAACTGGTCCTTTATATAATTGGTGATTGTGTCATGTTGCTGGATGTTAAAATAATGCAATACTGTGTTGCCTAATACAATAATACCATTATGAATATAATACATTAATTGAATTTCAAAAATAATTCAATGGCTAAAGGTCTTTTGAGTTGTCCTGAGGATATGAAACATTTTGTACAGAAGTGAAACAAAAACAAGTTGCTGGAAGATCTCAGCGGGTCTGGCAGCATCAGTGGAGAGAAATCAGAGTTAACGTTTTGGGTCGGAGGAAGGGTCACTTGACCCGAAATCTTAACTCTGGTTTCTCTCCACAGACGCTGCCTGACCTGCTGAGCTTTTCCAGCAATTTCTGTTTTTGTTTCTGATTTACAGTGTTTGCAGTTCATTCGGTTTTTGTTTTGTATAAATGTGTGAAGTTTGTTTGCCTTTCACAGAACACAACTTCCAGAGCTAACACTCTAAAATTAGCCAACTCATTCAGAGCTGGCAGCATACAAATTCCACCAGTACAGAAGCGACTTACAAGTTATACATTGTAGGGGATGCCTATGGTTAGTTTAGCTGCCTTCTAAGATGTTAACAGTGTTATGACCAGCTAAGAAGGGGTGAACCAGCTCCCTCTTTTCAGCCTTGTTAATTGACCTCAATAAAAGTTTATTAAGTTTTTTTCTTTTAGCACAGGGTTGTTTCTTTTTCCAATTAAAATGTAGTTAATGAAATTTTACTCTAAGCAATACGGAGTCAATCTCCATATTTTCTTGAATTGAAGAAAGCAACCTTTATAACCTGCTAACCCCAGGAAAAGTAATAAGGGTGCAAAGTCAAGCATTTGAGGCCTCAAGCAAACCCGCATACACATAGTGTCCTGTACAAAAGAAGATAAGAAACAATGGCTTTGGAAGTCTTTGATGCATAGGTTTTTAACCTGAGACCATAGTTGATTAGTTAATTTCCTGGACCATCAGTAGTAGTGAATATTGCAGTTTTTTGTGTTCTCTGGTTTCTGATGCTTTTGTTCCCTTCAATGCTGCTATATCAGGTGCTTTGCTTCTTGAGAGAATGAGAGAAAGATTTCTCAATCTGTTTTCAGTTCTATAACATTAGTTCCATATTGTCTTGCTTTCTCAAAAGCAGGTTCCTGAAATTGCAGCTTGTTTGTATATTTCTGGATTTGTTTCTCTGGCTTGGTTGATGCTCATCTCTAACAAGTGATGGTTCTCAATAGAAAATCAAATCAGAGATGAGGAAATTTCCATGCCTGCAATGGGTTTCATTTCCTTTTGGGGAAAATGTCAATTTCAGCCCAGCTTGTCTTGGACCTACAGCATGTCAGTTTCATGAAAACTAGCCAAGTTGTGTGTGTCAGGTGAGCCCTGCAGCTGTTTTAAGTTAATGAGTCATCTGTTTTTAAAACTGTTTCAGTCCATGGAAGTCCCAGGTATTAAGTCAGCTAATAAAATTCAAAGATCAGTAGTCTGCATTTTGTATCATTGTGACAGTGCTGAAAGTGATAATCATACTGTGTACATGACTGAAGACATTTTTCAAGGGGTACGTGCTGTGATTTTGTTAATTGTAGCTATTGGGTGAATTCTGTTTCTTGGAAGTGTGTAAGGGTTCAACCCAGAAATGTACAGTCTTCCAATTTCCACCCTCCACCTTTTGTACATGTGAAATAAAATATGTTGCAGCCAAATAGGTAGCTTGGACTCAAATCCTGATCTTGGACTTAAATCCTCCCACTATAACAGCCACCATAGCATTTGCAGTCTTCACTGCCTACTGCACCTGCATGCTTACTTTCAGAAACTGGTGTACAAGGACACCCAAGCCTTGTTGGACCTCCCTTTCCCCCAAACTATTGCTATTCAGGTAATAAAGATTTTGTTACCAAGCTGGATTGCCTCACAGTAATCCATGTCGTATTTCATCCGCTCACTTATCTTGTCCAAATCACATTGAAGCATCTCTCAGCTTTCTCACAGCTCACTGTTCTTTGTGTCCTCAGCAAAGTTTGAGGTATTGTATTTATTTCCCTCATCTAAATCATTGGTACATATTGTGAATAGCTAGGGTCCAAGCACCATCCCTGTGGTACCTCACCAGTCACTACCTGCCACTTGGTACAAGACCCATTTATTCTTATTTTTGCTTCCTGTCTGCCAACCAGTTCTCCATCATAATAGTGCACTTCTCCAATCCTTTATGATTCAATTTTGCACGCCAGCCTCTTGTGTGGGAGCTTGCTGAAAGGCTTCAGAAACGTCGAAATAAACCACATCCATTACTATTAGTTACATCCTCAAAAAATTCCATTTGATTTGTAAGCAATATTTCCCTATTTACTATTCAAGAATATCTAAGAATAGCTAACATCTGAATACCTGAGTATAAATATATCCATCAACATTTAATATAGATTTTTATTTTAAAACCCCAAATGAGTAAGATATCTTCCCTGGTGGGACTCCTCCTGCATTGCAAATGACGGTATCAACCCTTATAAAGGTTCCTCCCACTTTCATGTGATTCTATATTGTTCCTTAATTGATCAGCGAAGATTCCTTTGTGAAGTTGAGTTTTTATTTCATCAACATTTTATCTTTGCCTTTCATTTCTGCCTCATTATTTCAGTCTGAAACATTGAACGACAATTCTTCTGAGAATGAAGGAACAAAGTAATGAATAAAGGAGTATCTGGGTAAGAAAATGAAATATCTATACTGATAAACCTCTAAAGAAGGATTCTTTTATCAGCAAAGATATTTCATTTCATTTTTGTATCCAGATATAGCTTTCATCTGTCCCTTATTCTTACGATCTTTAATTTTTAATGAAAGATTCTTGTATCAGTAAAGATGTTTCATTTCTCTGTCTGAGTGTTGTCTATTCCTGGTTTTTAATGGTATTCATGTGATCGAGATCTTTGCCATTCTTGCCAGTTAGATGGATCCAGTATTTATTCTGTAAAGAACATCTTACTTTCATGCCCAGTTGTGATGGTACCATGTATCTTTCTAGGCTCCTTTTTTTTCAGAAATTGAACTGTTGTTTATGCTGGAGAGACATAATAGGTACTGCAGATGCTGGAGAATCTGACATAACAAGGTGTGGAGCTGGATGAACACAGCAGGCCAAGCAGCATCATAGGAGCAGGAAAGCTTGACGTTTCGGGCCTAAACCCTTCATCAGAAAGGCCCGAAAAGTCAAGCTTTCCTGCTCCTATGATGCTGCTTGGCCTGCTGGGTTCATCCAGCTCCACACTTTGTTATCTCTGTTGTTTATGCTTTCCTGTTGCCTGTGCTGAACACTAATTTATTCAATGGCATATGTGTATCGTCTCCTTGACCCATATTAGGTGTATTTTTTCCTGCTTGTTCTGATAATGTTTTATTTGTTATCTTCGACGTGAATTTTTAACTTTAACTGAGGATCACCTCTTCTTTGTAACTTTACACTGTTTACTAGAAGGTTTATAGTTATGAGGATCACATCCCTGAGGTGAAGGGCTGTCTTGTTACGAATCCCAACAATTCCTACCTTTGTCAGCCCTGGGTACTGCCATGGCTCTGTTATAATCATGACCAGAGTAAAAGCCATCCCCATAGGATCCCAATGAAATCTGCCATCTCTGCAAGGCATATCCCACCTCTCCACCCATGCTCTTAATGCATTGGGATGCATGTTATCCAAAGTGCCCACTTGGAGGCTGAAAGGTACGAGCATGTGGTCTTTTACAGTGGGGAATAAGAACTCTGTGGCTTTGCTGGCCAACTCTATTTGTAAGAGAGACATTATCTGCAATATGCTTCACTTTGTGGATCGGCTATGGAGCAAATCTAGCCAGAGGCAAATCCATCAGGCAGTGATTTTTAAACAAATAAATTGTTGAATATTATCTCACCTCTTCTGGTTATCAGGACAGGTATTTAAAGCATACTCATGAGCTAGTCAAAGAGCAGAATTACAATATTGATTAGCTGGGCAGCCATGAACAGTGTCCCATTTGTCATGTATCAGAACCTTGCTCAACCTATAAACTTCAGCAAAGCATCTAATTGTGAAGGTATGCACTTTATCACCAAAGAATTCTATGGGGTGGGGATATCATTCCAATTATCTGATTCAATGGCACATACTAGCTACATGAATTGTAGGTTGAAGATCGAAGGAATACAGTTTGAAGCTATTCGAATAACTGCTCCTGATTCAAGAAAAAAAAGCATCAAGTTTCTTGAATTTCAATGTTAATGATAAATCATCTTTGTGCGGATCATTGTTTTATTATTGGACCAACAATATTTCCTTGGCTGAGGAAATATGCAACCTCCTTGTCTTTTACTTCTTGTTCAATTTGCTGAACTCTCCTTTGTTCTGGAGATGACTTGTGTTGATTTACCTTTATAAGAGATTCCCACATAATCCAATGGCCAATTCTGTCAGAGTGTGGGCGATGTATGTCCCCGGTTGGTCAATATTGCATCATTGCAATACCATGATTTCAAAATGATGGCTCCTGTCTTTTCTTCATGTTTGCTTGGTTTCTTGTTGGACAAGGCTGACATATTTAAGCCTAACTCACAGACAGACATGGATGGAGCCATGGCCTTGCACCAAGTTGCCTGTTTGAAGGTTTGACCTTGGTTTGACTGCAATAATTCAGGGAGTACACTGTTGAGAGTTTGAAAGAGCTCATCTCTCAACTTTGCATCTTTGCATAAATTAACAAAGGACATAAATCTTCAATGTAAGCTACCAAGATAAACAGTGACTTGGACCCTCGGCCAGACCAAACACACTCGATGACAACATTCTTAAGGCTGAAACAAGCAGTAAAGACTGCAACGGCGGTTTGAAAATCTGCTGAAGTCTCATCAATGCCTTGTGTAATAATGATCTCTTCAGCTATAAGGCCTACTGTATATAGGAAGGTTTAGGTCTGTAGTTGAGGTAATTCTGTACCTGCAGAAATATGTCTTCCACACCTCACATCTGAGTGCTTGCACCGGGCCTTCAACTACATTGAAGGGCTTCAGAAAAGCCAAGAACTGCTGATCTGGCACCAACATGCTGCCAGTATTGAGAGGAAATTTAATAAAGACCTTGTTGGTTCATTGTTCAACCTTGCCTTGTGGTTGTTCAATTTTGCTTCATAAATTTTCAGAGTCATTTGAGGGTAAAATAACCCTGTGGCCTACTGTAGACTGATTTCTCCATAACTGCTACCATGTTTCACTTTGTTCTAGTGTGGGTTCTTCAGATCTTGGTACAAGTTTGGGTCATACTTCTCAGTAACTGTTAAACAGTGGTCATTGTTATATTGGACACAATGATAAAGCTGCAGTGAAGCATGTTCCAATTGTCCACATTTTAGTAGAATGGTAACGCATGAACGCTGAGGTCATTAAGATCACAGCTTGCTTCAACAGCTCATCTGCATATTATTTAAACTCTGCCACCAGAACCATCCATAGAGTTGAGAAAATCTGGGTGACCAGCTTGGAATTTGTGTTTCGATGGTATGACTTTGGCGCTGTAGTCGCCTGAGAAGAACTGGAAGCCGAGGTGATGGGGTAGCTTGACAAGGTGAAAGTCACACTGTGTGACCTTTCATTTCATTACTCGTTTAACCTGAAGACAGTGAAGCATTATTAATGCAAAGGAGTTACATTGTGTGATTTTTCGTTGGCCCTGCACACCTCTAAATCGATCACTACAATATTCTCGTTTGAACTGAAGTGCTGTTATACCATGTGAATTTATACTGCACTGATAGTGAGAGTGATAGGTTGGGGGCTTAAGATGAGGATGTTTTATTACGTTTTAGTGAATTTCCTTCCCTTGGTCCCCCAGAAAAACAGGGTTGAGGCGATTATTAAATTTGGGGAGTTGAGATTTTTGTTAGCTAAGGCTAATGAGGGCTGCAGAACTGAAGCGCACATGTGGATTTAAGCTGCGAATCAGCCACGATCTAACCAAATAGTGCAGTTGAATTCAGGTGCTGAATGGTCTACTCTTGCTCCTATGTGCATTTTCTCTGTCTTAAAGTGAACTGGGTAAGGGCAGGTGAGTGAGCTAAGAGACAAAGAGCTGCTATGCACCCAATGGTCTAAATAGCCTCCTTCTGTGCTATATCATTCTGTGAATCATGATTTTTTTTTCTTTCTCCTGCACCATTCCAAAACCCATTTTAATCAGCTGCATCAGAAAAGGAATAGACAGAGTACTGAGATAACAAGGTGTGGGGCTGGATGAACACAGCAGGCCGAGCAGTATCATAGGAGCAGGAAAGCTTGACGTTTCAGACTTAGACCCTTTTCTGATGAAGGGTCTAGGCCCGAAACGTCAAGCTTTCCTGCTCCTATGATGCTGCTTGT
>JAHRHZ010000029.1:17225826-17329794 GCA_024137785.1 Ginglymostoma cirratum
CCTTTTATCCCAGACAGAGTACTGTGCTGGTGATGGGAGTGGGGTAGGCTGTAATGGCTGTTGGCAAGACAGCCAGTCAGATCCCCATGATATCTCTTTCCTGAAGCTCTAGTATTGGTCCTCAGCAGGACAATGATGGACAATTTCAGGGATTCAAGATCTCTGGGGGTGGAAGCCCCTCCCGCTCAGAGTTGCTGGCAAATCAGTGGCTGGCAGCTCTTTTGTACAACCGCATCACCAGGCAACTGTTGATTGCTGCCAGTGTGAACCCACTCAATTCCCAGGACCCAGACCTCATGGTAAGTGATAGCAGAAGGAGCTCCTGAATAGAAATGTAGGAGAAACATACAGCTCAGATACAGACATAGTGCGGCTCTCAGTGACCCTGTTCATAAATCAGGCATTGAGTGCCTTTAAATGAAAGGCATTCCTCCCCACCTCACCCTCCCCCATGAACTGGCAAGCATGTACATTAATGGTCAATACCAGCGACCATTAACCGCCCACTTTAGGGCCTCAAAGAGCAGTGGGGTAGGCGTGCTGAACACAGGTCGTCCTGCTGCAGACTTAATTGGGCTGGAGTCAGGAAGCTTCGAGGTTGAGGGTGGGGGTGATGGGCAGTGGGGCTGGGGATGTTGGGGATGTCGGGGAGTTTTCATTAGACACCTTCCAGGCTGATTAAATGGCCCCAGCAATTTCAAACTCCCTACTGGGGAGGGCATAAGATTTTGTATAACAAGTCAACTTAACTGCAATTTTCACTCTATGTAAAACGTAAAATAATAAATGCTTTCAAAATACCAGTCAACATGGGAAGCTGTTTCTCATTAATCTTATTAACACTGACCTTAATTATGATCCACACATTTGATTTGATTTATTACTGTCACATCCATCCGTACAGTGAAAAATGTTGTCTTATGTGCTATACAGGCAGAGCGTACTAAACAAGTGCATCTTAACAGAACAGAGTGCTGCATACAGTGTTACAGTTGCCGAGAAGGTGCAGAGAGAGATCAATGCTAACATTAAAGACATCCATTCAAAAGTCTGATAATAGCAGGGAAGAAGCTGTTGTCGAATCTGTTTGTATGTAGTTTCAAACTTTCATACCCTCTGCCCAACGTAAGAGGATGGATGAGTGTATAATTGACATGGGAGAGGTCTTTGATTATGTTGGTTGCTTTCCTGATGCAGTGAGAAGTTTAGATGGAGTCAATGGATGGAAAGCTGGTTTGAATTCACAGCTCTCTGTAGTTTCTTTCAGTTTTGGAAACAGCAGTTACCATACCAAGCTGTGATGCATCCAGATAGGATGCTTTCTATGCTGTATCTATAAAAATTTGTAAGACTCTTTATGGACATGCCAAATTTCCTTGGCCTCCTGAGGAAGTAGAGGCATTGCTGTGCTTTCTTGATTATATTGTCAACGTGGGTGGACCAGGACAGATTGTTGGAGATTGTGATCCCCAGGAACTTGATGCTCTTGACCACCTCCACCTCAGGATCATTGATGCAGACAGGGGCGTGCCCTCCACTCCGCGTTCTGAAGTCAATGACCAGCTCCTTCACTTTGTTGACGTTGCTGAAGAGATTGTTGTCTTTACACCATGCTGCCAAGCACTCTATCTCCTTCCTGACCTCCATCTCAATGACATATGCTTGTGCATAGCTTCAATTGCACTATGTTGCTGCATGGTGCTTGTAACTATCATGCTAACTGAAGGGAAGAGTTCTACAAGGATGTATAACACCTGCCTGGTGCTGTAGAACAATAATGATGACACTTTGGGTTTGTTCACCTATAAATCTGGTGCAGAAATATAATTGTAGTGCAATGGAATGGCAATATTTTATTGCTATATAAATGGAGTATTGTTTTTTGTTGTAAATTATATATATGAGAAATGAGTTCGTTTCTGAAATCATTTTTGTTTTGCACAAAGTTGTCAATAAGGTGACAACTTAAAAATGCGATAAATAACCTTTCAAAATCTATTTGTTCTTGTAACGTACAGAATCTCAGCTATTTATGTTGTCTGCCACGGTTTCACTTGTTGTGTCTGGAATTCAGCAGATACTGATGGGAACGAAAGTGTTCCTTTGAGGCCTGTTGAGTGAACAATGGCTTTGGAGAATCAACTGCATCAAGTGGCTCTCTGCCCAGATGCTCTTTGAAAGAAGCAATGACGATTGCTGATGTGTGACAAGTTCCACTGTCAGTTTGGTACAATGCACTGTGGCTGAGACTGTACAACACTGAGACGAGTCTGTACTGAAGTCTCTGATGGTGTTGACTGGCAGATGGGCTGTGGCTGACAGTAGTAAGTAAGTATGTTCTTTCCATCTCTGACACTAATATTTCCTAATGTTTTCAAATTTTTCGTCCACACGTGTGCACACTCCCTGCTGGCCCTCTGTTTACAGTGTAGTGAGTGATACATCACAAAGTGTTCAACAGCAAATCAATTGCCTCAACTGATTCTACCTCCACTATGGCAACTAACTTGCCCAGGAATATAAGAAACTGCAGAGAGTGATGAACACAGCCCAGTCCATCACGCAAGCCAACCTTCCATCAGTTGACTCCATCTACACTTTTCGCTGCCTCGGGAAAGCGGTCAACAGAATCAAAGATGCCTCCCACCCTGATTATAATCTCTTCCAACCTCTTCCATCAGGCAGCAGATACAAAAACATCAACATATTCAAGAACTGCTTCTTCCCTGCTATTTTTAGAATTTCTGAATGGACCTCTCAAATTTTAAATTTAACGCTGATCTCTCTCCTTGTGCATCTTCTCTGCAGCTGTAACATTGTATTGTTCACTCTTGTTCTATTACCCTGATGGGCTTTGTATGGTATGGTCTGCCTGTACTGCATGCAAAACAAAACTTTTCACTGTACCTAGGACATATGACAATAATAAATCAACCCAAATCACATCAACATGCTTTCATCCTCTGATTTAAATAGTACATAAAGGGAAAGAGACAGAATAAACTCCTTTATTCTCCTTGCCTTCTGTCCATACTCTGCATGTTTACTTTTGAAAAGACTGTAATGTGTTTCGTAAATCCTATTTGTGAAGTGAATTTTAAAAAATAATGCGCAGCAAACTCCCTAAAGTTTTTGACCAGGCACATTCTTTCTTTACTCCCTCAAATCTAGAGCAGCCCTTACAACTTCACACACCCACTTGCATAAGTGCTCAACACTATAGGAAAGAGTTTTACTTTTCTGAATGTTCAAATTTCAATTCTTTTGAATGTAAAAGTCCTGTGACAATATTATGGCTTTAAGGTATGTATTTTGTCCTGGATTTTTATGAAGAGAGGTTGAGACAGAGGTGTCAAGTAGTCTGTTCCATGCCATAAAGTAAATAGCTTGTGAGGTCTTGGGTTTATTTTTATGTTGGACCAATAGAAGTGGCCTAAATGGGTAGAGTCAAGCTCCCACAGAAGCAGGGTTTTAGTTTAACTTTTAGTAGTTGCTGGGAACTTAAAGTTAGATGTAGAAGCTCTTATTCGTCTCTTTGTTACAGCTAAAATCTTGGGTTCTCTTCCTGCTGCCAGAATTGCATGTGACACAATCTATCTTACTGAATTTGCCCTTGCCAAGGGTGTGTTTGTAGGATGTTACTATATTGGAACAGTTACTGTTTAGTAGTTAAAAACATTTATTATTCTGTCAAGTTTTGTAATGGAGTCAAATTATTCCAAATTTTTTTCTTTTGTTTGTGTTTTTAACTATAGTGTGGGAATAAAGTATATTGTACTTCAAGCTTGGTAGTCTGACAAATGACATTGTATCTGGGACACAATGCCTTACACTCACCTTTAAAAATAAGAAAAAATTGGAGTCTAGACTATCTTCTTGATACATTTGGAGGGGGTTTAGTCTGGTTCATAACAGGTTCATCCACTCAAGAGTTAAAGTTCAGATAAATCCAGATGACTGAAGACAGAAGTTGAAGAGTTCCTTTAAAGTTGGAAATGATGCAGCAAGGTATTAAGCATAAAAAGTGGATTGACCCACTTTTCAATTGAATACAGAAATACAGCTAGAAATGCTAGAAATTCAGGTCATTCACCTGCTCCTATGTCTGGGATCATTGTTTTCAAGCGGGCAAGTTGTAGGTGAGTCTTTTCATCACTAAAATATGAGACATTTCATGCAGGTGTAAATTACAAACATCACACACCACACATGATGGTGTCGGTTGCTGTTAATTTCAGTTCAGAGGATTTTGATTAATACACATTGGTTCACTTGAATCAACCCGTGGTCATGTGATCTTTGCAGTAATTTTTGTCTTTCCTTTTAAAAGCCATTTCAGTCATGCAAATCCTACGTATAAAACTTAGATGATGGAATTTGAAAAATAAGAGTCCATAATTCAGCACTATTGTGCAAGTTCAAAATGCAGAAGTTTTAATTATATGGGATTGTTCATTGATGGCATATGTAGATTGAAGGATGTTTTGTTCAATGATTCTAAATATGATTCTATCTTCCTGGTCAAAAACCCATTGAACACTTTGGAAGACAGTCAGTCACTTTTATCACTTCACCAGACACAATTGGTTTCAATAAGTATCTGGCCTAGGCTTGGAGACTAAAGATCTGAGGTCTTTGTTTCTGAGTTTTACGATGTGTCCCGTTAACCATCTGTGAGAAATTCCTCTTGGATGAGCTAAGCTCTTCTGCAAGCAGCTGTTAAAAATTTTGGCCAACTTGTACACTGTGTGATCTATTGCCATTCTAAAATGCTAACTCTTTAAAACAAATAATTAATGTACAGTTTCTTTTCAAAATTGTTTAAAATATCTATCGTGTCCCATGGACATGACATAAAGGAGTTCCGATAATAGATAGAGAGAAGCCATTTCCTTGGGTGGGAATGTCTGCTACAAGGTGCTTATTCTTGAAATTAGAGTCAGTATTTCACACAAAGAGTGGTGGAAACATCACACATGCTTCTTCAAATTTCCGTAGAGACTAGTGATCAATTGAAAATATGAGGACTGAGATTGGTAGAAGTTTGTTAAGCACAGGCAGTGAGAGTCACAGACCCAAGAAGGGTAAATTGAATCAAGTTAAATGAATGATAGAATAGACATGAGGGCAGAATGGCCTGGCCTTTCTTTTTCTTCCTATGTTGTTGCCCAGTGCTCTGTTAGGAACTTCCTCAATTTTGTGTTGAACAGAGATTTCTCAATAATTGATGGGAGTCCATTTCACTAATCAACTGCTGATGGGCAACAAATTCACTCAAAATGCGATTATCACCATGCCATCACATAGTTTTAAAATAAGTCTTCCTGACCTCTGCATTTCCTACACATTACCTGGGAACACAGCATCACCTCTTCTGCTCATGCATCAGCCCAAAGTTTCTAACAACTGCTTGCAGAAGAGCTGAGCTCCCCGGTGAGGAATTTCTCACAGATGATCTTCCATCCTCTGTCATCTCCCACTCTAATGCCTCCACAGTCCCTCAATCGACTGACCTGTAATTCCTGGGTTAGTTGCACTTAACCTGCAGGACAGACTGTGGTCTGATTCCCCAGACTGCAAGGATCCAATGCCCCAAAACCCTTGTAGGACCAGCTGTTACACCGATCTTTGTCTCCCTTCACTTTATCAAGGGACTGTGCCCCTTTGAATTTTCTCACATGGCCATTTTCTTGAAGCACATGCAGTCTGTTCTGCTGCATGAAGTGCTGGTACGTGCTGTAGGTATGATATCAACGTGTCCATCCCCTTGACTATTCAGTGCTGCTGACCATGACAAGCTTCTTGCATTTCCCTCTGCATTATAATGCAATACAAGCTGCAAAGGTCGGTAGCCCATATATTAGTGCAAAGATCAGAGTGGGCACCCTAAAAGAAGAAACAGCAAAGTCAAGTGTACAGTGGCTGGTAACCTCCAAGTGTTATGGACCAAATCTACACCCCTCAAAATATATTTAGAAGATAGCCTAGACCCTAACTTTTTCTTATTTTAAAGGTAAATGGAAGGTGATGCATTCTAGATATAATTCGATTGGTCAAACTACTGGATGGAAACAACAAACTTTATTCATTCACTATCGTTAAAGGAAGAAGGGATTGGAATAACATAAGTCTATTGGAAAACTCAACAGAATAATAGATACAGTAACTATTACTAATCAGCTGTTCCAATATAGTAACATCCCATAAACACCCTTGGAAAAAGGGCAAATTCAGAAAACAGATTGTCTTACATACAACTCCAGCAGCCCAAGAGGAGAACCCCCAGCTTTTAGTTGTAACCAAGTGGGAGGAAAAAAAAGCTTCCACTTCTTCAAAAGCCCGATAGCAACCGCTGAAAGCCAAAGCTAAAAATCCCGGTTCTGAGGGCGCTTGACCACACCCGTTCAGGCTGCTTCTATTGTTCCAACCTTAAAGAAAATCCACAGCTTCACAAACTGTTTACTCCAGTGACTCTGGTAGACTTTTCGGCACCTCTGCCTCAAAACCTCTCTTCAAAAAAAAGGACAAAATAACCTCTTAAAGCCACAGCATCGTCGCACAAGTAAGTGCAAGGTTCATGAGTAGTAAGAAAGGAAGCTAAAAGCCATAAAATGGATCTTGTGCAGATGCATAGATGCATGTATGTACTTGTGTGCAAGTAACCTGAAAGAAATATGCTTGTCATAGATGTCCCTAAGCTTGAAAGTAAAGTATCCAGCTGAATTGAATATCTAGGACTGTAAAGAGGGCTTTAAATTAAATGGGCAAGGGGAAGTTGGGGAGTGATTCTGAAGAATGGAATATATAGGCTTCCAAAGCAAAAGGGTATGGCAACATTTGCAAGGCAGCTATTTAGTTAACAGTACCCAGAGTGGGTCCAGGAGGGATGAAATGTTCAAACATAAATAAAAGCAGCAGAAAGGGTCAAGGGGAGAAAATGGTTTAAAAAAAAGGCAAAATTAGTGGCTGTTTACTTAAATGCAAATAATATTTCAAACAAAATAAATAAACTAATGTCACAATCAAAGGATATGATCTTAAGGCCTTTATGCAGATGTGGTTGCAAAGAGATCAAAGTTGGGAACTATGTGGCTTTTTGAAAGAACAGGCAGGAAGGAAAGAGTGGTGGGGTAGCTTTGTGTGAGACAGAATAAGTATAAGAGCATTAAATGATCTTGGATTGGAAGATGTAGAATCCATGTCGGTGGAGGTAAGAATTAACAAGATGAAGAAAACACTGGTTGGCATCATCCTAAAGTTCCCTAACAGATAGAGAATAAATCAGGAGATAATGAGGATCAGAATGCTTTTTACAAATTTGATATCTTTTCCCAGGCAAGTGTTCACCTCCAAGTCCACTTTTAGAGCTTAGGCAACATTTTCTGGCTCTCCACATCTTTACCTAACTTGACCAATCCATGCTTCTTATTGCCTTTGGACATTCAGCTGCTGTTTCTATTTCCTGGTGGCTTTCCTTGCTATACGCTTAATGGTGGCATGGCTTTCGTCATGGGCCCCTTCTGGCATGTATGTTACTTTGGTGTCCTCTTCTAGTTGTTCTCCATTCGGGAAAAATAGACTTGTCTCACATTCCTGCTTCACTTTATCAATACTTATTCAGCCCTTCATCTGACTCAATCCCATGTGAATGCAAAGTGCACGATGCTGTATGTACACAAAGTGCATACTGTCTCAAAACCTTAGCATTTTCTATGACATTCAGATTCTATGTGTATGTAATCAGTACTCATTATAGAAGCATAGAGCTGTTAAGCATGGAAACAGACCCCTCAGTCCAACTTATCCATGCTGACCAGATATCCTAAATTAATCTAGCCCCATTTGCCAGCATTTTGCCCTAAACCCCTCCTAAACATATACTCATCCAGATGCCTGTTAAATGTTGTAATTGTACCAGCCTCCACCACTTCCTCTGGCAGCTCATTCCATACACACACTACCCTCTGTGTGAAAAAGTTGCCCCTTAAGGCCCTTTTAAATCTCTCCCCTCTCACCTTAAATCTATGCCCTCTAGTTTTGGACTCCCAACCAATAGTCCCAATAGTCCTTGGCTATTCACCCTATCAATGTCCCTCATTATTTTATAAACCTTTATTAGGTCACCCCTCAGCATCTGATGCTCCAGGGAAAATAGCCCCAGTCTATTCAACCTCACCCTTTAGCTCAAACCCTCCAGCATCCTTGTAAATCTTTTCTGAATCATTTCAAGTTTCACAACATCCTTCCTATAGCAGGGAGACCAGAATTGAACACAGTATTCCAGTAGTGGACTAACCAATGTGCTGTACAGCTGCAACATGACCTGCCAACTCCTATACTCAGTGCACAACAAAGGCAAGCTTACCAAACACCTTCTTCACTATCTGGTCTACCTGCGACTCTACTTTCGAGGAACTGTGAACCTACACTCCAAGGTCTCTTTGTTCAGCAACATTCCCCAGGACCTTACCATTAAGTGTATAAGTCCTGCCCTGATTTGCCTTCCCAAAATGCAGCACCTCACATTTATCTAAATTACATTCCATCTGCCACTCCTCAGCCCATTGTCCCATCTGATCGATATCCCGTTGTACTCTGAGATAATCTTCTTCGCTGTTGCTACTCCTCCAGTTTTGGTGTCATCTGCAAACTTACTAACCATACCTCCTATGTTCCCATCCAAATCATTTACATAAATGACAAAAAGCAGTGGACTCAGCACTGATTCTTGTGGCACACCGCTGGTCATAGGCCTTCAGTTTGAAAAGCAACCCTCCATCACCACCCTCTGCCTTCTATCTTCGAGCCAGTTCTGTATCCAAATGGCTAGTTCTCCCTGGATTCCATGTGATTACCTTTGAGGAATGCACTCAAACAGTTTGGTTGCCATGCTGTAAAATTATTGCTTTCAATACTATGTTTAACCTTATCCAGCCCTTTCCACTCATCCTGCCCTTCTCTTTTGTAATGTAATATGCCCCCGGATTAAAACTTATTTACGATGGCCTTATATAATGTTGTAAGGCTTGCTCAATTTGTTTTGAAAACTTAGCTTTAATACGTAACTTGCTGCCTGCATGCAGGGTTTTCAAGTGTTCAGCTAAAGTAGAACTAATTGTAATTCTTACCCAAGCTAGAAGATGATCACTCATCACCAAAGGAATTTCTGGATTTGTCCCAAAACAGTTAGTTATGGAGTGTAGCCTCCCTGCATTTTTAGTGACCACGTTGCAAGGACTGTCCAGGCGAGGGCAGATATTAATTTACAATTTAAGATATTTTTGAAGTTGAGATCTGTTATCAAGTGATGTCTTTCAGGCACTCCATTATTAAAGTGTATTTCTGCTGCCATGTTCATCAGCATAATGTTTATATTTTCACATTTATTCCTAAATCCATTCCAGTTGTCAGTTTATAAATTTAGCCAGTACCCCCAATCCATGTCCCATCCACTTCTGCATTAACTTTTCCACAATTACTCTTCATGCTACGACAGACTGAATAAATCTAGTTGCCCTGTCTATGCAATGTAAAGTCAAAATGTTTTTTCCTTATCCCATTCTTAGCTTCCTGTTTTCAGTGGCAGCAGCGTGAGCCAGGGTGCCGACGGGAAGGGAAGGTTTTTTTTCCTGTATAAAAACTTACCTCGAGCAGCAGCGGCCTTTTTGTTTTCAGTGGTGGGTGTGTGGAGAGAATGTGAGCCAGGAAGGAACTAGTATATTCGAGCATTGGCTAAACACAAACACTCCCCTATTCCCAATTCCTTCACCTCCGCCGCATCTGCTCCCAGGATGAGACATTCCAATCCCGCACATCTCAAATGTCCTCATTCTTCAAGGACCGCAACTTCCCCTCCACAGTGGTAGAGAACGCCCTCGACCGTGTCTCCCGCATTTCCCGGAACACATCCCTCACGCCCCGTCCCCGCAACAATAACCAAAAAAGAATCCCACTCGTCCTCACATACCACCCCACCAACCTCCGGATCCAACGCATCATCCTCTGACACTTCCGCCATCTGCAATCAGACCCCACCACCAAAGACATTTTTCCCTCCCCACCCTTATCTGCCTTCCGGAGGGACCACTCCCTCCGCGACTCCCTTGTCCGCTCCACACTCCCCTCAAGCCCCACCACACCCGGCACTTTTCCTTGTAACCGCAGGAAGTGCTACACCTGCCCCCACACCTCCTCCCTCACCCCAATCCCAGGCCCCAAGAAGACTTTCCACATCAGGCAGATGTTCACCTGCACATCTGCCAATGTGGTATACTGCATCCGCTGTACCCGTTGTGGCTTCCTCTACATCGGGGAAACCAAGCGGAGGCTTGGGGACCGCTTTGCAGAATACCTGCGCTCAGTTCGCAACAAACAACTGCACCTCCCAGTCGCGAACCATTTCAACTCCCCTTCCCATCTCTCAGATGACATGTCCATCCTGGGCCTCCTGCAATGCCACAGTGATGCCACCCGAAGGCTGCAGGAACAGCAAATCATATTCAGCCTGGGAACCCTGCAGCCCAATGGCATCAATGTGGATTTCACAAGCTTCAAAATCTCCCCTCCCCCAACCGCATCCCAAAACCAGCCCAGCTCATCTCCACCTCCCTAACCTGTTTTCCCTCTCACCTCAAGCCACACCCCCATCTCCTATCTACTAACATCATTCCGCCCCCTTGACCTGTCCATCTTCCCTGGACTGACCTATCTCCTCCCTACCCCCCTACCTACACTCACCTTTACTGGCTCCATCCCCGCCTCTTCGACTTGTCTGCCTCCTCTCCACCTATCCTCTCCTCTATCCATCCTCTATCCGCCTCCCCCTCTCTCCCTATTTATTTCAGAACCCTCTTCCCCTCCCCCATTTCTGATGAAGGGTTTAGGCCCGAAACGTCAAGTTTTCCTGCTCCTATGATGCTGCTTGACCTGCTGTGTTCATCCAGCCCCATGCTTGTTATCTCGGATTCTCCAGCATCTGCAGTACCTTTTATGTCTCTCCACTACACGTGTAGTGTCTCCCACCCATCTTCCTCCTTGAACCAAAAAAAAATGGTCGTGTGGAGGGTTGGTAAGGTAAGGCTTTTTTTTTATTATTCTTCTGGAAATCTAGAGTAGAGGGAATGGGAGTTGCATGCTCCTCTTGCAGGTGTGGGAGGTAAGGGTCACTACTGGTGCCCCCTCTGACTTCACCTGCGAGAAGTGCATTCAACTCCAGCTCCTCAAAAACTGCGTTAGGGAACTGGAGCTGGAGCTGGATGAACTCAGGATCATTCGGGAGGCTGAGGGGGTGATAGAGAGGAGTTATAAGGAGGTGGTCACACCCAAGGTACAGGAAAAAGGGAGCTGGGTGACTGTCAGGAAGGGGAAAGGGGATAGGCAGACAGTGCAGGGATCCCCTGTGGCTGTTCGCCTCAATAATAAGTATACCGTTTTGGATACTGTTTATACCAGGGGAAGGCCATAGCGGACAGGTCTCTGGCACTGAGCCTGGCCCTGTGGCACAGAAGCGAAGGGGAAAGAATAGGAGAGCAAGTGTAGTGGGGGATTCAATAGTAAGAGGCACAGACAGGCGGTTCTGCGCACTCGAACGAGACGAATGGATGGTATGTTGCCTCTTAGGTGCCAGGGTCCGTGATGTCTCGGATCGTGTCTTCAAGATCCTTAAGGGGGAGGGTGAGCAACCAACAGTCATGGTACACATCGGTAGTGATGACATAGGTAGAAAAAGAACTGAGAATGTGAAAAACAAGTACGGGGAGTTAGGTTGAAAGCTGAAGTCCAGGACAAACAGGGTAGTTATCTCTGGATTAATACCAGTGCCACGTGATAACGAGGTAAGAAATAGGGAGAGAGTGCAGCTAAACACGTGGCTACAGGGCTAGTGGAGGAGGGAGGGCTTCCATTATGTGGATAATTGGCGCACATTCTGGGGAAGGTGGGACCTGTACAGTAAGGATGGGTTGCACCTGAACCGGAAGGCCACAAATATCCTGGGAGGGAGGTTTGCTCGAGTTACATGGGAAGGTTTAAACTAGATTGGAAGGGGGTGAGGAACCAAATTTGTGATTCAGAGGATGAAGTATTCAGTCTTCCAACAGGTACAACAGGGAGTGAGGTTGTTAATAAATAAATGCGGTCAATGGAGCGTAATTGTGGACACAGAGATGGTTTGAGGTGTGTATATTTCGGTGCTAGAAGTATCAGAAGTAAGGCGGATGAACTTAGAGCATGGGTCAGTAGAATCATAGAATCCCTACAGTGTGGAAACAGGCCCTTTGGCCCAACAAGTCCACACCGACCCTTGGAGCATCCCACCCAGACCCATCCCCCTATAACCCACCTAATCTGCAGACCCCTGAACACTACGGGCAATTTAACATGGCCAATCCACCTAGCCTGCACACCTTTGACTGTGGGAGGAAACCGGAGCACCCGGAGGAAGCCCACACAGACGCGGGGAGAATGTGCAAACTCCACACAGACCGTCGCCCAAGGGTGGACTTGAACTACGATGTTGTGGCCATTACAGAAACTTGGGTAATTCAGGGACAGGAATGGTTGTTGGAAGTTCCAGGATTTAAGTGCTTTAAAAGAAATAGGGGGAGTGGAAAAAGAGGCGGGGGAGTGGCATTGCTTGTCAGGGCTAGTATAGCAGTTACTGAAAGGCAGTTCGAGAATGGTATGTCTACAGAGTCTGTTTGGGTTGAGGACCTGAACAAGAAAGGAGCAGTCACTTTGTTGGGGGTTTTGTAAAGACCCCCTAATAGTTGCAGAGAAGTGGAGGAGCAGATTTGGGGGGCAGACACTGGAAAGGTGCAGCAGTCACAGGGTTGTAATCATGGGTGACTTCAACTTTCCAAACATTGATTGGAAACATTTTAGTTGTAATAGTTTAGATGGTGCGGATTTTGTCCAGTGCGTTCAGGAAGGATTCCTGACGCAGTATGTAGATAGACCAACACGACGAGAGGCCACTTTGGATTTGGTGATTGGCAATGAACTGGGCCAAGTGTTAGACCTGTTGGTAGGAGAGCATTTTGGTGGTAGCAATCATAACTCAGTTACTTTTACAATAGTCATGGAAAAGGATAGGTACATACAGCAGGGTAAGGTTTATAACTGGGTGAAGGGTAATTACAATTCTGTTAGGCAAGTACTGGGTAACATAAAGTGGGAACAGATGCTGTCAGAGAAGAGCACTATTGAAATGCGGAGATTGTTTAAGGAATGCATACTGCGTGTGCTCGATATGTTTGTCCCTAGCAGGCAGGCAAGATGCGGTTGAGTGAGGGAGCCTTGGTTCTCAAAAGAGGTCGAAGGACTGGTTAAGAGGAAGAAGGATGCTTATGTAAGGTTTAGGAAACAAGGAACGGAAAAGGCTCTTGAGTTATACAAGTTATCCAGGAAGGAGCTGAAGAAAGGGCTTAGGACAGCTGTAAGCGGGCATGAGAAAATCTTGGCAGATAGGATTAAGGAAAACTCCATTGCTTTTTACACGTATGTGAGGAATAAGAGAATGATCAGAGAAAGGGTAGGGCCGATCAAGGATTGTAAAGGGAATTTGTGCACAGAGCCTAAAGAGATAGGGGAGATCCTTAATGAATACTTTTCTTCGGTATTCACAACTGAGAGGGACCTAGTTGTAGAGGAGGACAGTGTGAAGCAGGCTGGTGGGCTAGAGGAGATCGATGTTAGTAAGGAAGATGTACTAGGAATTTTGAGGAACTTGAAGATAGATAAGTCACCGGGGCCTGATGGGATTTATCCAAGGATTCTATGGGAAGCGAGGGAAGAGATTGCAGGGCCTTTGGCAATGATCTTTTCATCCTCACTGTCCATGCGTATAGTGCTGCAAGATTAGAGAGAGGCAAATGTCATTCCCTTGTTCAAAAAAGGGAATAGGGATAACCCGGAAATTACAGGCCAGTTAGTCTTACGTCAGTGGTGGGCAAATTATTGGAAAGAGGTCTGAGACATAGGATTTATGATCACTTGTAAAGGCACAGCTTGATTCGTGATAGTCAGCATGGATTTGTGAAGGGTAGATCATGCCTCACAAACCTTATTGAATTCTTTGAAGAGGTGACCAAACATGTGGATGAAGGTAGAGCACCGGATGTGGTATACATGGATTTAAGTAAGGCGTTTGATAAGGCTCCCCATGGTAGGCTCATGCAGAAGGTAAGGAGGCATGGGACAGGAGGAAATGTGGCAGATTGGATTCAGAATTGGCTGACCGTTAGAAGACATAGGGTGGTAGTGGACGGAAAATATTCAACATAGTGCTCAGTTACCCGTGGTGTACCACAAGGATCCATTCTGGGTTCTCTTCTATTTGTGATTTTTGTAAATGATTTGGATGAAGGAGTGGAAGGGTGGATTAGTAAGTTAGCGGATGATACAAGGGTGAGTCGCATTGTGGACAGTGCGGAGGGCTTTTCTAGGTTTCAAAAGGACATTGATAGGATGCAGAGCTGGGCTGAGAAGTAGCAGATGGGGTTTAACCCTAAAAAGTGTGAGGTGATTCATTTTGGAAGGACAAACTTGAAAGCAGAATACAGGGTTAACGGAAAGATTCTTGGCAGTGTGGAGGAGCAGAGGGATCTTGGGGTTCGTGTTCACAATTCCCTGAAAGCTGCCACCCAGGTGGATAGAGTTGTTAAGAAGGTATATGGTGTGTTAGCTTTCATTCATGGAGGGATTGAGTTCAAGAGCCGTGAAGTGATGCTCCAGCTATATAAAAGCCTGGTTTGGCCACATCTGGAGTATTGTGTCCAGTTCTGGTTGCCTCATTACAGGAAAGATGTGGAAGCGTTGGAAAAGATACAGAGGAGATTTACCAGGATGTTGCCTGGAATGGAGGGAAGGTCTTACGAGGAAAGGTTGAGAGAGCTAGGGCTGTTCTCTTTAGAACAACGAAGAATGAGAGGTGTACTTGATAGAGGTGTACAAAATGATCAGAGGTATAGGTATATAATATATAGTATAGAGGTATATAGTAGACAGCCAGAGACTTTTTCCTAGGGTGGAGGTAGCTATAATCGAGGGGGCATAGTTTTAAAGTGAGTGAAGGTAGATACAGGGGAGACGTCAGGGGTGGGTTCTTTACTCGGAGAGTCATAGGGGCATGGAATGCATTGCCGGAGAGGGTAGTGGAGTTGGCCTCATTAGGCGCATTTAAGCAGCTATTAGATAAGCATATGGATGATAGTATAAGGTAGGGGTGGAGGTTAGATGGACCTTAGGATTAGGATAAAAGTTCGGCACAACGTGGCCCGAAGGGCCTGTACTGTGCTGTACTGTTCTATGTTCTATGTTCTAAGTTCTATATTCATACCTTCAAGTCCATTGCGACCACTTTGTGAAAGTTTCTTGCTAACGGAAGGCTGTGAGATGTGATGGCGTGCTCCTGTATTTCTCTCATATACATCACTGATCTTTTTGATAAACGTAATATTATCACTGCTTTTACTCCTGCATTCTGTGGGAGAAATTTCAATCTATCTGCAGATAGATAGGAAAATTGCTGATCTGTTTTTAAGACAATTAGCCTTTATTTCCTTTAAACTCCTATCTCCTGATATTGATAACACCTGCTTGGTATTTTGACGAGAGAAGTTAGTTCTTGTTAAAAAATGCAGTAATGATTGCATGAGCTGTAAATCAACTGACCTCCTCAAAAATAATTGCCTCATTGTGTACATAAAACTAGCATGAAATACACTGTGTATGCACTCAAAGTCCAACACGGCACTGATTAGTCTGCAGCTGAAACATTAATTAATGTGCTGAAGCTTATTGTAAATTGTATAATTTCCTCTCCTTGATCGGTATCACCTTCGTCTCTTTACACACGTTCTATGCCATGTGTAACTTTGAAACCTTTTTATTTCATTTAGGGCAATTCATTGCATAATGGTAATTTGCAATCTGTCTAAGTCACATAGTGAGCATACCCCAGGTATTGCCAGGTCACTCTTCTGTTACAGTCACACAATTCGTGTTGTCTGTTATAATTGCCGGAGATATCTCTATCCTCACTCCCTTAGTTATGATTTCTGCCCCATATTGATGCTGAACAACGTTATATTGCTGTTCCCATTGAATCCTCTATTCTTTGTGTTACCACTGAAAGGGGTATTTGAACTAAGAATGAAGGTTTTCCCAAGATCAAGGCATCTAAGTTCTATTATAAAAATGAGCTTATCCACGAATGACACTTTGGCACAGTCCAACAATTTAAAAACAGGTACTAAGTTCGAAATCTCTAAATGGAATGTTTTTAATCTTGAATATAGTCTATTGTAGATTCTTCTACGGAGTGACCATGCAACGTTTTATATTTGTCAAAGTCTGATTGTGCCTTTTACGCTTTTAATGCCTTGCATAATCTTAACAGGTCAATGTTCTTATAAGTTTTGTTCATAACTGTTACTAGATTATCCAAACCTTCCTCTGTATCCAATTCCTGAACTTTTATCTCTGAGAGTACTTTACACTTGATCCCGCTTCTGGAAAGAAATGAGAGTGCAAATGCAAGAAAGCATAGAGCAAAAGCAAAGGCTCCTCGGTAACCTTTGTAACCCACAATGACATAGTTATTTCATTTTTCTATTGATGTTAAGGTTCAGGTTCACAGAACATTGTTGTGAAATCATAGCACTTTAAACTTGTTGTCAACCATTCTTCTCAAATACGACACAAATTGCAACCTTCTGTTTGAAAAGAACTGTTTCCAATCATCATCTTTAGGCAATTCTCTCCTGCTACCAATGTTACAATGGGTCTGAGCCAGTGAGACAGAAACCAAGCCGCGTTTTTTCCGTAGATAGAGTATATTAACTATTCAGTCTTATCACCTCTTCCACACTGTACCAGACCCACCTATTCCTTCTTCACATCAGGAACAAAAACAAAGTTGCTGGAAAAGCTTTGCAGGTCTGGCAGCATCCGTGAAGGAAGAAACAGAGTTAATGTTTCGGGTCCGGTGACCCTTCTTATCAACCTAATTAATTAATTAATCCCAACCAACTTCTAAACTATGGGCTGTAGTAACAACTGAAAGGCTGGCTATTAGGCTCCCCATTGAAGGCCGTTGTAAAACTCAAAAGGGTTTGCTAAGCAGCTTTCTGAAGGCATGGGTTAGCCATGAGGCTTCAGTTTGATTTTCCATTTTTATACCCCGAAGTGCTCTTGCACACAACTGAGCAGTCTTGTTGTGCATCACCAAATCGCCCATGATATTTTTCAACTATTTACCACCAGCAGTAAATCACCTATGTTTACCAACTGATTAATTTACGTGCAAAGCTTGTTAATGGCCATACAGACCATCAAAGGTGAGGGACAGAGGGAGAGGAAGGCCTCTATTTAATTCCTTTTTGTTTTTCCTGATCAGAGATGTTATTACACAGCTCAGCAGCAGGTGGGACTTGAACCCCAGGTCTCTGGGCTCAGAGGGAAAGACACTACTGCTGCACTATAAAAGCTCCTGGATCTCAATTTTTAAAAAAATTTAACCTATTTTTTCCTTAGTGACCTGTTCAGATATATTATTACCTGGACCACTACAACTGTTCCACAAGAGGGCCCCTGACAATGGCAAACATTAATGTCCAAGTCAGAAGTCAGCAGGATTGGCTAGTATCCATATTGAACTAATGACCTTGGTGTGATTAGTACAATGCTCTAACCATCTGAGCTAACCATCAATGAAGCAGTGTGGCTGAGGGTCGCCATTTATTCCCTGAGCCATCAATAAATTACAGCAGGCTGAAAGATAATAGGTATTAACTGGCTCATTAATGAGTCTAATTGACATCTCTCAGGCTGAGTTCAATCCAACACAGTGAGTGCTGGTAGTGTCAACATTAATTTTACCACAACATCAGGGCCAACGTGTTTCTGATCCTTCCCACAAAGAGGAAGCCAAAATGTCGTAGTCTGTCTAGAATGCATTCCAATTAAATGCAGTGCTTGAAAATGCTGGGTTCTATCTTCTGACAGTTCAGTGGTGTGGACTGGGACAGCTCTGAATTCATTCAGCACCCTCCCCAAAATCCGAGGGAAACTTGATTTTTGATTTGATCATGCGATAATGAGTCAGCATTCACCCATTTATATCAACTTTAACATGCCGGCAACCGATCCAAAACTTCCTGTTGAAGACACGATCTCATGTATCTGGCCTGTTTGGGAGATGCCTACAGTATATTTTGAAAATTCAAATCCCAGGAAAAAATAATTGCAGCAAGGGAGGCATACTAGTCCAACTCGTATTCATAGATATTTTTAAACAACCCGCTCAGAAACGTTATCACACACATATCTGGAGTGCTGAGAATGGGGGTGTCGATAGTGAGGTGGAGAATGGAGCGTTTACGCAGCAACGATATTGCTAGCAGCGCTAATTTCCTGTTCCAGTGCATTGGAAGGAAATAGTGTTTTAACAATAGCTGATACATGGCCAGAGTCCAACACATCTTAAGGCAATAACATTTCAAAAGACTGTGAGAGTTGCCAACGTTAGTGTAGTGCTGAAAACTTAACTGTAAGGGCTGTGCAATTATCCTTTTATTTGTTTGAATTAATAATCTTTAAAAAAATGCTTTACTATAGATGCGCTAAGCATCTCCATTGGGAGGTTGCCTTGTACTTACCAATACTGGAATTTCATTCCTCAATTCCAACAATTGTGTTTTTCCATAATTGCTCATGCATCTCCGGTGTTTTCGTTTCTTGCCACATGAGTGCAGCAGAGGACAACTATTAGGAACTCGGTTTGTTTTCAGAGTCCGAATCTGCTAGAGTGGACAATTAATGCTGCAGAAATGACATATATCTAACTGGTCAATATACATGCACCGGCATCTCATGTATGAGGCAATGGCTCTGAAAAGGTTAATGTTGGACATTGCATTAGGGCTCACACAATCTCTCAGTCTTGGATGGAGAATTGGGGAATCTGCTTGAGATCCCAATGGAGTCTCTGGCTCCTCATAGTTATACTATTTATGTCTAACAAATACATGCAACTTAATACCTAATGCTATAGAGCAATAAACTTCATCTTTATACTAAGACAAGTTCCTCTTCTTCATATTCACGAGTGATTTATCTTCTCCCACTGTTAACCTTATGGGACTTTAGATCCAATATAGGAAGGACAACTGGTGACAGTATGACTAAAGTAATTGATAATGGTTGGTTCTGCAACACATGCAACATGGTGATCGACGTGGGCATCGTTGCTGAACTATCTCCAGGCAAGAATGATAAATAAACACATTCCACTCACAAGAAAAAAAATCAGAAAATGACTGAATTCACCATTTAAGGACTTTACTGCTTTAAAAGTACTCAGACACTCACCCAGCAGTTGTATATGCTTGGACAGAGAGGCAGTAAGTAGGGCTTGTAGCAGCAATGGCAGGGCAAAAACCATGTACCAGGCTAAACCCTTCACTTCAGGACTGATGAGAGGCACAGGAAAGACAGTGTGAGTGATTAAAAGTTAAGAAATAATCATGCTTGGCAGTAAAAGAGAAAAAGGATCTGCCAGGTCAGTCCTGATTCTGGTCCAAGAGGCAACTGCTTTGGAGCTCTGTAATTAAAGTAAAAGATCCTTGTAAGTAAGGAAAAACACTCTAAATTGACAGTACTAGGTTGGGAAAGGTGGAACCAAGAAGGGAACACTTACCATTAAGAGTGAGCAAGGCACTATTGTGAGCAGGCACCATGAGGTACAGCTATAGTAGCAATTCTAAAAATCATTAAATTAATTTATAGCCAGACTGCAGCATCAGGAAAATTGCGGGACACTTTTATAGTCAAAAAAGGGCAATTTCAAGGATTTACAAGACAGAGTCTCGTAGAGGAAGGTAGAAAAATTTAAAGACTGTAATAAGATTAGGAGATATATAACTTAAACCGTAGATTTGGTGGAGAGACATTTTAAGGTTGAAGCCACAGACATTTATTTCAAAATTTGGGTATGGAGATGTGCACTGTGTATTAGGCTGCAAAAGGTGGGACATATCAATTTTTCTAAGCTGCAGAAGTTGGGAAAAGTTCTATTTTGCCAGCAGTTAATGGGGAACTACCACTTTAGTTGTAATGAAAGGAAGACGACCAGCAATCAGCACAGAGATACAGGTTGCTTTTTAATTGAATTTATGACATAAAAGAAACAAAATGCATTATTATAATAGAGAGTTTAAACAGTTGAACAGACTTTAAACCACAGGAATTAAAACAATATTGTGATACTGTAGATTAAAAGCCTAAAAACCAGAAGATTAAACAGCAATGAGATTCTGCAAATTTTAAATAGCTTTAAGGCATTCAGAATAAATAACTGCATTAGGAAAAAGAATGAGCAGGCAAGATAGTACTGTCCCAAAGACCAAATCAGAGACAAGTGAAACAGAAGGAAGATTCGATGCTTTGGAGAAAAGTTTTCATATGGTACAGAATTACTTCAAAAGCAAATCCTAAATATTAAACTGAACAAGTAAATGCGCTATTGTATTCAACATGATCTGAGAACAAACAAAATCATTGAAAGAGCAAGATTTGACAGAAAATTCAGCTTCCAGGGAGGTATGTAGATAATTTTACGGTTTAATTTAAACATGTGACTATGGAACTGTGCATTCATAGCAGACAGAATCATTGTCTGAACTATTGATGAGTCTTTGTTGGATTTACTGCAGTCCTAAGAAGATTTGACTTTGGAGAAAGTTGTTCAACTTGTGCTGTACGCAGACACCAGGAAGACTCTCAGATATATTCTGAAAGGAGTTTGAGAGCGAAGGACAGTTACATAATCCACCAACTTCAGAAGTATAGATGCTCAACAGATACATGTAACAAGCCAACTCTAAGAATACACCAAATAGCAGACACAGAATCAGTGTCAGCACAGTGGAACAGAAAGCCTAATAGGCACAAACAGTACCCAGTTTAGATAAATGCATGCCACATCTGTAAATTATTGGTCATTTCCAGAAGTGTTACATAAATAAGACATGTCCTTACTGTAGCAAAAATAGTGGAAGTTACACGTGCAAAAAGTTCAACACAGTAGAGCAACCACCATTGGAAAAGACACCAGTGCCATTCCCAGGAGAAATTGAAAGAACTGCAGATGCTGTAAATCCAAAACAAAACAGAAGTTGCTGGAAAAGCTCAGCAGGTCTGGCAGCATCTGTGAAGAGAAATCAGAGTTAAAGTTTCGGGTCCGGTGATCCTTCCTCCAGTTCTGAGGAAGGGTCACCGGACTCGAAATGTTAACTTTGATTTTCTCTTCGCAGATGCTGCCAGACTTGCTGAGCTTTTCCCAGCTACCTCTGTTTTTGTTGCATTCCCAGGAGAAATTAGCGATTTAACAAAATTGAGTTGGACAGAACATGATTGTGCCAATGGACATCTCATTAATTTTAAGCTTGATTATAGGGGTGAGTGTCACTGTCCTATCAGATCAAATAATGTGTCTAAAGAAACAGAAATTGAAGACTACAGAGATCACACAACATTCTTCAAGTGGAATAACTCTCAAGAGTAAAAACAAATAACTCAGAAACTCAATGTGTGTAAAAAAGTCAAAAATATATAAGACTTGTGGTCAATACATTTTCTTTCTGGGCCTGCATTTATATTTTGACCTCAGCATCCCTGAGGCAGTAGAAAGGAGTTTAATTATTTGCAAGAGAATAACTAGTTCAGGAACAAACCATTGTTGACCAGAAAGTAAAGGAAGAACTGGTAGAAGATTTCATTGGGCTTCCTAGGCCAACCCAAACAGAAAATATTGATATCACCTATGACCGTAAGAGAATTGTTACTCATTGTCAAAAGGAAGGAAATCTACAACACTGAAGGGGCAGTGGAAGTTTTTTCTATCCTTAGCATCGTGAAAGGAAATTCAGAAAATAAGAGCAAGGTTTGAAAATCTAGGATACTGCGAGGAAGGAATTAGCTTTGCCAACAGAGCAACCACTTTCTGTGATGCATGTTTGTGAGATTGAAGTCCTCCAGGTGATACATTGGGGAAACTATCTTAGTTCAGGGACAATTTCCTGTGCATAGGCAGTTGAGCAGGTTAGAGGCCCTGCAGATATGGCATGAAACAACGATCAGGTTTAGCAGCAATGACATCTTCCAGAAAGGAGATCCATGACAAAATGAAATGTTCAGTCTTCAAGCATAAAGGGTCAAGACACAAAGAGAATCCATTAGTCATAGAATTGCACAGTATAGAAACAGGCCATTTGGCCCATCATGATGGTGCCAACCAACAAACTCTAAACTACACTAATCCCATTTACCTGCACCTGGTCCATAGCCTAATTTGACTTGGTATTTTAAGTGCTCATCTAGATGCTTCTTAAATGTTGCCAGAGAACTTGTCTCGACCAGCCTCTCAGGCAGTGTATTTCATATTTCTACCATCACCTGGGTGAAAAACAAATTTTCCTCTGATCCCCACGAAATCACTAGCTTTGTTCTGGATGAATTACAAAGATTTCCTGAATTTCAGAGACTTGGAAGGAGTGTGGTGTGAGTAGGGGTTGGAGGAATAGTGTAGAGATAAATGTTAGAATACATTTACCTAAATATGTAAATGTTAACCATGAGGAAGAAAACATGCTTTGCAGGGAGCTGCAATTTAAATGAACAGTTCTGAAAGAAGTAATGTTGCAGACTGAATTAAGCTTCACCAGTCTGATGATATATCTCAGTCTTGAGTTGAGAGGCAGGAGTCAGCTTCAGATAAGAACGAGATTGAAGGTGTTGCTGCAGGCTTGTGAAAGACCTAGTAATTATGTCTAACTACCTAATGTAACTTGTTTAGACAAGTGTCTGTTCTTGTTCAGACTCACTAATGGTTCATCCTTTACAGGTGTTAAACAAACAGGCTGTTACGCACAGGAGAGGAAGGAGTTTTATCCTGACCAATACCTTGTAATGGTTGGTTCAGAAACGATAGCAGGGTGACTCAGTGGTTAGCCTTGCTGCCTCCCAGGGACCTGGGTTCAATTCCACCTTCAGGCAATTGTCTGTGTGGAGTTTGCACATTCTCCCCGTGTCTGTGTGGGTTTCCTCAGGGTGCTCCGGTTTCCTCCCACAGTCCAAAGATGTGCAGGCTAGGTGGATTGGCCATGCTAAATTGCCCGTGGTGTCCAGGGATATGCAGACTAGTGGATTAGCCATGGGAAATGCAGGGATGGCGGGGGAGGCAGGTTTAAGTGGTATGCTCTTCGGAGAGTCAGTATGAACTGAATATTTTTTTCCTTTAATCATTCATGGGATGAGGACGTCGCTGGCTAGGCAGCATTTATATTGTTAAGAGACAACCACATTGCTGTGGGTCTGGAGTCACATTTTAGGCCAGACCAGGTAAGGATGGCAGTTTCCTTCCCTAAAGGACATTAGTGAGCCAGATGGATTTTTCCGATAATCAACAATGGATTCATGGTCATCATTAGACTCTAAATTCCAGATATTCGTTGAATTCAAATCCACCATCTGCCATGGCAGGATTCGAACCCAGGTCCCCAGAGCATTGTCTAGGTCTCTGGATTAACAGTCCAGCGATAATACCACTAGGCCATTGCCTCCCCATAATGGCCTGCTTCCACACTGTAAAGATTCTATGAACAGTGTTTATTATCTGCCTTTTGGATGAGGTGCCAAATGGAAGCCCTGTCTCTCCTCTCAGGGGGACAAAGAAAATTGCATGGTGCGATTTCCAAGAAAAGCAGAGGACTTCGATGTCTATTCCTCAAACCACATTAGTGAAAATGTTATCTCATCGCTATTTGCGCGAATGTACAGTTCACAAACTGGATTCTCATCCCTAATAGTACAACAATGACTCCATATCAAAACCACTTAATTGGCTGCAAAGCACTTAATCATACACTGAAAGTGTGCCAGCTACAAATGGTTGTGCTGTTGTCCATGTGTGCAGCTTAAAACGAATATTCCACGTAAGGTGCTATATAAATATAAGTCTTTCTTTTTGGCTAGTGGAAACTGAACTATCGTCATTACTGAGCCTCACAGTTTAATCGTGGCCAATTTAGCATTTTAATCTTTTTTGATCTCAGGTCCTTGCACAGTCTTCACCACTTTAGCCTGTGGGTGGGGCTAGTGAGTCGAGTAACTGACTCCTGACTCTGGGAGAAAATTCCAGGAGTAGGTCCTCCTAGCTATGTCTATAAATTTTGTAAAAGTTTAGGATAGTTTAATGCTTGTAACTAAACTATTTGCATTCAGAACTATTTCAGCATTACTTTAGGACAAATAAGATATACAGCAGCTCAAACTAAATAAAACAGAGTCCAGCAGATCCACTGAACATGGTGTCATACATACTATTGCTAATTGTAATTAGGAAGTTTCCAAGATTGTTCAAGAACCTCCAGGAATTGAGGATTAATCTTAAGGACAATACTGTGAGCAACTTAGAAAACAATAACATCATGTTTAAGAAAAGAGCTTCACTTCTACATTTTCTTTCAACAATTTTATGTGTCAGACGCGAATATCTTGGTGATGAAAGAGGGATGAGATAGCAAGCTTTTCAGTTGCCAGAAGAGGCGCTGTTGGGAGATGGCTGTGTTGGGTGGCTCATGTTAAGACAGTGACTAGAGAGTTGAGAAGTCAAGTGTTTAAAATATCCAGAACTCCCAACTTTCTTATCCATTGGCTGTAAAACCTTTTGCTTTTTTGGCTTTTCCTCAGTAGCAAGAAATATTTGTCTTTGGGTTAGGAGATTGTGGGATCAAATATCGCCTCAGGTTTTGGGCATCATGAACAATGGGGTAATAAGCATGGACCTCAGCACTTCAAATAAGAGCCCAGTACTACAACTACCCACCTTGATAACAAACTGGGAATGGGCAAACCATTCCACATGCTAACAATTACAACATCGCACAGAGGCTCAGTGGTTAGCACTGCTGCCTCACAGCGCCAGGGACCCAGGTTTGATTCTGCCCTTAGGCGACTGTTTGTGTGGAGTTTGCACATTCTCCCTGTGTCTGCGTGAGTTTCACCCCACAGTCCAAAGTTGTGCAGCGTAGGTGGATTGGCCATGCTAAATTGCCCATCGTGTTCAGGGACATGTAGATTAGGTGGGTGAGAGGAGGCTAGGTCTGGGTGGGATGCTCTGAGGGTCAGTGTGGGCTTGTTGGGCCGAAGGGCCTGTTTCCACATTTTAGAGATTCTAACCTAAAAAACTGAATTTCGAAACATGTTTTAAAATGTCCGCTCTGTGCCCTTTTTATTTAGCTATGCTCTAGAGTCCATTGGGAGATGAATTTGTGGGATGTTCCACTTTGTTCGATTTGCAACCTGCTTAAGTTGGAAGATTTGATCAGAATCTAGGCGATACTCCAGTCTCGGCGCGAGGGAGTGCGGCTCGTTTGGATGTACTGCCTTTCAGATGGCATGTTAAACCTGCCCTCCCAGGGTGGGTGCAGAAAGACCCAAAACCACTACTTTTAAAGAAAAGCAGAGGTCTTATCTCCAATACCTTGGCCAATATTTTTGTCTTGTTACCAAAACAAATTATCTGATCATGTATTACCGTAAGCCATTGGGCTGAATCCTATGATATTTTGGCTTTGTCAGTTTTTGTTGGGTTTCACAGAGGGATTTTCACTGTGAAGCCTTGTGGGATTTCTGGCCATATCATCCCAAACCTCCCTCACTACATCCACCCTTGTGTGAAGCCAGCCCAAATCTTCCACTTGCCATAGCTGGATGTTCACATCACTCAGGACGTATCCTGGAATGGATTGGCAACTATGGCACTGTGCCAATCTTAAAAGGCTGTTATACATCTGAATGATCACTGGTGTTCTGAAGCTGCTCTGCAAGGTTTGTTATATTTTCCCTGTAGGCAAGGGAAAGTTGGTAAATAAAAACCGAAAGAACTGCGGATGCTGCAAGTCAGAAACAAAAACAGAAGTTGCTGGAAAAGCTCAGCAGACTGGCAGCATAGAGTCATTGAAATGTACAGCATGGAAACAGACCCTTCAATCCAACTGATTCATGTCGACTGGATATCCTTTAATAATTGAGTCCCATTTGCCAGCATTTGGCCCATATCCCTCTAAACTCTTCCTATTCATATATCCACCCAGATGCCTTTTAAATGTTGTAATCATAGCAGCAGCATCTGGGAGAGAAATCAGACTTAATGTTTAGGATCGGGTCCTCAGAATTGATTTCTGAGGAAGGGTCATTTGACATGAAACGTTAACTCTGATTTCTCTCAACAGATGCTGCCAGACTTGGTGAGCTTTTCCAGCAATTTCTGTTTTTGTAAGGGACAGGGACCTGGTTGTCCTTGTCATTGGGGAAGGGAGGGGGTTGTGTTCGAAGAGGGAATGTTCTGTTTTCCCAGGACTGGGCAGAGGAAGTCATGCCATCAGAGCAAGCTAGCCTGGGCCAAGGTCACACCAGTGTCAGTGTAGTCTCCGCAGTGTGGAGGATGCTCCAAGAAGACCAACGAGCTTTTCCTCTCTTCCTGGTATGGTGACACCATCTTCTGTTTGCCATCTCGCACTCACTCTATTCCTGTTACTGTGCCCACGTCCGACCAAGGCTCACACCCTCTCTCTCTTTCAGTGTTACATTCAGCATCTTCCCTTACTTTCTCGTACCTACCAAGAGTAGTGGCCACATTCCACATTGTTTAGCCCACAACAGAGTCCATCCAAAGTATTACTTGCCTTTTAATGAATTAATTTTTTGAACCATGTAACCATTACTTTTGTATTAATGTGTGTAAAGTGATAATGGTTGTGGCCCTCTATGTGGTATTTGTTTCCTGGTGGTAGTATGGAATACTGATGTAAAAGAGGAAAGCAGACCAAAGACACAAGGCCTGTGTTGTGGGCATGAAGACACATGTCAGGATGGTCAATTTTAGCCAAGAGAAAACCTATTGCAATTAACGTGTTCTGAAAAACAAATGTCACTGTGGAAATACTTGCTGTGGGGAAAGGCAGAGAGCTGGAGCTTATGTAACATGTCTTCTTCTTTCCAGCTCTGGAGAAGATAGTAAGCAGAGACAAACTGATTATGTTCATATGAGAAATTGACATGGCTAGGGGGCGGAGTGGGGAGCACTGGAGAGTAGGCATCCAGAAAAAGGATAATGGATAGGACAATGATTAAACTGAAACTGGGCCAAAAAAGATTTTACCATATAAAGAACACTGAACGACACAGCACAGTAACAGGCTCTTCAGACTTCATCAGTGTTCCAGGCAGTAAGGTAATTTGATTAATTCCCCCAACGTTATACATGGAGAGCTTAGTGTGGATTGACCATTTGAGACAAACATTGGCTCATTGGGCAGCTAGGCAGCTGGTTCTGTGAACATGTATTAATGTTCAATTGTATAATAAAGGTGTTTCACAGGTGATGGGAACAGTATCCTGGTTATCATGTACTAGTGGCAAGGACTTTTAGACCTGGTTCTTTGCTGTTTGCAAGATCCCATTTGGTGTCAATTGATTTTCTCTTAATAACAATGGTTACCACACTTTTAAATTATGAATAATGTTGTGTATCATAGTCATAGAAATGTACAGCATGGAAACAGACCATTCATTCCAACTTGTCCATGCCAACCAGATATCCTAAATTAATCCAGTCCCATTTGCCAGCATTTGGCCCGTATCCTTCTAAACCCTTCCTATTCATATACCCATCCAGATGCCATTTAAATTTTGTAATTGTACCAGCCTCTACCACCTCCTTTGGCAGCACATTCCATACACACCACTCACTGCGTGGAAATTTAAGCCCTCAGGTCCCTTTTAAATCTTTTCCCTCACCTTAAACCTATGCCCTCTAGTTTTGGACTCCTCTACCCGGGGAAAAAGACCTTGGCTATTCACCCTATCCATGCTCCTCATGATTTTACAAACCTCAGCCTCCAATGCTCCAGGGGACATAGCCCCAACCCATTCAGCCCAATCCTCCAATCCTGGCAACATCCTTGTAAAAACCGAAAGAACTGCGGATGTTGTAAATCATAGACAAAAACAGAAGTTGCTGGAAAAGCTCAGCAGGTCTGGCAGCATCTGTGAAGATAAATCAGAGTTCTGAGGAAGGGACATCAGACCCAAAATGTTGACTCTGATTTCTCAATCACAGATGTTGTCAGACCTGCTGAGCTTTTCCAGCAACTTCTCTTTTGTAACATCCGTGCAAGTCTTTTCTGAACCCTTTCAAGTTTCACAACATCTTTCCTACAGCAGGGAGCAGGTAGTGTACATATGAAAGAAAGAACTTGCATATATAAAGCCTTTCACAATCAGAATTTCCTAAAGTTCCAGCTAATTAAGTACTTTTTGGAGTATAGTCGCTGTTATAATTTCGAGGATAATGACCAGGGAATCTATTGTTTTTTTATTCGTCCTGATTGTTGGGAAAAAGTATTGGTCAGCTTGCTGGGGTTAATCCTGAAGGCTGGAAAGGTGCTTCACTTCGTTGGAAAATTAATTTCTCCTATTGATCTGAAACAAATACATTAGATATTGGGAAAACAAATGAAAATGAGGAAAGGCTTCAGTTGGTGGCCATTGGTCAAAAATAATTTGGCGAAGGCACTTAGCCAGAAATAACCTAATGCAAGTTTTGCACCGGAATGATTAATTTATGTCTTTGCTTCAAAGCTGCAGAGAGAATTGCTGGGTATTTGTAACACTAAGATATTTTTATACCAGTGGATTAATGCTGTAGCTTTGGCACAATTGGACAAAACGTCTTGGCAAGCACCTTGAAGAAGAGGTGATGCACACAGCTGTATCTGTTATCTGCAACGAGATCAGCAAACACTTCACCCAAAGAGAGTTTCCAACAGCTGAACGTTTTGATGTAATGAAGTCCAGCAAAGATCAAGAAACTATCAATTAATCAGTAACTCTATGGCAGGTTTCTCTGAGTGCCAGAGAAAATATCTTTGACAACTGATTAATTAAACAGCCTCTAGGTTGAAAATTGCTGGAATCAGGCCAGGATTTTAAATGTTAGCTTTTGACTCATACTTCCTTATTCACATACATCCAACCCAACATAATAACAACAACAACAACCTTCCTTTATAGAGTGCCATTAAAGCAATAAAAGTTTCTCAGATGCTCCTCTGACTGTTTTACAGCAAAGTTGGACAACATAAGGAATTATTAGGATGGATGATTAGGAGATTGGTCAAAGAGAGAGATTTTTGGGAGAATAGTAAAAGAGAAACTGGAAGTTTAGTGTTGGAGGAGTTTAGAGAAGGAGTATCAGTGCTCATGTTCCCAATGGTGGATGAATTAAAATTAGGAATGCTTAGATTTAAAAGAGTACAGATACCTCAGGAGGTTGTTAGACTGGAGGAGAATACCGAGACAGGGAAAAGCCAGGCCCTAGAGAGATTTGAGAATTCTAGAATCAGGGCATAGCTTCACTGGGAGCCAGTATAGGGCAGCGTTCTTGGAGCCATTGGCAATGTTCAGTCATTTTTCATATTGTTGGGTGTGTTATGGACCAGACCAAAGCCACTCAAAATATTTTAACAAAGTGGCCTAGAGCCTATTGTTTCTTCTTTTAAAGGCATGTAAAAGAGTCTGTCACAGATGTAATGCAACTGGTGAAAATACTCAATGTTAAGCAAAACGCAATTTATTTAAATACTGTAGTTAAAATACAAACAAAGAAAGAGGAGATTAGAATAACTTATTGGAAAACTTAACCAAATAACAGATACAATACCTATTACAAATGAACTGTACCGATATAGTAACATCCTATAAAGACAGCTCTTAAAAAAATGGTAAATTCAGACACAGAGAGTCAGAACTGACAACGCTGGGGTCAGAGATAACACAGTGTGGAGCTGGAGGAACACAGCAGGCCAGGCAGCATCAGAGGAGCAGAAAATTTTCTGAAGAAGGGTCCCGATCCGAAAGGTCAGCTTTCCTGTTCCTCTGATGCTGCCTGGCCTGCTGTGTTCCTCCAGCTCCACACTGTCCTGTCAAATTCAGACACATATTCTCACATGCAGTTCTCCCATCCAGGAGGAAAAAAAGCATTAAGAGAAAATTCAGGGAGAGTAGCAGCCAGGAGACATTCACTGAAGCTTCCAACTCTATTGAGACCTCAACAGCTTCTGATGCTGCTCAGAAATCCTGATCTGTGAGATCTAGCCTCATCCATTCAGGCTTCATTAAAAAAAAACCAAGGCCTCCCAATCTGTTTACTTAAATGGTCTTCAGTAGCTAGCTTGCCTTACATCCTCTCTCCAAAAAAACTAGGACAAAATAACCTCTTAAAGCGACAGCATTGTCACAGATGCATCTTGTTTGCTGCATTATGGGCTTTAAAAAAAATTTTCTGCTTAGCAGCACATGCCCTCATCTTAAAACCATAAGACGATAGAAATGGGATTAGCAGTAGGCTATTCAGCCCCTTGAGCCCACTTAGGGAGCATTCATCATGTGCAGTTTAATTGTTAGATATTCCAGGCTGGGGCGCTGCTACACATGCCTGCAGTTGACTGGCAATGTTGCTAATGTGTGAATGGGAATTGGTGTGAGTCAGCACAAGGGCAGCAGAGGTTTGAACAGCCTCAAGATAATCTTTAGTAAAATGGACAAAGGAAGTAAAAGTGAAATTGTTCAATATGTGCAATTGGGCAAATGTTGATGATAATCTATTCATTTCAATGTATTAAGAGATATGGTTATCACCACTAGAATGATAGATGAAGTCTGACACTGATTCATTTCCTTTCTGTCACATTCATCCAAGCTAAACTGCTTGTGGGTCACTTGATCTTGAAGGTCAAGACTAAAAATGAAAATTAATTTCCACTTAAAAAGTACCAGTTGGACCCAAAGTGCTTTATGGCCAACTAAATGTTTTTGAAATGTAAACATTGTAGGTCTGTAGTAACATCACAAGCAGGCTCCCACAAACACCAAATGGCAATGACTTGACAATCTACTTTACTGACGTGGTTTTTGGGATGAGTATTGGCTCAGATACCAACTGGATCTCCCTTGCTCTTGTCTAAATGTCACCCTGCGATCTTATTGCATTCACCTGAGGAAGCCAATGCAACCTTGATTTAATGAATCCATTCCGATGTCAGGATTTCTGGCAGTGCAGAACCCTTTCAGTACCACATCAGAGTGTCAGCCTAGATTTTCTAGAATCCTAGAATCAATTACTTTCTGACCCCGAGGTGAGTGAACTACCCACTCATTCTCCGGGTGCTTTTCGGTCCCCCAGTGAAGAAACAGAGATTGATGAAAATTGAAAACATTGATAAAAAATTTGGAGAAACAAAACATTACAGAAATGAAAAGTTAACAAAAGGGTTTCAGCTAGAATGAAAAATAAACGTGAACCAAACAAATATGAAGAAAGATCAGATCAGATCAGATCAGATCAGATCAGGGGAGGCAACGGCCTAGTGATATTATCACTGGATTGTCAATCCAGAAACCCAGATAATGTCCAGGAACCTGGGTTCAAATCCTGCCACAGCAGATGGTCAAATTTGAATTCAATTAAAAAAAACAGTGGAATTAAGAGTCTAATGATGACCATAAATCCATTGTCAATTGTTGGGGAAAAAAACCACCTGATTCACTAATGTCCTTTAGAAAAGGAAACTGCCATCATTACCCAACCCGGCCTACACGTGACACCAGACCCACAGCAAAGTGGTTGACTCTTAACTGCCTTGTGGGCAATTGGGAATGGGCAATAAATGATGCCTAGCCAGTGGCACTCTGATCGCGGGAATGAATAATAAAACGATGAAAGTAAAAACAGCATCAGATATCATCATAGACAGATTTACAGTTTGTCATAGCTAACTCATCTATGTGCAGGCAATACCATTGATGAACAATTGTCATGAGAGAGACTGGAAAAGTCTGTCTTATCCACAATCCTTCAGCTTGTTTGATTAAAGAGCTGCTTATTATCTTAGCGCAATGAAGTGTCTATCTCTTTATTTGGAGTATATAGCATAGAACAGGGGCAGATTAAAATTTTCTCAAATATGATTTCCACAACATTTTCTCTCATTAATTAGAAATCACTGTATTCAGGCATGGCGCATTGCATTAAACACTCAGCAGCTTCTGAAAAATTGATGAATTCTATTTCAGATTTATTGCCAACATTTCACAGACTGGCAATATTTTATTTTCTGTGTGACACAGAATTTAACTACATTATGCATCAGCTTCAGGCCAAAGTATTCCAACTTTTAACTGGACTGTCAAAAATACTTTGTTTCCTTACTTCTTTTTTCTGTCCTTTTCTCTCCGATGACTGGTACCAAGCTGGAGTGAGAGGAATTTATCAACTGCTGAAATCGTGGCACCTTTATTGGGTCAGGAACTCAATGAAAGTTCCATTAGGCCACACCGAGTCTCCCTAACCCTAGCCCAACAGTAAGATCTAACCTGTCAGTTCCTTGACCGGAGAGAGCAGACTGGATGACAAACTGAAACTGCTTGAGAAAGAATTTCTAATTTAACAGGCCATGGTTGTAGGGGATGTCAGAAAAGCACATGAATATTCAAGGATGTAGCAACCACAGGAATGAAGAGGGCAATTGGAAAGGCAGCTTCCCAGTTCTCGCAGGTATTCCTGCTCTTGGGTTTGATGAAGCAGCCATCTTCTCCAAACAAGCAGATGCTCATGGAAATTACAAGGGGTCAGCACCAGAGGTTTGGTCCCTCCCCCCTCTACAATGAAGCAAGAGGAACCATTACCTTGGAAGGGAGAGAAAGGTGATTGGAAATAACAATTTTCAGTGCCAAGCCCTGACTTTTCCAGGATTCTACCGTGCTACACCTCTCAGATCAACATGCACTGCAGCTCCACTTACTCCTTCCTTTCTGGGAAACTCCTCATATTCCCAGCTGAACATCCCCAGCAGACAACACCCCAACTGAACCTCAACTTTCTTGCTCTCTCTCTCACATTCAAACCTCACGTGTCACTGTCCACAAATGTTGTCTATCCCTCATCTCCACGCAGACCTTTTCCAAAACTCAGCATATTTTCCTTGCATGGGAAGACAGTGTAGAAATACACTGAGAGGTGGAGGACCGTGGGTGGGACGGGATGGGGGCAGGTATTTGGGACTAGTATGGTGGAGAGTGATGAGAGGATGCTCTGGTCAGTGACAGGCCACTGATAATGCATACTTGCTGATTGAAGACCGCAGACATCGGCAATTACCTACCATGAAAGCCTGAGCCTCCTGAAGCACTGGTGCTCACCATGTCTAAAAAAGCTGATGCCTCTGCAGAGGCTGAAGAAGGAAAGCAGTGAAATGTTTTGGTTAGAAAAGTTTATGATGCTTCACTAAAATGTAATCTGAATGGAAATGAAGCAGAACTGGACTGTAATTTTGGATGACTCTTCCCTGGACTGGCATGGGGCTCCATGCTAACCCATCATCTTCTTTAGTATCAAGGTTGGTGGAAAATGTTTATACACCTTTAACAATCATTATTTGTGATATGTAATCTGACGCAAGTCCTGGGAGACCGCATGGTCGAGTAATGGATGTAGTTTTAACTTACATTCACCAATAACAAGTTTAACAAAGAAAAGCTGCACTCAAACATTCTAAATTTCAGACTCCATGTCTATACTTAATTTAGTCAAATTGTTTCTCAGAACTAGATGTGAAAATTCCATTTAAGGCAATCAATTCCAAGTTCAAAGTATCGAATGATGTGCTATTATAAACATCCTTTACTACCATTTTTTAATAAATAAATGTTTAACTAAGCCCCATCATTGAAACCAGTGTTAATATTGGCTGTGTTATGGTCTGTTGGAACTTTATGATGTAAATGAATGCACAAGCACCCAAACTACCAGCAATGAATTCATTAGGGCCTTTGCCAAATCAAGTGTAGAAGAGAGTGATAATGATATAGCTTGATCAAATGGGCACTCTCCCGACATTAAAACCTCTTTTAATGCTGGCACCTACTCATTTATTCATTCTAGTAAATTTACAGATATCCTTATTAAAAGGGGGAGTAGATTGCTTTTGTCCTCCAGCCAAATGTCATTAACTAAAAATTAAACAATTTAAGTACTTATAAATTCAGCCAGATGTCTGAGCAGTATTTTGGTCCACATTTCTGTTTTTACCAGCAGTATGTCTAGGAATCCACTGGATTGAAAAACACTAACTTATATTTATATAGTGCCTTTGGTGTACTAAACAGTCTAAGGCGCTTCATTGAGCCATCATTAAGCAAAGAACCATAAAATTGAATTGAATTGAATTATGTTAATTGTCACATGCTTATCGTGAAATATTTACAAGTCACCACCAATGATGCCATCTTAGGTATGAAGGTACCTAGGTACAGAATCTCAGTTACGAAGCATAAAAATAAGAAAAACAAAGCTAAAAAGTCAAACATTACAGTCCTTCTTACTAAAAAGTAGAAAAACAAAGATACACAGTTAACAGTTCAACTCCACATCCATAAGTGCCTGGCCATACTGGGCTCACACTCCTCACACAGGCTCGATCTCCCCCACTTCAGGCAGAACCTGGTCCCAAAATATAAGGCGATGATGTCTGACCTGCTGAGTATTTCTGGCATTTTCTGGTCTTGCTGAAGAAGTTGTCAGGAGATGTGATGAGAAACTTGGTCTGTAAGGTAGGTGTTGAGAAGTGTCTTGGTTAGGGAGAGAGGCACAGAGGCTCAGGGAGAGAACTCCAAAACATAAGGTTTACTAGTGTAGCTTTGGCCATTGATGGTAATGCATTAAAATCAGAAAAGTGCAAGAAGTCAGTTTTGAAGGAGCACAGACATCTTGGTGTGTACAGAGCTCGAGGTGGTTGCAGAGAGAGGAAAGAGCCAGGCCAAGACGGGGCTAGAAAAGAATTTAAAATTGAGAAATTGTTAGAATAGGTTTTTGAACACATGGACAATGAATGAATGGGGGAGGCTGCACTGTCCCTGAGAAACTAATTCATTTTGGTTGATCACAAGCCCATTTTTTAGCCTTCCCACTGATTCATTTAGTGTCTCACAATACACATTACACAACCTCAAAAGGGCCATGACTGAGAAGTCTATTCAATTGATCACAATTTATCCATTCAGAACAGCCCTAACTCTCCCTCCCAACAGCAGTATAATGACTTATTTTGGCAGAAAATTACATAAAGTAGAATTCTTAAACAGAATGAACAAGACAGAGGTAGCCCTGCCTAGGGCAGATATACTCCATTCAAACCTCTTACCAATTATTCTATCTTCCAACCCATCCGCATATACCTCCACCCACTTCCCTATTTATGTCATCAAGGTTCCCCTTAAATATCTGTGTTATTTGCATTCCTCTCCCACAGATGACAGGGAATCCCCCGTTCTCACCATTCCTGTTTTAAAAATCTCCTAAATTATTTAGTTTTGCACTAGTAGTAATCTTGTATTTATACCCGTGTATTCTGACCAATGCCTGGTAGCAATTTCTCCACCTGTGTGGGATTGAACTATTTCATCATTTAAAGATCTTTGGCAGTTTTCCAGAGAGTAGTGCTCCAGCCTGTTTCTTTCTAGTCAATCTGTAGTTTCTATTTGCTTTAACGGTTCAATACTCCTTCGCATTGAATAGAGCAATCTAAATTTCTCATTGCCAATTGGTAAGACAGTATTGGGGTGGATGGATTGCTGGATGACAGATCAATCCTTATATTATCTATTCAGTAACACAGATATTCATTGAGCAGTACCTCTTGTGCACAGAGGAACACAATTCAGTTCCGCCAACAAAAGTCCTCCCTGTGTTAAGAAATGGTGGGAGAGTGGTGTTGCTTCTGTCTGAGAGGCCTCAAACAATTCAAGCGTAAACAGGCAATTAGGTGGTCAGCTGAAATCACTCTATCTTCATTTCTGTAACCTCTTTCACTCCTATAAATCCTAACCCACCACTATTGGCCCTGGTTTCAGCTTTCTTTCTTTTCATGGGATGTCAGCATCACAGAAAAGGCCAACATTCATTGCTCATTCCTAATTGACCTTGAGAAGGCAGTAGTGAGCTGCCTTCTTGAACCACCGTAATCCATGTGGATTAGACACTTCCACAGCATTGTTAGGCAGGGACTTCTCAGACTTTAACCATGCAACTCTGAAGGAATGATAAGATAGTTCCAAACCAGGACAATATGTGGCTTCGAAGGGTGATGGTGGTGTTCCTTTGAATTTTTTTCCCCTTGTCCTTCTATATGAAAGAAGTCAAAGATTTGAAAGGCGCTATTGCAGGAGCTTGGGTGAGACGCTGCAGTGCGCCCATTAGATGGTACACACTGCTGCCACTGTATATTGGTAGTGGAGGAAGTGATGTTCAAGCTGTTAGCTGGAATATTAATCAAGTCGGAGGTTTTGTCTTGCTTATTATTGATTTTCCTGAGTGTTGCATTCATACAAGAGAGGATTCTTTTATCATGCCTGATTTATGTAGATGGGGATTTGGATTTGGGAAGTCTGAAGGTTACCTTCTTGACACAGTGTTCCTGATTTTGTAGACACAATATTTATATGGCAAGTCCTGTTATGTGTCTGGTTAATAGTATTTTTATATATGTCTGCTGTTTCTGGCATGCTCTCCTGCACTCTTCATTCAACTAGGAGAGGTATCCTCAGTTAGTAAAACAAAGAACAGTACAACACAGGAACAGGCCTTTCCCCTCTAAGCCTAAGGTGACACATGATGCCTTTCCAAACTAAAACGTTTTGCCTCTCCATGGTCCGTATTCCCCTTGTCCCTGCCTATTTGTATATCTGTCAAGATACCACTTAAACTATTGCATCTGCCTCTACCAACTCCTTTGGCAGCACAGTCCAGGCACTTACCACCCTCTGTGTGAAAAAACCTTACCTCTCACATCTCATTTAAGCTTATCCCTTTTACCTTAAACCTATGTCTCCTAATAATTGACATTTCTACCCCGGGAAAAAGACCCCAACTATCCATGCCTCTCATAGTTTTGTAATATCTATCAGGTCATCCTCTCGTCGTTCTACATTCAAGGTAAAACAAATCAAGTTTTTCCAATCCCTCCTTATAGCTAATACCCTCCTGTATAGGATGGGCTGAAGGACTAAAAGTTAATGATGATATTTGGCAGCTGCATGAGAAGATGGATTGTATAGGATGGGCTGAATGGCTAAAATTGTTGATGATACTCGACAAGCTGCATGACCTTGGATGAGTCCTGTGAACATTCCTGTACATGCTGCAGACAGCACAATTAAAAAAACTTGTTTTCTGTACGAGCTGGCAGTTTCATTAATTATATCTGCTTTCTTTGTGCTAGCTGTTTGTCACACTGTATGTGTGTGAGAGAGAGAGAGTTTCGTCCCAAGGCTGCTGGATTTCAGCTCAGCTCAGAATCATGAATAGTGCCAGGAACGAACCTAAGCCTCCAGACCAGCCTTCGATTGAGGGGACACCAACAGGCAGAAGAACATGTGACTCATTGCTTTTTCTAAAAAGGTGTGAGATTTGTTGCTTTTTTTTCCTCTTTTCTGTTTATTATTACCACTATTATCATTTATTATTGCCATTGTAACCACTGTTCTTACTTAATAAACATTCATATTTAAGCAAATTGCTGTGGTCGAGCCTTCTCTTAATTATATTTACCCAAATCTACCAAGAAAGGCTTGGATACACGTTATGATCCAAGACACCTCCAAACAGGCAACATCCTGGTAAAACTTTTCTGTACTCTCTCCAAATCCTTCACATCTTTCTGGTAGTGTGGAGACCAGAACTGTATACAATATACAAATGTGGCCTTACTAACGTTTTATACAGTTGTGACACGACTTGCTAACTTTCATACTGTAAGACTCGACTGATGAAAGCAAGCATGCCCTGTACCTTCTTTACCACCTCATCCATATGTGTTGCCACTTTCAGGACACAATGGATATTTATTCCTAAATCCATTTATATGTTCATGCTTCTAAGCATTCTGCCATTTACTGCATACTTCCCTCCTGTATTAGACCTTCCAAAATACAGTACCTTGCATTTTTCCGGATTAAATTCCATCTGCCATTTCTCTGCCCAAAAGTCCACCCTATCTATTTCCTGAAGTATCCTCTGGCAATCCTCCTCACTATCCACAGCTCCCCCACCAAACCTTTGCGTCATCTGCAAAAATACTGATTAGGCCACCTATATTCTCCTCCAGATCATTTATATAGATTAGAAACAACAGGCGTCACATTACAGATCCCTGCGGAGCACCACTGGTCACAGATCTCAAGTCAGCAAAACACCCTTCCATTGCTACTCTCTATGTAATGTTTCATGGAGCACATTTACTGCTCATACCCAGGGCAATATGCCACATGAATACTAATGATAACGGCGGGGGTAAAACAGACTGGGGTCCTGCTGAGATAAAGGAATTAGTTGTTGTGGATACCTTGTCATGCATAGGGTACTGAAATTGTGTTGAGTGTTGGTGCCGAATATGACAGAATGAGATTTTAATTCTGTGCGACCTGTTCTTCCATGTCCAAGGCAGTTCTGTATCCATCTTGTCAGCTCATGGCAGATCCCATGTGACTTCACCTTCTGTATCAGCTTGCTATGATGGTAATTTTAGAGTGAGAGAGCTAGGCTAGTTTTGAGCTGAACTGTTCTGAATCCATCTCATTTAGCAGGTTGATAGTGCCACACAACATGAGTTTGAAAGATGGTCTCAAAGAATCCTTGTTCAGTTGCTGCAATGAATTTTGTAGTATAGGTCTTCAGCTCTGGAATTCCTTCTGTAAATCCATCCATCCTTCTGCTGTGCAATCCTCTTGTAAGACACAGCCACCTCTTTGACCAAGCATCCAGTTCACTGTTATTTTTTTTGATAATTGGCTTGGGGATATATTTCTACATTAAAGGCACTTTAAACATACAATTTGCTTTTCTTCCATTTCTCCTTTTTCCAATTGAATAAGCAATCTCATCATGCTTGATACCTCTCTACAATGTTAAGATAGAGATTTCATTTTGATCAGGAATGTTGATGGTTACTGCGTTTCTTCACATATTTTAAAGAGCTATAAAATTAAGTGGGACAAAGTTAATCTTGCGGTACGCTCCATGCAAGATCAGCAATGAATCAGCCTGGAAACTAATATACATTACCACAAATGACAGAACAAATTGAACATTTTGGCTGTTTCCAAAACCACCCTGATATCCAAACATTTCGCTCGTGGGCTGCTTTGTGCAAGGAATTTAGTTCTCCTACCATTCACAATGTGATGACATTAAAGACTGCAAACATGATCTGGTTAGATCTGTATGAGTGTATTCATAAGGCATAATCATATAAAAACAGTTGGAAGAAGAATCAAGGGACAGAGATTCCTCTCACTGGATCGCCAACTGGACCAGTCTTCTGTAAATCGGACAATATTATCATTTTTAGGTTACTCTGCACAGTCACTCCATTTATAAATGTGCAGCAGTAAGCAAAGCCAGACTCAACAATATACTTTAGTTTCTGTTCATTCTAATTATATGAGTCTACAAACACCGAGAACTATTCATTCCATTTGTTATCATGATCCATAAAGTATTGCCAGTGAACTTAATCAAATAGGTAGCGCGGAATTAAGATCTCAGTCTGTCATATTCGGCACCAGCACTCACCACAATTTCAGTACCCTATGCATGGCAAGGTACCCACAACAAGTAATTCCTTTATCTCAGCAGGACCCCGCTCTGTTTTTCCTCCTCGGTTATCATCAGTATTCATGTGGCATGTTGCCCTGGGTATGAGCAGTAAATGTGCTCCATGAAAGATTACATCCCTTGTAGGAGCTTTTATCTACAAGACTCTCAGCCAGATTACTGTGCTGAAGCACACAGGATGCTTGTCTAACTGTCCAGATGGGAAGAGAAGCATTCTGTATTTATGAAGCTGAAAATTTAGTTATGTCTAGGATAATGTATTTGAATCACGTGCTGCTGATACATAGAATCCCTACGGTGTGGAAGCAGGCCCTTCAGCCCATCGAGTCCCTGCCAACTGTCTGAAGGGCATCTCACCCAGACCCACCCCTCCATCCTATCTCCATAACCCTGCATTTACTAGGACCAATCTACCTAAGGTGCGCAAATTTGGACTCGGAGAGGAAATCAGAGCACCGAGAGGAAACCCACACAGACACGAGGAGGGGAGAATGTGCAAACTCTACACAGTTGCCTGAGGCTCGAATCAAGCCCAGGTCCCTGGTGCTGTGAGACAGCAGTGCTAAGCACTGAGCCACCGTGCCGCCCTGTACATGGATGGTGCTGTTCGGTCTCATTTATGTCATTGCTAAATATATTACAGTGGCACAATACTGAGATGTTGCCCTTTTCTGCACCCCATTACTGGAGCTAAATATTTTAGAGAAAGATTGGCCATGAACTAGGAATGTGAAAGCAAGAATGCCAATATTGCTTTATGTATAATGTGCGTATAAATTCAGGAGAAACATCTTGACTAGGAGTGGTTAGAAAGTAGAATTCACTGACCACATGTAATAGTTGAGGAAGTGAATGTAGAACCACTCAAGGAGAAGCTGGATACATTTTTTTTAATAGAACCCCTACAGTGTGGAAACAGGCCCTTTGGCCCAACAAGTCCACACTGACCCTCACAGCATCCCACCCAGCCCCAGCCCCCTATAACCCACCTAATTTACACATCCCTGAACACTACGGGCAATTTAGCATGGCCAATCCACCCAACCTGCACACCTTTGGATTGTTGGAGGAAACTGGAGCACCCGGAGAAAGCCCGCTCAGACACAGGGAGAACAGGCAAACTCCACACAAACAGTTGCCCAAGGGTGGAATTGAACTCTGGTCCCTGATGCTGTGAGGCTGTAGTGCTAACCACTGAGACTCCGTGCTGCCCTGTGCTGGGGATGAAAAGGATGGAATTATACACTGATTGAGCTGGAGACAGTCTGGCCAGAAAAGGCTTGTGTGGAGCATTGCCAGTTACTTCCATAGCAGCAATCACGCTAAATGTTTCTGTTTCGTATATGCAGTGTTATTCTATGTGCATTCCCATTTGAATCCAGCCAAGGTAGACAGTAGAATTTGAATTCAGCTAAAATCTGGAAGTAATGGTCTCATGATGTCCACAACACCATTATCGATTGTTAGAAAAACCTATCTGGTTCACTACTGTCCTTTAGGGAAGGGAATCTGACAACATTACCTGACCTGATCTACATGTGACTCCAGACCGAAAGCCATGAGGTTATCGCTCCCCTCTAGGCAATTAGGGATAAACAATAAATGCTGACTTAGCTATTGACAACCACATACTGTGAATTAACAAAAGAAATGGACCCAAATCCATTACCTGGAAAGCAAAAGAATCAGTAGTCTCTCCGTTCCTGGTGAATTGAAATGGTAGTATCTCCAAAATAATCTTCATGAAGGTAACAAATTCTACTTATTCACACAGAATCAGGCTTGCTAAAGTCACTACTGTGTTTGGTGTTGTATAGACAATCTTTTCCATTGCTCATCAAGTTAGATGAGCTCTCCATGCTGTTGCTCACTGTTTGCTGCCATCATCCTCTTTTAGCATAGGGTTCCACACGGCCCATTTACTGTAGTGTAGTAGAGGGAAACTACTTGGTAGACAAGTGGCTCTTGTCTCAAAGAAAATATAGTTTATTGAACAATAGCAGCTAGGTACAAGCTACACCAATGTGATAAATTTGGGTGGAATTTTTCCAATTTCAGTTCAAGTGTTTGTTGGCTAAGAATCATGGCTCTCAGACCATTATGGTTTGAATGAATTTTCTCGTACAATCTGCTCTCTCCACCATTAATTATGCAAAGCCAGTGCCCTTCTCATGGAATTACATGGCAGGAGAAATGAAGATGCCTCCTGCTGCCAGCACCTTGAGGTGTTTATGCCACTTGTACCATATCTAAAGCCAGTCTGCCACACCAATTCTGACATTGCTCACCACTACAGCAACTCATACTGTGCTCCTCATACTGTGCTGCTCAAACATTATCTCTCAGCTCGTGGCCCAGAAAGAAAAGCTCATGTACTGCTTCACAGACTGCAGCCTGGGGGTGCTGGTGGACAGGATTGTGGAGAGGAAGACTGTCCTGTTTCCCATTGCCACAGGATGCCACACCACCAGTCACACCCAGATAGCCTTCCAGGTCAGTGCTGTGGCCCAGATTAAAAGGAATGCTAAACAGTGCATGAAGAATGTCAATGATCTGCTGCAGTCTGCAAAGATAGGTACCACTTCAAACTCACAGGGCCACCACTCACTTTAACTCTGCCACTGCACACATATCTCACCAAGGCTCATGGACTACAGCTTTCAACAAAGCAAGCATAATTTCCATTGAATGGCCTCAAGTTATGAAAGTTCCTGCTGTTTCTGCTTCCTGCTCACTCACTGAACATCTCACTATCACTCCTGCTCATGTATCACCTAGAAACTGCTCTCCCATCCAATTCCATCTCACTCAATCCTTGCCTTTGTCTCAATTCAGGAATATTGACTCATTCTCTGGCCTGATGTCTCTACAACATCCTATCTAACCTACCTGCAATCCCCAGAATGGTTGCACTTGACCTCCTGCAATGACTGTGGCAAGGACACAGATCCTGACTCTGTTAGATCAAACATTTGACTGATCATTAACAATCCCTCAGATTGGAATAAGGTGGGCTTCTTAACTGACAATAATTCTCCTCCACCTCTTGAAGAAGTGCTCCCTTTTGGCATGGAAACCTGTTGAAGGACGTACACCTTATTTGCAGCGTAAGCTGCTGCCATATACTACAAGTGTGGCATTCATGTTGCACATTGCCATACAAGAACTGGTCTTTCTCATTGTTCGGTGTTCCCCACCATGACCAGATACCAGCCTCTCTCTTTACAATGTAAAGCAATGCAGATCCCAACGGTTGGCATTCTGTAACTGAGCACTGAAGACCATGTGCACTTAAAAGTAGTATAACACATGGAAGCTGGTGGCCTCCATGTGAGCACAAAGTGAGTGAGTGCTAAGAGAGCAAGCTAAGAACCATAAATGCATGCTGTGTAGATCCAGGAGATGAGTATATGACCTGACGTGCAAAATGACTTGGCAGAAGCATTAAAATCATGGATGTCCCTGAACTTCCAAGGATTGAAGTAGTATGTGAGTTGGTCAGAGAGCAACATGATGTGCTGAGGTTTGCTTCTGCTGACTTGCATTGATGAAAGGTCAAGAAAGATGACCATGGAGCATGTAGGGACATTGTGCTGAACACACAGCTGGAACATGGCTAGGACAAACATTCAACAATCTGAGTCTCCAGGTTCCAGTTCTGATTGACATGCCAGGAATGTGTGCTGTCTAATCTCTTAGGGATAAAAAGGAAAATTAGAAGTCACGCACAAATTAGATGAGTTGGGTGAGATACAAATACATGGAAATAAGAGAGTCACCACTCTGTGGCAGGATTCTGAAGTCACAATTTACAGTTCAAGAGGAAAATTTAAGTCATTCTTAAGATTCTGATAATTTTCACTCTCGTCATCCTTTAAATCCATCTTGTTACCACACTAGGGGTAGGAAATATGCTCCCATTGTCATAGAAACAATGAGGAAGATCTAGATGGTAGGCCTGACTCCTTTGAGATCCTGAGCTGTTTTCTTACCAAGTCTATCTGACATCATCATGGGTGGTGCTTAATGTACACTTCACTATTAACCTTTGCAGACATTTGGCACTAATGGTAAGTAGCATAATGCCTTGATTGAGTGGGAAGGAGCAGTAATTAATTGATGATCGATTGCCAGAGGAACCATGTTCCACAAATGACGCTTTTGTTAATGGAGTCATTAAGTCCATTGAGTCATTGCTGGTTGATTGAACATTTACTCATGAACTTCAGCATGAAGGTTTGGCCTGAAAGACTCCAGTGAAGCGCTCTGCGACATTTTATTATTTTGAAAGCCTTTTAGAAGTGTGAATTGTCATTGTTATTGGTACTCACATGAAGATGACTACTCTGTAGTTCTCCAGCTTCCTTCCATCTTGTTTGGCAACAACATTTACTGTCCACCAGCTCTTTGACAATATCCCTTCTTCTACTGAAGGTGTACGTGTGACCATGTTTATATATTGTAAATTTACTATTATCTCCTTGGGTACGTATGGATGAGTTTCTTTTTGACCGGAGGTTTTAACCTCTTTCAGTCTTACTAGCTTGTCGATTATTTTCCTTCCTTTTTATCCAAATAGTTTTATTTAACATAGCTACTCAATTCTTCAGCCTTTTCTCAGTCATTACCTGTGAGTTTAATTCGGTTGAACTTAAGTGGTCCACTAGCACTAGGCATTCTTTCATGTTTCTGTGTCTCCGGAACAATTTATTTTATATATATCTATATATTACTTGATAATCTGACTTCGTAATTTCTCTTCATGTGAGGAAGCCATTCCTTAATTATTCACCTCAACTATCAGAACTCAAGGTTATAATTAACTGGAACCTTCTGCCACCGCAGCAGATAAGCACTGTGTTGATGCTAGAAGTCTCTCTTTCCCAGTTGTGTTAAACAATGTCTCAGTTGCTCATAGCTCATTATATTGTTGCAAAATATCAGGATTTGTCGGCAAATTAGCTCAAGACAACACTGCCATGGGCTAAAGCATCAATCACATTAAACCTTTAACTTTGCTTTGCCATGGAAAAATTCTGTCGTAACGTTTCACAATTTATAATTGATGCTATGCCATGTTGAAGACTATGGGCTCCGTACGTAAATAAATGTTCACATTGCTATGCTTGTAACTCATCTGAACTTCAAATTTTAACTTGCATTGCCTGATTACTATACCCGAGACCCTTCGCGAAGTAAATAAAAATGGAACGAACTGCGGATGTTGTAAATCAGGAACAAAAACAAAAATTGCCGGAAAAGATCAGCAGGTCTGGCAGCATCTGTGAAGAAAAAAGCAGAGTTAATGTTTCAGGTCCGGTGACCCTTCCCCAAAACTGGAGTTCCTCAGACCTGCTGAGCTTTGCCAGAAACTTCTGGTTTTGTTCCTTCATCGACGAAAATGTCACTGGTCAAATTTCTGCCATAATCACCTGCCCACAGACTGTTACATCACATGGAATAAATTAAACCTCCTGCACTGAAATTACTGTTTTATTTAAAGATATCAAACTGGTCAACTGAGTCAGCATCAAGAAATTAACATTTCCTGTTTCAATTCACGCTGATATGATAACTTGACATTTTGGAAGATGAAAGTCTCAACTGGCAGCAAGCCTGTTTAGAAAAACAAAAGGTCCAGCCTTGGGAATATACAAATTGACCATGTTTCAATAGCTGTTTTAAGCAGAATATCAGAGAGGAGGTAAATTAATTTGTACAATGAGAGCTAGAAGTCCCTTTGCCTCTCTTTCTGATCCTATTTCTCTCAGCCCCTCTGTAGACAACATATGATGAAAAAGCCAATGGGAGAATCAATTATTCATTGAGAATTTAAAAGAAATCTGAAAACTTCACCACTATGGTGAGCAACTGTGGTCTTTTGGTTGTTAAAAAAATCTAATGTCTTAAGGACACTGAGGATTTTCAAGCTGTGTAGCCTTTGCTCTTCCTGTCTGTAACAGATAGTCTCTCCTTTTTAAGAACATCAGAACATAAGAACTAGGAGCAGGAGTAGGCCATCCGGCCCCTCGAGCCTGCCCCGCCATTCAATAAGATCATGGCTGATCTTTTTGAGACTCAGCTCTACATACCTGCCCACTCACCATAACCTTTAATTCCTTTACTGTTCAAAAATTTATCTTGCCTTGCCTTAAAAACATTCAGCAAGGTAGCTTCAACCGCTTCACTGGGCAGGGAATTCCACAGATTCACAACCCTTTGGGTGAAGAAGTTCCTCCTGACCTCAGCCCTACATCTATGCTTCCCTTTATTTTGAGGCAATGCCCTCTAGCCCTAGTTTCACCAGCTAGTGGAAACAACCTCCCTGCCTCCACCTTATCTATTCCCTTCATAATCTTATATGTTTCTATAAGATCTCCCCTCATTCTTCTGAATTCCAATGAGTATAATCCCAGTCTACTCAGTCTCTCCTCATAATCCAACCCTCTCAACTTTGGAGTCAACCGAGTGAATCTCCTTTGCAGCCCCTCCAGTGCTAGTATATCCCTTCTCAAGTAAGGAGACCAAAACTGCACACAGTACTCCAGGTGTGGCCTCACCAGGACCCTATACAGCTGCAGCATAGCCTCCCTGTTTTTAAACTCCATCCCTCCAGCAATGGCAGACAAAATTCCATTTGCCTTTTTAATTACCTGCTGCACCTGCAATCCTGCTTTTAGCGATTCATGCACAAGGACACCCAAGTCCCTTTGCACAGCAGCGTGCTGCAATTTTTTACCATTTAAAACATAGTCCATTTTGCTGTTATTCCTACCAAAATGGATGACCTCACACTTATCAACATTGTACTCCATCTGCCAGACCTTTGCCTACTCACTTAGACTATCTATATCCTTCTGCAGACTTTCAGTGTCTTCTGCACACTTTGCTCGACCACTCATCTTAGTGTCATCTGCAAATTTTGACACACCACACTTAGTCCCCAACTCCAAATCATCTATGTAAATTGTTAACAATTGTGGTCCCAACACTGATCCTGAGGCACAGCATTAGCCACTGACCGATAACCAGAAAAACACCCATTTACCCCTACTCTTTGCTTTCTACTAATCAACCAATCCTCTATCCATGCCAATACATTACCTGTAATACCTTGCAACTTTATTTTATGTAGCAGCCTTTGGTGTGGCACCTTGTCAAATGCCTTCTGGAAATCCAGATACACCACATCCACAGGTTCCCCATTGTCCACCATGCAAGTAATGTCCTCAAAGAATTCCACCAAAATAGTTAAACATGATCTACCCTTCATGAACCCATGCTGGGTGTTTCCAATGGGGCAATTTATATCCAGATGTCTTGCTATTTCTTCCTTAATGATAGATTCAAGCATTTTCCCCAGTACCGAAGTTAAGCTAACTGGCCTATAGTTACCTGCTTTTTGTCTACTTCCTTTTTAAAACAGTGGCGTCACATTGGTTGTTTTCCAATCTGCGGGAACCACCCCAGGGTCCAGTGAATTTTGGTAAATAATTACTAGTGCATTTGCTATTTCCCCCATCACCTCTTTTAGTAGCCTGGGATGCATTTCATCAGGGCCAGGAGACTTGTCTACCTTTAGCCCCATTAGCTTGCCCAGCACTGCCTCCTTAGTGATGATGATAGTTTCTAGGTCCTCACCTGCTATAACCTTCTTGCCATTAGTTATTTGTGTCTTCCACAGTGAAGACTGACACGAAATAACTGTTTAATGTCTTGGCTATTTCCTCATTCCCAGTTATTAAATTGGCCTTCTCATCCTCTAAAGGACCAATGTTTACCTTCGCCACTCTTTTACGATTTACATATTTATAGAAACTTTTGCTGCCTGTTTTTATATTCTGAGCTGGTTTACTCTCATAATCTATCTTACTTTCTTTATAACTTTTTTTGTAGCTTTCTGTTGGCTTTTAAAGATTTCCCAGTCTGCTAGTTTCCCACTGGTCTTTGCTTTTTTGTATGTGTTTTTTTTCAATCTGATACTTTCCTTTATTTCATTAGACATCCATGGCTGGCTCTCTCTTTTCCTACAGTTCTTCCTTATCACTGGAATATACTTCTGCTGAGCACTGTGAAAAATTGTTTTGAAAGTCCTCCACTGTTCCTCAATTGACCCCCCATAAAGTTTTTGCTTCCATTCTACCTTAGCTAACTCCTCCCTCATTCCTTCACAGTCTCCTTTGTTTAAGCACGGGACATAGGTACTGGATTTAACCTTCTCACTCTCCATCTGTATTTTAAATTCGACCAAACTCTGATCGCCCCTTCTGAGAGGATCCCTAACTGTGAGATCATTAATTATTCCTGTCTCATTACACAGGGCTAGACCTAGGATAGCTTGCTCCCTCGTAGGTACCATTACATATGGTTCAAGGAAATTATCGCAGATGCATTTTATGAAACCCTCCTCAAGGCTGCCATGACCAGCCTGGTTTGACCAATCGATATATAGATTAAAATCCCCCATGATAATTGCTGTACCATTTTTACATGCATTAGCTATTTCTATGTTTATTGCCTGCCCCACCATGATGTCATTATTTGGTGGCCTATAGACCACACCTATCAGTGACTTCTTCTCCCTGCTATTCCTAATTTCCACCCAAATGGATTCAACGTTTTTTTCAGTAGAGCCTATATCATCTCTGACTACTGCCCTGATATCATCCTTAAAAATCAGAGCAACACCACCTCCCTTACCTTCCTGTCTGTCCTTCCAAACAGACTGATACCCCTGGATATTTAACTCCCAGTCATGACCATCCTGTAACCATGTCTCTGTAATGGCCACTAAATCATACCCATTTGCCATGATTTGCTCCGTCAACTCATCCACCTTGTTTCAAATGCTCCGAGGATTCAGATAAAGTGCCCTTATGCCAGTTTTTGCACCTTCTTTTTGGGTCTTATTACCTCCATTACTAACAGCTCTTGAGTTCTCCTTCCCCTTAACTTTTTTCCTAATTTTCAATGGAGTTGAAGCTTCCTTGTCACCTGCTAACCTGCTGCTTTGCCTTACATTAAATGTTATTGTCCCTCTACGCTCACTTCTCCCTTCCCCCCTCCTTACTAGTTTAAAGTCCTATTAACCACCCTATTTACCCTTTCTGCCAGAACACTGGACCCGGCCCTGTTCAGGTGGAGTCCATCCCAGTGGTATAGATCCCTCCTGTCCCAGAACTGGGACTTATTAAAACTTATTATGTGTTCATGTGTTTTTGATGTTGCATTTTACTATTTCTTTTCTGAATTAGTAGATCATAAAATTCCCTTCCTCTGACTCAAGAAAAGATTATAATTGGCTCCTTGATGTTGACTAGTACTGTGCTTCATTTGAAGCGTGATAGGCGCCTGCCAAAAGAATTTCAAATAATTGCTGTGACTGACCATGACGAAGTTAAAAAGAGGGGAGCTGAATTATTACTTACCACTTGGTTGTAACAATGTGGACCAATTTCTACTTTCCCTGGCTTTCCTTCTCCTTCAGTTATAAAGTCATGGAATTATACAGCACAGAAACAAAGCTCTTTCGTCCAACTCATTCATGCCGACCATAATCCCAAACTAAACTAGCCCCACTTGCCTGCATTTAGCCCATATTCCTCTAAACGTTTCCTATTCATGTACCTATCCAAAAGTCTATTAAATGCTGTAACTGTACCTGTGTCTACCACTTCCTCTGACAGTTCATTCTACATCCGAACCACCCTCTGTGTGAAAACGTTGCCCTGCAAGTCCCTTTTAAATCTTTCTCCTTTCACCTTAAAAATATGCCAACTAGTTTTGAACTCCCCCACACTAGGTAAAAGACCTTTGCTATTCAGCTTGTCTATGCCCCTCATGATTTTATAAACCTCTGTAAGGTCACCACTCAACCTTCTATGCTCCAATAAAAAACATCCCAGCCTCTCCTTATAAATCAAACCCTCCAGTCCTGACAACATCCAATAAATCTTCTCTAAGCCCTCTCCAATTTAATAATATCCTTCCTAAAGGAGAACGATCAGACCGGCTCACTGAATTCCAAAAGTGGCCTTACCAACTTCCTGTACAACCTCAGCATGATGTCCCAACTCCTAGACTCAATGATCTGAGCAATGAAGGCAAGCATGCTAAATGCCTTCTTAATCACTCTGTCTACCTGTAATGCAACTTTCAATGACCTATGTACCTGAACCCCTAGGTCTCTCCATTCGACAACACTCTAGGGCCCTACCATTAACCATTTAAGTCCTGCTCTTGATCGTTTTACCAAAATACAATACCTCACATTTATCCAAATTAAACTCCGTCTGTGACTTCTCAGGCCGTTGGCTCATTTGATCAAGATCCTTTAGTAACCTTAAATAACCTTCCTAACTATTGACTGTACCACCAATTTTGGTGTCATCTACGATCTTACTAATCATTCCCCCTAAATTGTCATCAAAATTGTTTGTATAAATGACAAACAACAGTGAACCCAATACCAATCCCGGTGGAACACCGCTGGTCACAGGCCTCCAATCCAAAAAACAACTCTCCACCACCACCCTCTGTCTCCTACCATCAAAACAATTTTGTATCCAACTGGCAAACTCTCTGAATCCCATGTGATCTAACTTTATGAATCAGTCTAAAATGTGGAACCTTGTCAAAGGCTTTATGGAGAATATCAGAGATTCGTGATAAAGTGTCGCTTAGGGGAAGAATTGGAGGCAAACAGAAAGGAACAAAGTGGTAGACCTATAAAAAAAATCTGTCAAGTCAATAAATCTCCTTAACATAAAGCATTAGGGTTTGGCATATTGACAAAACCCTATTGAAGCAGGGATGTTAAAGAGAAATACAGAAAGAGGCTTACTTTTAGAAAGCACCTTAGTTTCACCACCTCATTGCCTGTAAAGTACTTTACGGGCAATGGAATACTAATCACCATTGCACTGTTGATAAATGCAGCAGCCAAACTGTACACAGTGACCTTCAACAAAGGTAATGACATGAATACTAATTAACCTATGTTAGCAATCTTAGTTGCAAGATAAATATTTCTCATCCTCTGTTTCTGCCCTTCTGTTTCTCATTCTTTGTTTCTGCCCCTCTGTTTCTGCTCCACTGTTTCTGCCCCTCTGCTTCTCATCCTCTGTTTCCTCCCTTCCATTTCTGCCCCTCTGCTTCTCTGACCACCTGAGGGAGCAGGTGAATCCTTGCTTATTGGAATCTATAAAATTCCTGTTCTCTACAGGGTTAACTAGACCATCAGCTGGTGTACAGATAGATACAGCATTTTTAAGTTCCTGACTGTGGACAATCCAATCCGTCAATCCTTCCAGTACTTCATATGATTCTCTGTGAAGGGGAGAGAGTGATCATACAAACATAACAATCTCCCTTAACAACACTGATAACCATTTTACAGAGTAGGGGGATTGGAATAGAATCAGATTACATAGAGCAGCGACTGCATATTTCTACATGTGCTGTATTTCTTTGAGTAAGCAGATGTCACAAAAGTAATATAACTGCCAGTCTGCACTGCAGTGCCTCTGTTCTCAGCCCATAAAATATATTTCAGGTGAATTTACTTTGTGCAGGAATCAATTTGGATTGTTGAGTTCAAAGACACTTAGGGGCCAGACTTGGGGACTTTAAATCTGCTTCAATTTCCTGTGTAAATGAAGTAAATGTTTCCTTGCAAAATTTCAATCTTGATGCATTTAAGCTTTGCTGTGTAGATGCACATCAGAATGATTCTGCATTAACCAGAGTGGTGCTGTCTTTTTTGAGGTACTGTTTTACCAAAATGCACTACCCCACATTTATCCAAGTTAAACTCCATCTGCCATTTCTCAGTCTGTTAGCCCAATTGATCAAGATACCTTTGTAATCTTAGATAACTTTCTTCATAATAGATAACAAGGTGTAGAGCTGGATGAACACAGCAGGCCAAGCCGCACCAGAGGAGCAGGAAAGCTGACATTTCGAGCCTAGTCCCTTCTTCAGAAACTATCTCTGAAATAACTTTCTTCACTATCGACTATACCTACTCTCCCAGGTATTAGGAAAGATCTCTTGGCCCTATTTGAAGACCTTAAGACCATAAAACATAAGAGCTAATTAAGCCTGTCAACTCTGCTTCGTTATTGATTGAGGTCATGGCTGATCTGACAATCTTCAACTCATCTTTCCTGCCTTTTCCTCAACACCCTTGATTCCCTTATTGAATAAAAATCTGTCAGCCCTGTATAGAGTTAACAAAACAAGCCACCGCAGTTCTCTGCAGTAAATAATTGAACACATTCACAATCCTCTGAAAGAATGAAATCCTCCTCATCTCGGTCTTAAATGTATGACCTCTTATTCTGAGATTATGACCTCTGTCCTGGATTCTCCCACAAGGGAAAGAACATTTCTGCATCAACTTGTCTAGTCTCCTAGAATTTTGAATGTTTTGCCAAGGTCACCTCTTACTCTTCTAAACTCTAATCGGTACACTCCCAACCTACTCAACCTCTTTTCATAAGTCAGTTCTGGTACAAATGACATTTCACTGGACTGCCTTCAAAGTCAGTATATCTTTCCTTAGACTAGGGGCCCAGTGTTCTAGCTGTGGTCTGATTAGTGAGTCGTATAGTTTTAGCAAAACTGTCCTACTTTTGTAATTCATACCCATCAAAACAAAGGTCAACATTCCACTTGCCTTTCCTATTACCTGCTGCACTTGGACGCTCGCGTTTTGTCGTTCATGGATGAAGACTCCCAATTCACACTGTTTTGTAGCTTTCTGCAGTCTTTCTCAAGTTAAGTAATACTCAGTTCCTCTATTCTTCCTACCAAAGTTGAAAACCTCACATTTTCCCACGTTATATTCCATTTGCCGATTCTTTCACATTCACTCAATCTGTCCACATCCCTTTGCAGACTCTTTGTGTCATCCTCACCATTTGCTTTCCCACCAATTTTTGTGTAATTCTAATGTTATTGTCAGTTTGTTGTACATCATTGATTTTTAGACTGCTAATTTTTTTAATTATCTAGTGAGCTCTCTAAAGGTTGCGTAAAAACCATAAGCAGATGACATTATGTTGGGAGACAGTAATGAATCCAGCGCATAATAGGTCTGTGCAAAATTGTCTGCAATTATAATTCATTAGCATTCTGGATGAATATATTTCATATTAATACTTGAAAGAAGCATTAAACAGCGCATTACAATTTTACCTGACCTGTTCATCAGTGAGCTTAATATTAAACCTGTTAAACTCATGTTTATTTAAGTATGTAGATTTGGTAGCACAACCTGGGAGTGTTGATTGATAAATAAATAGTTTGCTGTGTATTTCTTGAGGTACAAAGCAACTGGTTAACAAACCATGTTAAAATTTACAAACAACTTTTAACATTTGTTGCAGCAGGCATTCTAACAGGACTTACCTTTAATTAACGCAGAGCAGAACATTCGTTTAAACTAGTGTGGAGACCATTTCAATTGAATCCCTACAGTGTGGAAACAGGCCCTTCGACGCAACAAGTCCACACCTACCCTTGGAGCATCCCACTCAGACCCATCCCCCTATAACCCACACACCCCTGAACACTATGGGCAATTTAGCATGGCCAATCCACCTAGCCTGCACATCTTTGGACTGTGGGAGGAAACCGGAGCAGCCAGAGCAAACCCACGCAGACACGGGGAGAATGTACAAACTCTGCACAGACAGTCACCTGGGGCTGGAATCAAACCCGGGTCCCTGGCGCTGTGAGGCTGCAGTGCTAACCACTGAGCCACCATGCCGCTAACACATTTAAATCTCCTCACTAATGTTCCCAATTTTGCCTCTATGATGGGACCAAGTTATCATTTTTATTGATTACAGATTGACAATGGGGTAATTGTACCATGTTTGAAAGTATAGACACCCTGTTGTTTCAGACAGAGGCAGCCAGGGAATACAGGATAGGGTATTGAATGCCTCCAACAGGACCCAAATGGACTCCAAGCACAAACTGTGAGAGAAGCATTCAAAAAAATCCCAGCAATCAACCTTCCCATTCAGCAAACACTGCCTGCCACCCCTTGGCAGGATGTGTGGATTCGGTATTGAACTACTTATTCTAAGTATTCGACTTTACCACATCAGGATCCACAAAATCAAAGTCATCCTCGAACCTGAGGGATTGCTTATGAGGAGTATTGAACATCTGAGAAAGGGATGGAACAGACAGTCTGTAACTAATATCCCAAACCCACAGACAACTGGCTGTATGGGAACAGCAACACATGAGGTGAATATTTGAATAGACTTACGCAAGGAAACCATTACAGGCCCCTGTCACAGATAAACATGTGGCAAATGGCATCCAGAACCTGGGCAAGAAATGTTTTGTCTGATTGGGAATACTTCAACTCCCATCTATGTTAGAAAACAAAGCCAAAGAATTGTGAAGCAGGGTGGGAATTAATAAATTATATGGAATATAAACATTAGCAGATTGGACTGAATTGAATGCTTCTGTGCTCTCAATCCAATGCAGTTCAATTGCACACTGTTGAATTATTCTGTTGTTATTATGAGCCTCAACATACCTGTTTCAATTTCCGCGGATGGTTGGGTTTGCACTGTATGGCCTGGAGAAATATCTCTCCATAATTTACCAAACTCACTTCATTAATTATCTAAGATAACAAGGTGTAAAGCTAGATGAACACAGCAAGTGAAGCAGCATCAGAGGAGCAGGAAGGCTGACGTTTTGGGCCTAGCCCCTTCTTCAGAACCGAAGAAGGGTCTAGGCCAAAAAATCAGCCTTCCTGCTCCTCTGGTGTCGCTTGGCCTGCTTTGTTCATCCAGCTGTATACTTTGTTATCTCAGATTTTCCAGCATCTGCAGTTCCTACTATCTTATTAATTATCTATCCTGCCCCAATGGTATCTCTCACATCTGATTTGGGACTTCCTTCTCCCCCAGGGCCAACAGTGGAGGACTTGCTACCAAAGCATGCCAGCCTGGTTCTGAGGTTGCCATCCAAGATAAAGCTCTCTCAGCCACCTGAAGGAATGCCTGTGGGGAGAAAAGTGAATGTCCTTCTCCATTCCACCACAGTATGTCCACCATCTTCTCTTCGATACTCCACACTCAGCCTGTTGCTGCTCCTGAACTCATCTCCTACCTATGTTCATGCTTTACCACTCTCACTATTACCTCACACTCAGTCACCCCAAACCCCAAAAGCAATAACCTGTGTACCCTCTGCACCATCTCCTCACTCGCTTGTAACACCTCCCCACCTGCGCCAATAGTAATAGCTGTGCTACTTACTTCAATCTCCTGTAATACCTACTTCTCTCTGATCCCATGAGGAAAACAGCCCATAAAAGGTAAGAAAGACTCTAGCCAAATAATGTGCTGTCCGTCATTTGACTCAACAAGTGTATAAAATTATGAGAGGCATGGATTAGGTGGAAAGTCAGAGTCTTTTTCCCAAGTAGAAATGTCAAATACTAGGCGGCTTTGGTTCAAAGTGAGACGGAGAAAGTTTAAAGGAGATATGTGAGGCAAGATTTTACACAGAGCATATTAGGCGCCTGAAATGCAGTGCCAGGGGAGGTGGTCAAAGCAGGTATGATAGCAATGTTTAAGGGGTACTTAGACAGACAAGAAGAGGCAAGAAATAGAGGGATATGGACTATGTGCAGATGGGATTAGTTTAGCATAGCATTGTGGTTGGCACAGACATGATGGGCTGAAGGGCCTGTTCCTGTGGTGTTCTGTAGTAGGCTCACTGAATCCAAAACATTAACTCAGATTTCCTTCCACAGATGCTGCCAGCCTTGCTGAGGTTTTCCAGCAATTTCTGTTTTTTTTAATTTTTTGTTGTGCTGTCCTGTTCTATGCTGTATATTTGATGTTCTACATTCCCCATCCTCTGGCTCTGGACTGGTTTCTGAGGATTCCCTTGACTTACCATGCAGGAATCCCTGAGCAAAGGCTACCACTCTTGATTAGATTGAGGCCTGTTGACAACTATAACAACCTTTCTGGCTTTGTGTCTGCATGAAAAGCCACAGCGTAACAGTTATAATATGAGCGTGATATCACTGGCTGTGGGGCCAAAGCACAACAAAGCAAGGCAAACCTGTGATTCTGTGAGCATCCAGGTAGGTGCAGAGTGAGGGAGCACCATGTCAGTGTGTGCAAAGCAATTAGATGTATCCTGGTCCCTGAGTACATCATATCCTCGATGGCGGCAGCATTGTAGTGCTGAGGAATCCTGAAAGTTGATTAGAGATGGGCCATGAGGGGTTTAAAGGCTGGCACATGATGGATGCCAATGTCCGTGGACATGAGGTACCTGTGTGCTGTGCCCATGGAGTGTTCCCTGAGATTAGAATACCTGATTTTCAACATGGAGGGTGTTCAGAACAAATGGCAAGCTGGATTTTCCAGGTGCTCGATATGTTTTCCAATGTTGAGATTCCTCAATGTTGACCTTGTTTGGCACGTGTAGCAAGATGGAAGGCTGACTATGAATGTGACAAGTTGGGCTATTGACAAGACATTTAACAACTAATAAAACCATTAGTTGGCAACTTGCTGCAGCCTAGAGAATCTCACTATGCTGCTTTCGAAAAGTGTAAAATATGGCACTTATTACTGAATATTATTGAAATCTGCCTCTTTGCACAATACAAAATCAAATTATTCTGATCTCTGGTTGGGTCCACTACAGATTGTTCTAGGATACTCCCCCAAGTATGTTTTACAAATTCTTCCTCATGGTGACCTTTGTAATTATGATTTTCCCAGTTTAAGTAAAGTTTAATGTCATGCATGATTAACTCTATTTTTTTTCTGCATGTTCTCATTATCTCCTGACATATTCACTGTACTTCAGAACAACTACTATAGTTCTATAAACAACACTCATCAGTGTCTTCTACCTTTTGTTATTCTTTACCTCCAAACATATGGATCCTACAACATCCGATCCTAGACAGTCTCTTGCTGTCACACTCATTCCATCATTGCTACCTAGTCACCTTCCTCGGCTTGCCTGTCCTTTCAAAAAGTCACATATCCCTTAATTTTTAGTTCCCAGCTTTGTTCCCCTTGTAACTATGTCTCTGCAATGGCTCTTGGATCATACCCATTAACCTCTAAACAAACAAAACAAAGAACTGTGGATGCTGGAAATCAGAAATGCAAACAGAAATTGCTGGAGCAACTCAGCAGGTCTGGCAGCATCTGTGGAGAGAAAGCAGAATTGAAGAATGGTCACTGGGCTTGAAATGTTAGTTCTGTTTTCTCCCCATTAACCTCTACTTGTATTGTTAATTCATTTACTTTGATCCAAATACTACACACATATAAGTAAAGAGCCATTAATTCTGCCCTTTTACCATTTTTCTTCTTTGATCCAACTTGCTACTTTTCTTTTTACGGTTGTGTAATCTGTCCCACTCTGGGAAATCAATGTCAAAATAACTGACCTGTAGTGCCACCTTTTCCTTTTGCTTTGTAAGCTTACCAGCCAAGAACTAGGCAATGATCATCTGCATCCAGAGTCTAACCACCTTTCTTTGACATTCAACTGCATTGCAATTGCCAGATTTCCCAACATCATTTTCCTGGGAGTTACCAGAAACATAACTGGATTGACTGCATAAATACTGTGATTGCAGGAGTAGATCAGAGTTTCATCATTTTGAGGTGAGCAGTACATCTTTTGTCTGCCTGAAGCCTGTGCACTATTTAAAAAAACACACGTTAGGAGTCTGATAGAACACTTTCTAATTATCTGGATGAGTCTGACTCCAAAAAATTGAAGGTTGACATCTCCCAAGCCAAAGCAACTAATGGATCACCAACTCTTCAACTACCTCAAACATCCTTTCACTCTATCTATGATGAAGAGTGGCTGCAGGGCCTATCATGTAAAAGATGCGCTGCAGCCTCATAGAGCCTTCTTCATATCACTTTCCAAACCCAAAGCATTGAAGAAGAGGAACAAGCGTAGCAAACACATGACAATAATGTCCCGTGCAGATTTTCCTCCAAGACATGCACAATCCCAACGTGGAACTATGTTGCCGGATTTTCTCTGTCCCTCAGTCAGAACCTTGAATTGATCTGCTGATGCGTATGGCTTCCAGAAATAAGTCATACCACTTTCTCAAGCGTACTTACAAATGGATAATAAGTACTGATATGGCCAGTGATGTCCACATTCCAGGGAAAGAAAATGAAATGTACCCGGGAAGTGGGCATTGGTCAGTCTGGTTTATGTAGTTACAGATCAACTCAACACTGACTGACTGAGCACAGGGCATGCAAACTGCAACAATGAGGTATGATCATTAACTGCCTTTATTATTGGGAAACAGGCAAACTGGCAAAAGTGATGAACATTTAATGATAGCTGTCAAAGGGCAGTAAAGGCGCGTGATACCAGGCAGAATTTAATACCCTCCCCTTGAGGTGAGTTTGGTGGTGGGCGTCACTGAATCAGGCATGATGTTGGGACACTGCTTTTTACCCCTGCCCTGATTATGTCCAGGGGACAGGAGGGGGGGAAGAGTAAGACTCTCCACACAAGGGCACCATCCAATTGTGTCTGGGACTCATCATGTAGGAAATCCAAAAAGCAGACCCGTTCAGGACTGTCAGTGTCAGCATCTGGGGAGGTGCCCTATGCTCAAAGGTACTCCATGCCAGATTGAAGTACCTGGTATCAACAAAAGTATATTGGCGAAGGTCCTGCTGAAAGTCACTACTCTTGCTTCCAACCACCATCGTTCAGTATGATCCCCACATTGCGATCACATATATCTGTCCATCACTTGCCTGGGCCCTCAGCTTGCTTGGACCTCAGAAGAGATCCTGTTGCCTTTACTAAATACAATCCATTGGGTGTATGTGTGTTTGTCATTGAGTGTGTTCTGGTTGGGGGAGAGGGTGCCTGCACATAAAGAGATGCTACAAGGATACAACATCAGAGGAGTCTGGGTGGCCGCATGCTAGTTTCTGTTGGGTGACTACTCAGTGTACAGAACTATCTTGGTTCCCATTAATTGGTTCTACATTGACAATCTTTGCCCAAGACTGTTGAATGCCCAATGGGGTAATGGGAAGTTTCACACCAGTGGCAGTATTCTGAGCTCGGCTGCATCAGTGCAAGGAATGTCCCAGAAGGATGTAAAGGATTTCCAGTGGTTCTTACATACATTTTTGTAAATATGGATTTCGTAATGCAATTCTCCCAAAGGGCTGAACATGTAACAAATCAGTTAAACAATGAGTAGGTGTAGATCTCTTTTACCCTGTGGGGCACATTTGCAGAACGCAGCACGGAGCTCCCTGCCTTTAGCTAAAGCTGGCAACATAGTTGTCTACACAAAGGATTTCATCCATATTACATTAACATCTGCACTTACCTCCTTGTTTAAGATTTAAGAATTGAACTAAATATGGCCCATGTTCTTAAAACAGTTTTTTTAAAAGAAATCTCTGCTGGATTTGCTAGCCTGCATCTTTGTGGATCCCTGATTTTAAATAGTGCGTTATTGATATCATGCTCTGAGCTGCAAAGGCCCTGAGTTCTAGAATTTGCTTCTTAAAACTCTATCACTCAGTCTCTCCTCCATAAAGATGCTCTTTGCAAAAGCCTCCTTTGCTGATGTTTTCAGTCACCTGTGACAATATCTCCTGATGAGGCTGGGAGTCAAATTTTGTTCCACAATCCTCCTGTAGGGTGCCCAGAACATTTTATTCTGTTAAAAGTGCCATATAAATACAGGCTTTTTTTAGATGTACACCTGAGAAGTCTAAGAAAGATTTTCTTCAAGTATTTGCCTTCATACTGATGTTTGAACTCTGTTCCTTGAATTAGAAGCTACAAGCCTTGATGTGGTACTGTGCCTGTATTACTGAAGCATTGTCTTCCTTAAAATTGATAAAGAAGCATTAATATAAGACAGCACATATCCCAGACGTGGTGTGTAACTTGCCCATTGCTTAAGATGAACCAACTGAAAGTTTGAGTTGGTTTATTTTAGTAGAGATTTAAGTTAAAAATATGATATGAAGAATGGATGAACTAGAAGTTTATTTCAAATGATAAAATCTATCTCCTATTTTCTGCAAAGAATGATTCATTATTAAGAACTATTTACATTTAACCTTTTTTGTTAAGGCTTTGATCAACATCCAGTGATAGGCCCCACACCCTGTCCATCTCCACTCCATCCATCCTTGCTACTCTTGATTTAAGTGTTTATAAAATGTGACCTGCCTTCCTATTAACAAATTGAAAGGCAGTCAGGAGAAAGCTTGGGCTTACAAATATCTGCACAGTGGAGTCGAACAGGTCAGCCTTTTATTGGCACCTCAAAAAGCACTGACCAATTTATTGCCTTGTGCTGGAATAACATCCCAAATACAATTTGTGGATGATCCATCAAGGGAGGGAACTCCTTACCTCACTGTTGGGTGTGATGAGGCATTCTGGTGCCAGGATAGATTTGCCAGGTGTCATTCTGACAGGCTTATGCCAGCCTGTGTTTGACAGCTGACCTTGACCCTGTTCCAGTGCTCATTCTGCAAGGCAACTGGCTGGAAGATTTCAGTGTGTCCTCCACACAACAATGCAGCCAAAGGCAACCGGAATGATCACTGACAGCCTTATCTTGTGGGCCCAAAAGAAAGAGGGGTGAGATAAATAGTCTCTTTCTATGTAATTAATTATTAATGAGTCTGTAAGGGATTCTTTAAGCCCCAAAATAATCTTGTCCTGTCCCAGATCATACCACCCCTCACCCTGTACCTAACAGTTTATGAATCAATAGGTAAATTAGCTGGTCGTTGCTGTGTGTAAGTAATATATTGGCTGTTGTATCTCCCACATTACAATATCGCTGTGGATGGGTCAGGCCTCTCTCGATGTGGTAGGGCTATTTGTGGAAAGAACAATAATGGCAGCATGTTGGAGCCAGAGATATGCCTATCCCTTCCTCCCATCTCAGCAATCAACTTCTGAGTGGGATTTTCCATGGGTGACCATCACCAATTAATTAGGTCTTAAAATGGTCACTTAATGAGCACTTAACAGCCTGAACTCATCCATGGCTTGATTACTTTCCTTCCTGGAATGTGAGATAAGTGGCAGCTGTCCTGACAGGACTGCTTGCTGGGTTAAACAGGCATCTTTATTTCTTCCCAGTGTCGGGGCAATTGGAGGCATAAATGGGAGGCAGCTGGAAACCAGACCCCACCTCCCAACCTCGTCCTTGAATCTAGTCTCCCTTCCTCCCTGTTCCAGTGACCCCTAGAACATCCCCCCACCTTGACCAAACACCCATCTTCTCACCAATCTTTCTCTGTATCAGCCCAGGCCTCCATCAACGTTCTCCAGCTCTCAGTGGCTGCCAGCTTCCAACTGGCCAACAGATTCAGGCCTGACATGACCTCTCTAGCAAGGCACCTGACAGGACAGGAAGTCTGCCAATCAGCAATTGAGTGACTGATTAGTAGTTAATTCTCATCAATGGAGGTGGAGGGTTACTTCCTGTTTATCACTCCCACCTCCACATTTTCTGCATAAAGAACTAAAGCCCAGCCTGCAGCTCAAAAACAGTATTCTTCATTGTGGTTGACATATTTTTGAATGCCATAAGGTGGTGAAAGATGCTATGGTAATGAAGTAGCTACTGCCTGTTTGTAACAAGCTGATTCTACACAAATACAACTCTGTCCCAATTGGATCCCTCAATATTTAAGTGCCTACTTCTCAAACTTTGAAAGTTGTGGTTAATAGTTTGGGATTTAGGTTAACTGTTTTTGATTAGTATTGAGGGGTGACTGGAGTAATACATTTGCATATTTAACAGCCATTTTCCCTAAAGCCACAGTGAGATTTTATAAATAGGGCCATTGAAGCTTTCATCACATCAAGCCTCATCACCTCTTCCTCTGCTTCCCCCATCACTCCACATCTTTTTTCTGCTCCTGTGAATTTGTACTGGTGAAAGGCACTCGCAGTACAACTTTGGCATTTGATGGCAATGGTAGCATTCTCCACATGTGCCTCAAGAGTTCAGACCCAGCCTACCATTCAACTGCAAAGGCATCACTACCTCAATTCAGTTTCACCTGATTTCCAACAGTCATCAACTCTACTGGGACAGAGATGCTGTGTGCTCATTTTTTTATTGTTCTATCCAGCTGCAAGCTGAAACGTGAGGGATGAAGACCTATGATTACTAACTGTTTATTATCCTACTTATTTCCTGTTCTAAATCAGCTTCCACAATACAGGGTTAATGTGCAGATGAGAAAAATGTTGAACAGTGCAAGTCTGTTGTCTCCATGTCTTTCAGTTGACCTGCCCCTCACAAGATAGCAAGATTTTAGAAGCACCAATACAGGGTAAGAAGGGAGCATATGTGTGGGGTTGGGGGAGGTGGGGGAATGAAGAACTTTGTATGGTTGAGAATTTGATGTGACCTTTGTTCTACATAATCCACACTTCACACTCCTCCTTTCTTTCTCCTCCTCCAAATAAGACACCTGTTCTGCTGGGAATGGTTAGTCTATTCTGATCTGTTCTGAGTCTGCTTTTGTCTCTCTTCAATAACAAGCCCTAATTCTGTTAAACATTAGCAATTTATGTGTCTGGTGGTTGTTAGTTTATGGTAGAGCTAAATGAAAGTAATTTTGCCACAATAAACTTGCGACCTCCTGAGATAGCTCAGCCTCCTCCTCAAAACCTGACTTGCCTGAAAAAAGAAGATTGTCTGGTCATTATCACATCACTGTTTAGTTGCCATTTTGTCCTTATGACAACGCTGTCTACGCTTCTAACGTTCTTTGTTGGCAGTGAAATGTTTTCGGATACTCTGGTCTTGAAAGGCATTACTTTTCAAAAATTGCAAAAGGCTTTCTTGAGTTTACATTGCTACAATGTAGGAATGTCTGCATTTTATTGTCAGGGCCTTCCTAACAGGCTCTGGGGAAGTTACTTTTGACAACTTAAAAAGTTCTGCCCCAGAATATTTAAAAGATTGAGTGAGACATTTAGGATTAGAATTCTGCTCGGAAGTCAGAAAACCCAAAATTTTAAAAAGGGTGGCCAACAGTATATAGGCGGAAACGGAGGGTGAGGAAGTAGATATGTTTAGTGATAGAGATTAGAATTGGAGCAGAGGAAATTAGAATTCCAGGAAAAACAGATGAAAAGATAAAGAGAGAAAGGGAAAAGGGAAACAGAGGAAAGAGCAAGGATAGAAGAGAACATCTGGTCAAATGCCAGGAAAGGAAGACAGCTCAATTTGAGGGGCAGGAATCCAAATGTGTCCTGTTGCTGTTTTGGGTTTAGTGCTGGAGGCAATTCAATTTGCTACTTAATTCCAAAGTTTCATGAAGCAAGGATGGAAGTCTTCTTTATATCCTTTGATCAGCTAGTGTAACACTTAAAATGATGAGTCCAAAACAGGTCCTTATTACTGCAGAGAGAGCTATCCAGGAAAGCTCATGAAGTTCACTCCCTATTAGCTGAGAAGTATTTTTTTCTATTTATTTGTGGGATGTGGACATCACTGGCTGGCCAACATTTCTTGCCCATCCCTAGTTGCCCTTGATAAAGTGGTGGTGAGCTGCCTTCTTGAACCGCTGCAGTCTTACTGCTGTGGGTTGACCCACAATGCTATTAGGGAGGAAATTCCAGGATTATGACCCAAAGTGCCAAAGATTTATGAGGCTGTAATAAGCACCATTATCAGTGCAGATCAGTTAGTGTTAGAGACATACCACCAAAAATACCATACCCTTGGGAAGTAGCCTGACCAGACATAACTAAAATTTGAAAGGATTTGGCAGTGTGCATTGCAACAACGGGTGTGGACACTTAGAAGAGAAGCCACTTTCAGTCATTTGCGTAAAACAATACACCTTAAGGAGATTAAAGTCTCCCCCCACCACTTCCCAATAAGATTATATCTTGAGGAACGGAAAGTGGCTGGGTCCAGGCATGGAGCCACACTAGCTGACCCACAAAGCCCTGCTCCAGAAGAAACCGTCCCCTGGTCACCCTCACCGAAGTGGAATGGATTAAGGTGGATAGAGGGAGGGAGAGAGAGAAAGACAGGGTGATAGGAAACTGAGCACCAGGGGAGAGAAGGGAATCCATCAGGTAGCATGTGCAAATCCATGAGGAAAGGTACCATCACCCTCAACTACAAGTGGAAGGGGGAGGGAGGAAATTAGAAATTGGTGACCAATCTCATTGCTGAATGCAGACTACAAAATCCTGTCTGAGGTCATTGCCAACCGGGTCAGGTCTGCTCTGGGGTCAGTGATTCTCCCTGACCAAACCTGCGCTGTATTGGGCAGGATGGTCTCTAAGAACCTTGTGTTCCCCAGGGATACAATTGCCTACATACAGGACAGGAAGGTGGAAGCCTGCCTCATAAACCTGGACCAGGTGAAGGCCTTTGACAGGATGTCACACACGTACATGTGGGACACGCTCTCCAAAATGGACTCTGGGGAGGGTGTCTCCAATTGGATCCAACTGCACCAACAATGTTGGTGCAGTCTCAATCAATGGCTGGGAACCAGTAAGTTTCCTGATCAGTCAGGCAGGGCTGCCCAATCTCTAAACCCTTGTTTGTGTATTACACAGAGCCTTTCACTGCATCCATCAGGAAGGAAGCGAGCCTGAGAGGGGTGACTTTCTAGTCAGCGGATGCCTGCAGGTCAAAGCCTCCCTCTACACGGATGACATCACCGTTTGCTGCTTGTATCTGCTGTCAATGTGCAGACTGATGAGAATCGGCAACCGGTTTGAACTGGTCTCAAGCCAAGGTAAATCAAGGCAAGACCGAGGCCATGTTCTTTGGGAACTGGGCTGGATGATCCTTTATCCCCTTCAGATTACCTGGGGCAGCTTGGTGGCTCCTTGGCTAACACTGCTGTCTCATATCACCAGGAACCTGGGTTCAATTCCAGCCTTGAGCGACTGTCTGTGTGGATTTTCCACATTCTCCTCATGCCAGCATGGGTTTCCTCTGGGTGCTTCAGTTTCCTCCCACAGTCGAAAGATGTGCCAGTTAGGTGGATTAGCTATGCTAAATAACCCATAATGTCCAGGGATGTGTAGGCTAGGTGGATTAGCCATGGGAAATGCAGGGTTACAGAGATAGGGTGGGAGTGTGTCTGGGTGGGATGATCTTCGGAGGGCCAGGGTGCACTCGATGGGCCAAATGGTCTACTTTTACATTGCAGGGATTCTATGAATCTATTCTGTGATACCTGAAGCTGTGAGGAATATGGGTCAGAGGGGCTGGAGCATGCACAAAATAATGGAAGAAACGCTTTGCCAAAGTGAAACAGAAAGTGATCTTTACGGAGCATAGCTCCCTTTCCATTGTGGCTAAAAACTTGGTCATCAGATGTGAGGCGCTCTCTCTATTGTTGTACATTGTGCAAGTCTGGTCAATTCCCCAAAACTGCACTATTTCTGTCACCAAAGCCATCTTCCACTTCACCTGGATGTCTAAGATGGACCATGTCTGTAGGGACTCCATGCACAAAACTCTGAATAAGGGAGAGAAGAACGTATATGCTGACGGCCGTCTTCATGTGCGGCTGCATCAAGCTGTGCGTAGATCCTCAGTATGTAAAACTACTGAGGTTCTACCTGACCCCGGTGTTGTAAAGGGTAGGACTGGCCTGGTTACCGTGGAATGCCCCAGTAATTGGACCGTTCCACATCATCTGTCCTTCATTGAGAAATTTGCAAAGAAAAACATCTTTGACCCTGGTCCATAAGGAAGTGGTCAGAATGTAGCAATCTTGAGATCCTGAGAGAAAAGGAGAGGGTAGATCATGTTGCATGGTTCCCTGAGTAGACTGTCAAGGTCATGTGGCAGGGTACTTCTTTACCAGAGCTTTCTAACAAGCACCAAGACATCGCTTGGCTGATGGTGAGAAGATCACTGCCTGTGAGATCCTGCATCTAGGCCCGGGACTCTCTGCACCACCATATACTGCCCCCGAAGCAGCTGTAGCTGGGGGAGAGGGGTCGAGACTATCAGACATCTCCTGTTGGAATGTGCCTTTGCAAATGAAGTCTGGAGAAAGAAGCAACAGTTTTTGGGCAGATTCATCCTGAGCATGTCTGTTACGCAGGACTCTGTTGCTCTACAGTCTGTTCCCTGGGACGCACACTGAAACAAACATCAGCTGTGCCTAGAGGACCATCAACTCAGTGAAGGGAACTCTTTGGTGTACATGAAATTTGTTAGTCTTCCTGACCTTGACCGAGTGTTTCAGTCTGGCACAATCCAAGGTCCAGGGCTATGTCCTGAGGATTGCATTAAAGCTAGGGGCAGCTGCTGCCAAGGTGCAGTAGGGAAAGAACACACTCTGAGAAATCCTGCTGAAGGTAAATGGGGGTCTGTTCAGTTATTGGATACTTCACGCCTTGTATGTGTAAGAGATGCCTTTGGTTTGTTGGGATAGCATCAAACTCTGGCCTGCTGCGTTCATCCAGCTCCACATCATGACCCCACCCCCGAGCACCAAACCATCATCTCCCAAACCATCCACAACCTCATCACCTCAGGTGACCTCCCACCCACCGCCTCCAACCTCATCGTTCCCCAACCCCGCACCGCCCGCTTCTATCTCCTCCCCAAAATCCACAAACCTGAATGCCCTGGTCGACCCATTGTCTCCGCCTGCTCCTGCCCCACCGAACTCATCTCCACCTACCTAGACTCCATTTTCACCCCCTTGGTCCAGGAACTCCCTACCTACGTCCGTGACACCACCCACGCCCTCCACCTCCTCCAGAACTTCCAATTCCCAGGTCCCCAACACCTCATTTTTACTATGGACGTCCAGTCCCTATATACCTGTATTCCCCATGCCGATGGCCTAAAGGCCCTCCGCTTCTTCCTGTCCCGCAGAACGGACCAATCCCCCTCCACCGACACCCTCATCCGCCTAGCCGAACTCGTCCTCACCCTCAACAACTTTTCTTTCAATTCCTCCCACTTCCTACAAACAAAGGGTGTGGCCATGGGCACCCGCATGGGTCCAAGCTATGCCTGCCTCTTTGTAGGTTATGTGGAACAATCCCTCTTCCGTACCTACACTGGCCCTAAACCCCACCTCTTCCTCCGTTACATTGATGACTGCATCGGCACCGCCTCGTGCTCCCACGAGGAGCTCGAACAGTTCATCCAATTCACCAACACTTTCCACCCCAACCTGAAGTTCACCTGGACCATCTCTAACACTTCTCTCTCCTTCCTGGACCTCTCTGTCTCCATCTCGGGCAACCACCTAGAGACAGATGTCCATTTCAAGCCCACTGACTCCCACAGCTACCTGGAATACACCTCCTCCCACCCACCCTCCTGCAAAAATGCCATCCCCTATTCCCAATTCCTTCGCCTCCGCCGCATCTGTTCCCAGGATGAGACTTTCCAATCCCGCACATCTCAAATGTCCTCATTCTTCAAGGACCGCAACTTCCCCCCTACAGTGGTCGAGAACGCCCTCGACCGTGTCTCCCGCATTTCCCGGAACACATCCCTCACGCCCCGTCCCCGCAACAATAATCAAAAAAGAATCCCCCTCGTCCTCACATACCACCCCACCAACCTCCGGATCCAACGCATCATCCTCCGACACTTCCGCCATCTACAGTCAGACCCCACCACCAAAGACATCTTTCCCTCCCCACCCTTATCTGCCTTCCGGAGGGACCACTCCCTCCGCGACTCCCTTGTCCGCGCCACACTCCCCTCCAGCCCCACCACACCCGGCACTTTTCCTTGTAACCGCAGGAAGTGCTACACCTGCCCCCACACCTCCTCCCTCACCCCAATCCCAGGCCCCAAGAAGACATTCCACATCAGGCAGAGGTTCACCTGCACATCTGCCAATGTGGTATACTGCATCCGCTGTACCCGTTGTGGCTTCCTCTACATCGGGGAAACCAAGCGGAGGCTTGGGGACCGCTTTGCAGAACACCTGCGCTCAGTTCGCAACAAACAACTGCACCTCCCAGTCGCGAACCATTTCAACTCCCCCTCCCATTCCTCAGATGACATGTCCATCCTTGGCCTCCTACAATGCCACAGTGATGCCACCCGAAGGCTGCAGGAACAGCAAATCATATTCAGCCTGGGAACCCTGCAGCCCAATGGCATCAATGTGGATTTCACAAGCTTCAAAATCTCCCCTCCCCCAACCGCATCCCAAAACCAGCCCAGCTCATCTCCACCTCCCTAACCTGTTTTTCCTCTCACCTATCCCCTCCTCCCACCTCAAGCCACACCCCCATCTCCTATCTACTAACATCATCCCGCCCCCTTGACCTGTCCATCCTCCCTGGACTGACCTATCTCCTCCCTACCCCCCTACCTACACTCACCTTTACTGGCTCCATCCCTGCCTCATCGACTTGTCTGCCTCCTCTCCACCTATCCTCTCCTCTATCCATCCTCTATCCGCCTTCCCCTCTCTCCCTATTTATTTCAGAACCCTCTTCCCCTCCCCCATTTCTGATGAAGGGTTTAGGCCCGAAACGTCAAGTTTTCCTGCTCCTATGATGCTGCTTGACCTGCTGTGTTCATCCAGCCCCATGCTTGTAAACTCAAATGTTTGTTTGCTTGATATGCTACTATATGGAACTGAATTGCATTTGTGACAGTGTATATATACAAAGATTTTTTAAGTGAATAAAGTATATTTTTGAACTAAAAGAAAAAGCTGTAGGCTTTACTCAGGACAGAAAGGATGGTGCTCAGCTGAGAAGAGAGGCCAAGGAACCTGTGTGTTTTAACTGCTAAAGATAGGATGTGTCCACGCCAACTGCTTGAGGCTATACAGAAGAAACCAGTTATATTTATCAGGACACAGACTGTGTATACAGAAAATGGGAGTCAAACAGAGAACGTAGCAGGCCTGGCAGTGCTAGACTTAAGGCTGCAAACCCTTGTAAAGGCACTCCAGAATGTGGATGTGATTAAGGATTTTGTATCTGTTGGAAAGGTCACCATAATTTACCATGGTAAGGCAGAGAAGCCTGTGGTGATACTGAGAGATGCTGGGCCAGCCAAATTGGAGAGTTTCACTCAGCGTCCTCCTCACCCACTCAATAGATCACTCATTCACTTGCTCGATGCTTCACTTGGCACCCCTTTCTCCCATTTGCCACATACTTGGCACCCAACTGTCCCATTTGCAGCTTCAGTTGGCACCCTGCTCCTCCACTTGCTACTTCACTTGATCGCCCAGTTGTCACTCTGCTCGGTGCCTCCGTCTCCCACTCACTGCTTCATAGAGCACTCCACTTTCCTACTTCACTCAACAGCCTCAGTGCCTGTTTTCCTAGTCTGCACACCCCTTTGGTAAGTGCTGCCAAACTTGTTGCCCATTCTCCTGATTCAGTGGTTCACTTGCCACCCTGCTTGCTACCTCCTTGGTTGACCAGGTCACGACGTGCCCCCAACTCACCTCCCTCCCACTTTCACGCCTTGTTCCCTCACTCTCGAGAACTGTGAACAGTGAGGCAGCATAGCAGTGATTTAGAGGGAGTCATTGCAATGGAGGGAGTTATGAGTGGGGATGTTAAGTGTTGGAGTAAGACAGCAAACAAAGGATGATCCCAGGATGTGAATACATTTAAACCATTTGAAAAACCCTTGTTTTATTGCTTGTATTCTTTGATGTGAGCACCTCGCTGTGGCATTACAGCAGTGATGTGATAGGCACTGTGATGCTTGGGTGATGAATGCACTCCTTACAGTTGAGCTGTCAATAAACACGACCTTTTTAGACCCAAAGGTCTATAGCACAGAAAAAGGTTCTTTAGCTCATCAACTCTGTGCCAGTCAAATGCAAATACCTAACTATTCTAATCCCATTGCCCAGCCTTGAATACCTTGGTTTCAAAGTGACCATTTGCACACTCCAACTCTCTCATTTCACCTATGAGCTTGAATCATGGACACAAATCCTCAATTTGTTATGTTCAATCCTGCGATGAGGTTCGCAAATTCATTCTGGTTCCAGATGGGATTCCCTAAATCGTTAAGATCCTGGGCAAGGGGGGGATGTACTGGCTCCTCTTCTTTATTCGCCCACCAACTTTGTAGCTAGAAAGAAAGTTAACCTAAAGGAAAAGGATCCCTTTCCATGTGGATACCTTTCTCTTAGGCCAAAGGAATTTAGGTTGCTAAACGGACCAGTTGAGCCAGGTAATCTTGAGGGAAAAAAATGAGTTTGAAAACATAAGAGATAATAACACAATACACATACAGATTAGAAATCCAAAATGAGCCCAAAAATGTTTTAAACAGACATACGGATCTGTCTCCATGTCATCAGCGAAGAGTTGATAGGAGAATGCCAAGGCCATTAATGTGGATGTTACCGATAGTGTGAAGGTTGGTAGTTAAACAGTCAATTTTGAGATCCTTGGCTTTGTCAGTTGATTGAAATTATTTTGTCCAGGTTCATTTCAACACTGGCCAGCTGGCACAACTCAATGTGTGAGAGATAACAAGGTGTGGAGCTGGATGAACACAGCAGGCCAAGCAGCATCAGAGGAGCAGGAAAGCTGACGTTTCTGGCCTAGACCCTTCTTCAGAAAAGTGATTTTTCTTTTATTAATCTGCAGTGCAGGTGTGTTTAATGGTGGTTCTCAAAGCTGTGACCTCCATAGCCTTCATACTAGGGTGCCAGGCACTAATACACACAAACCAAGGTTGTAGCTTACTTTTAACCCCTGCTTTTCTGTACATCCCTGGAAGGGTAACACACAAGCATGTTTGCAGGAGGTAAACCCCTGCTGAAAAGGGTTTGGATAGACACTCTATTATTATCTCTTCACTTTTAGTCTTTCTGGTTGAGGATTCCCTGACTATGCAGCTGTGACATTTCAGAATTCCTTTCCAGGTAGCCACTGAATTTACATCCTTTGGCTGTCCTAAAGAAGGGTTACCGGACCTGAAACGTTAACTCTGATTTCTCTCCACAGATGCTGCCAGACCTGCTGAGTTTTTTTCGGCAATTTCTGATTGTGTGTTTCATCCTTTGGATATACCTCCTTTCTTTGAAAAATAACCCTGTTAAAGTTAAAAGTTTAATATGTCCATAGGTGCTCCAAACTTCTGATCCACAGTCGTGCCAATACTCAATCTTTGCTTAACGTTCTCTGCCCTAAGGAGAACAATCTCATCTTCTCCAGTCTTTCCACGTGAACGCCCTCATTTTTGGCACCACACTAGGGGGTCTACAGTGCTGCCTTAATACTCCTTTAAGTGTGTGATACCCAGAAATACTCACAATATTCCAGCTACAGCCAGGCTAATGTTTGCTTTATAAAGATTTAGCATCCTTGTTACTATACACTATGCTCTTTCAAATGAAGTCAACGATACCAAATGGTCTTTGAACAACCTCCTCAACTTGTTTTGCACCTTTCAGATATAACATAATGATTTTTAAGTTTGTTGATGGAATGTTAAGTATTGTTGCCCATTCCCGAAAGGCAAACAACATTCGTAGTGTATTTGAGGAGAGGGATAATCTGATAAATGCAAGACAAAAAATTTTCACCAAATGTACCACTTTATCAGACTATACTAATTTTTTTAAACGAACAGTATATTATTATTACTGAACAATAATTTTGTTCTTGATCATTGTTGATGAAATTTTCATCACTTTGATGAGTTGGCACTATAGACAGGTTTATCCCTCCTTTAACTTTCATTCTTATGAAACCGCCGTTACATCCAGGAAAGTTCAGCAGATTGTACCTAGATCCTTTGCAATTTTGACTCATATTTCCCTTAGATGCTTGGAATGCATTCCATCCTGATTGAATCGATTCGAGTATTGCTAAAATTTCATATAACCTCTTCATCTATTTTAATCCTATCCAATATTATAATTTACTCTATTTTTACTGCCTTATTGGGATGTAAAGACAGGTGAAGGGAAAGGTAGTGTTGAAGAGGCAGTGAGGCTGCAGATGGACTTGGACAGGCTCGGAGAGTGAGCAAAAAGGTAGATGGAATACAAGTTTGGAAAGTGTGAGGTGATGACCTTTGGTACGAAGAATACAGGCATAGACTGTTTTCTAAATGGGGAAAGGCTTCAGAATTCTGAAGCAAAAAGGGACTTAGGAGTCCTAGTTCAGTATTCTCTTAAGGAATGCACTGCTGAGGCTGTATAAGGCGTTGGTCAGACTGCATTTGAAATATTGCGAGCAGCTTTGGGTCCCATATCTAAATAAGGATGCGCTGGCCTTGGAAAGGATGCAGAGGAAATTTACAAGAATGATCCCAGGGATGAAGGGTTGTGATATCAAGAGCGGTTGAGGACTCTGGATCTGTACTCGATAGAGTTTAGAAGGATGAGGGGGGATCTCATTGAAATTTACAGAATACTGAGAGGCCTGATACAGTGCGCATGGAGAAAGTGTTTCCACCAGTAGGACGGATTAGAGCCGGATGACACAGCCTCAGAGTGAAGGGATGATCCTTTAGAACTCCGATGTGGAGGAATTTCTTTAACCAGCAGGTGGTGATTCTGTGGAACTCATTGCCGCAGAGGCAGTGGAGGCCTAGACATTGAGTGTCCTTAAGATAGAGATAGATAAGTTCTTGATTAGTATAGGGATTGAGGGTTAAGTGGAGAAGGCAGATAATGGCACCGAGAAACATATCAGCTATGATTGAATGGTGGAGCAGATTTAATGGTTAAGTGGTCTAAATTTGCTCCAATGTCTTATGGCGGCATCCTCTGTCTAGCCAAAACCGATGCAATGTACTTTTTTTTAGTACCTCTGCCTCATGAGGAATATATTCTTTCAGGTCCCTAACCGGCACCACTGACCAGCCTTTTATTATTTACATACTTATAAAGACCATATCAATTCTCTTCCTCATTGTCTGAATCTGCCTTCCACTTTTAACTCTACTCTACTTTCTGTATTTATCTTCTACACTGGGCGTTACATCGTCAGAAGACTCCCCTTTCTTAATTTTAATCTCCATGTCTTTCGTTCTCCAGGGAGCTCTAGCTTTGATTGCCATATTGCTCCCCATTGTGCTAATGTACCTTCTCTACACCAGAGCCATCTCACCACACAGCCCCCTCTCTGTCTCACTCCAAGCAAAGACAGCCCATATTAGGGCGAAGAGAGCCAAAAGTCCTGTGCACCCGCCATTTGGCAGCTCACACCCAAGAAACAGAGCATCTTTACCTTGGCATATGACTTCTCCTGTGGAGACACCAAAATTTCCATGTCCCAGCAACTAAATAAAACCATAGTCCATTGCTACAGTGAATGTCTCATTAAAAGGGCTGAATCTCTACGCCTTGCTCACAATGCATTTTTCGTTTACTAGTAGAAAAAAGCAACGTTAATGTCAAATTCAGCCTACGTGCTATTTAACAATATCTCCTAATTATGAAGCCCTAGCCAAAACTTTATATTCCCTCAAGTCTTTCATTTCTTACAAAAATAAATAGATTTGTATCCAGAAACCCAGATCCTTTAAGAATCTCTTTGTCGCTGAAACCACGTTTTCATAGAATCCCTACAGAGTGGGAAGCAGACCATTTGACCCATCAAGTCTCCACTGATCCTCCGAAGAGCACCCCACCCAGAAACACGCCCCTACCCTATCCCTATAACCCTGCATTTCCCATGGCTAATCCAACCAACCTGCATGTTCCTGGATGCTATGGGCAATTTTGCATGGCCGACCCACCTAACGTGCACATCTTTCGTTTCATTGATGTTCTATCACACTCTTCGGATTTCGCCTGAGCTGTTGAGTTGTGCCAGCATTTCCAATGATGTTTCCAACATCCTTGGTACGTACAATTCAAGTTCATGTTTTGAGAGCCCTTTCTGTCTTCGCAATTTACGCTGTTGCCATCACCCAAAGCTTTCATTGATGATACCACCCACAACATAATAAAGCACGGCATGGCTATTTTAGGGTAATTGAAGTCTGACGAGTGGAAACATCATTTGTAACTTCAGCCTATCAAACACTCTTAATATTTTAAAGTTCTTTTAAAAGGTGGAATTGCTGGGCTGTTTTTTGATCGTTCAAAAGTATCCAGTCAAACAAAGCACCATTCTGGCTTTACTTGCATGGGTGGGAATCTTCTCCCCGCCCCCTGTGCATGGTTAAGCCTCAATGTGTCCACATGATACGTGAAGAAGTGCCAGCCCTTGAAATATGAGCTTTTCTTAGCCACAGTTCTCATTGTACTTTGCCTGTTCGTAGCTTGTAGCTGTCGTAAGAGATTTCTATAGGCAAGCTTGCAGCAAATTACACACATTGAGGACTGTAGCTGATGCAAATGAGACTTATCGAGGGAGGGCTTAGTGCGTCGTTCCCCAACAGTCAGCAAACACATGCCTTACTTCCTTCTCAGCATTCATCAGGTCACTGCCGCTGAATAATAGCGGAGAAGCACATAGCTGAGGAAAGTGACTGGTTCATGTAATTTTAGTTGTAGGTGCTCGATAGTGGAGGTGTGAACTTAATTTGTCTTTTGCTTTTGGATTGAATCGCCAAAGTTAGATGGAATGCCAGGTAAGATATAACAAAAACTAATGCTTACAAAGGATATATAACAAACTCTTGATATTATTTTGCGGCAGTGTGTTTATGTTTTGTGGACTGCTGCATTAACTCTACTGATTAAATCATTGTATTATGAAGTGACAGCAAAGATTTTGTGAATACAGACATGTTAAAAAAAGTTTCCTGTATGAGCAAGAAGAGTGAGACTAAATGCAAACCAGTGAATTATCTTTAGCAGCTCCTGCTTTCAAAGTGGTTTTAAGATATATTTCCAAGGTGAGAGGTCTAGCAGGCGTCATCTGCTTACTGCAAGAGAAAAATATGTTGAAAATAGTATAATGATTGAGAACCTGTCTCAAAGCTTCAGAACCTGTTGAGTAGATCTGTCATGTGGAGGATTTTAGTGACTAGTTTGTCTTTTTTTTTTGTAATCTGTAGATTGCTTCTGTTTTCTGTAGCTTGATTGTGTGAGAAAAGTGCACACTGACCAGCGAGCTAGTTAACTGGCAGCTAACAACATGAGCTAACAATGCAGAGTAAGAAACTTAGTGGGGGTGATTTATTAGTTTTTTAACTGTTGCCCAACGATCAATTAAGTCTTCAGCTTGTTGCAAACTGAACAGGCGTGTATCAAATTTATACATGTTGTATGTGCCATGTTTCTTAGAAGAAATTAAACGTTGAGAATCTAAAGGTCTGTGTTGAAATGCAGAATGAAAAGCACAGTAGGAGATATCTGTCCTAAGTACTCCTTGCTCATGGAGATTCATTTCAGAACTCATTTCGAAAGGAGTGCTAGATTTATCCAGCCATCATTTAATATGTTAGAAAATCAAATCTCTTAGAAACACAGAAGAGCTTATGGTGTCAGAAATGAGACAATAACTTATGGTATACAATAATGAAAGTCAGAATAAAAATGTTCAAAAACATAGATATCAATGGGTCAATGAATAATTGTCAATTTCTAGTAAGAGTTTTGAGCTGTGATGGTGAGGTAATTTTTTCAATGTTTTTAAGTTAGATTAATCAATCACACAGCATGAGAAAAATTAAACAGAGCAATGAACCTTTGCGGTGGGGATTAAACATTCCACGGTTGGGCTATTGAATTGGTTAGAAGTGTTTAAAATTGGGTAGGTCTGTAACAGAGTTCGTTCTAATAACTTTGCCATGAGCTCCTAATCTTAATCACATTGTGATCCAGCACATGCATTGCTCCCTGTATTTGCTTTAAAGCAGGATTGGAGAAAAAAAGTTTAGTGTTGAAGGTGGTATGGGAAGAGGAAGTTTGCAGGTAACAGAGCACCATCTGAAAAGTGAGTAGTGTATGGCAGCTACATCAGCAGACAAGTAACAAGAGGGTTTGGATGAATAATCTGAAGAAGCAAATTCAAATTCCACCATAAATTCCTGAGACTTTAAATTTAAGCATTTTTTAAAATTATAGAAATAATTAAAGGCTCATCAGGTTCAGACACAGTGTTATTTTTAGGGAAATAAACCTGCCCTCCTTATCTGGTCTAAAATATATAGAAATCCCAACCATGTGGAAGCAAGCTATTCGGCCCATCGAATCCACAGTGACGCTCCAAAGAGCATCCCACCCTGACCCACCCCCCCAGCCCTGCACTTCTCTTGGTTAATTCATCTAACCTACACATCCCTGCTCACTACGGGCAATTTAGCATGGTCAATCCACCTAACCTGCACATCTTTAGACTGTGAGAGAAAACCGAAGCATGTGGCAGAAACCCAGGCAGAGAATGTGCACACTCCATGCAGACCGTTGCCCGAGGCTGGAATTGAGCCCAGGTCTTTGGTGCTAACCACTGAGCCACCATACTGCCCCTGATATGACTCACTAATCTCTTAACTGCCCTCCGAAATGCCCAAACCAAGTCAAGAATGTGGAGAAATGGTGTGACTATGACCTCCCGCTGTCCCAACAGCGTGCTGCTAACAGAACAGTTTGCAAAACTCCTCAGATGGCATCTTTATCATGGAACATAAAATGTAAATATCGCATGTAATTGCAATTGCATTGAGCGAATCCAAGTGTCTCACATTGCCTGAAAGGAACTTGAACCATCTTGAACTTTTGGAAATGTGAACATTAACTAGAATGGGACGTAATTTTATAATTTTTTAATGACTAGAGTGTTTCTAGAAAAAAGAAAAAAACAAGAGTTCAAAATAAATTAAGAAATATCCTGGCGAAGGAGAGCCTGCCAATGAAAGCATACCTTTTGCTGCAGTCAACATGATAATAGCGTAGTCTTCATTCACAACTGTTATAAGGCCAAATATTTAAGAGTCTAATCATTTAAAAAATTCAGTGACATGTTTTGGCGTTGATTCTCCTTACTGCTTTTTATGAACTGATTTGTTTTCACTAGAAAAGCCTGAGGCAATAAATGAGGCAACAAACCAGTTATGAAATGTATATTGTTCCACTAATTCAAGTCTATGAAATATCAGGAATGGGGTCCTCACACTGTGGGTGATGTGTTCTCTTGTATGCAAAGTAGGTAACAGGTGCACCATGTCAGCAAGATGCAATGTACAAACTTGTCGAAGAACTGGAGAAAGATAAAACTTGTGTTTATAAATTGTCCTCCCTGACCACAGTACGTCCAAAAGTACTTCACAGCCAATAAAAGACTTATGAAATGTGGTCGCTGTTGTAATGCAGTAAGTCCAGCTCAACTTGCCCCTTCCCTTCATTACCTCTGGGTCAAAATCCTGGTACTTGCTACTTAACAGCGCCTTCATTATTGCAGACTGCAAAGATTCAAGTAGAAGGTCCCACCACAGCCTCCTCAAGGGCAACCAGGGATGTGCAATAATTAAACTGCCTTTCCACTGATGAAATACAATAGAACACAATTCTGTAAAATTTGAGCAGGACATTTTTTTTTCAAAAAATTAATTGGCAGGAAAATGCGAATATGTTAGCTGTGCTTTATAGCTCCCTTTTTGGAATCTCAACTGAGAACAGTTCACTCAGCATAGGGTTGAGTTGGTCTTTCTTTACTGATAGGTAAAAGTCTGTAAACATGGATCAGTTTTTGTTTAATAGAAACTGTGCTGCTTCACTGCCCTTTTATACACTTTTGAAACTGATTCAAAACAAAGAGCAAGAACTGCGTCTAAGCATATCTCTCCCAGAGAATTTGGGTGAAATCAGCTAGTGATGTCTCAAAGCAATGTAAAATCCATGAAAATGACAGTTTTAATATATAAACACAACTGTCAATTGTGACAAGCCATCTGTGCGATCCTTAGTAATGCCAGTAAGAACAGATTCAATCTCACAGCATTGTGTGGGGCCTACATTACGAATCTTGCATTTTAAAGAAAGAATTTGCATTTCTTTAGCTCTTTTCATGACCTCTGAACATCCCAGATCAGCAACAGTAGCTATACTTCATTGGCTGCAATTTGAGGGAAATGTCAGTTAAGATGTCTGCACAGCAAGATGTCACAAACAGCAATGGCAAGTGATTAGTTAATCTATTTCAGTTATGATGTTTGGAGATGAAAATTGGTCAGGACACCAAAGGGAGTTTCCCTGTGCTTCTTTAAAATAGTGGGACCTTTTTGTGGGCATTTGAGAGGGCAGACAAGGTCTCTGCTTAACTTCACGGTGAAAGGTGGCATCTCTGACCGGGCAGTACTCCAGTTTGGTGACAGGGCATGTCAGCCAATATTTTATCTGTTCAGGCCACTGGAGTGGAGCGTGCTCCATAAACATCCAACTCAAAAGGCAGAATTTCACCAGCACATAAGAGGCCAGAAGAAGATATGGGAGGGGGCAGAAGAGTCATGGAGAGCCTTGGAAGATCAGTTCTGTGAACAAGTCAGGAAATCCTACAGGCTGCTTACGCCAAGGAGGGAGACAATTTATTGATGTATGTAAAGACACTGTTAAGGGCCCATTTTACCAGGCTTGCATTTTGTTGACACTGATAGAACCATGGGAAGGTTGCCAGCTAAATGATGATGGCCTGTTAGTGACTGCCTGATGCAAATTTTTTTTTAAACCTATATAGAGGTGGCCGTGTCCTGGGAAGGCAGCCCCAGCAATCTTGTTGCTCGAGGGGTTTTTCCTCTGCTGCTTGCATTTTTTATGTTTTTAAAGTTCTCTAGCAGCTGACTGCTCAATGCAACAGATTTCTAACCGGCCTGAGCACCAGCAGATGTCATTCCCAGTGAAGGTGTTGCAGAAGCTCTTTAGCTGTCATCCCTTCCATTCAGTCGGCAACTCCAACAGGTGAGTTGTCCCCCTCAACAGGTTGGCATCTGCAATATTGAAGAGGGGCTGCTGGCAATGGGCAGTTCCCCTGGCCTCTCTGTGCATGACACTGACCAGATTGTCCAGTCAGGCAGATGGGCAACTGTCTGCCCTGAGTTTTGAACTCTGACACCAGCTCCCGCTGCTTTGATTATTATATGTTAGCAGGTTCCATTACTGATTTTGGCGTGCAAATAGAGGTGTGGGCCAATTATTTTCTCGCATTTTCCTCGACCTGCCAGACCAGAGTCAATGGTTTGAGGTGGTCAAAACGAAAGCTTTTCTTCATAACCACATCAAAGAAACCAAGAGCAAGGGGGGGAGGTGCTTCTGCAAACAAATGCTTCATTTTCTTCACACACTTTCCACCTGATTAAACCGAAACTTTCGTGGTGGGTGTCGGCGGAGAAAGGCAATGGCTGAGTGGCCCTGAAAAGTGCAGACAGCAAGAAAATGAGACCCTTGTCTAACACCTTCAGCCCACTGAATAATTAAGGTCAAAGTAGCTGTGTTTGTTTTCTGCACTTAAATAAAACAAATGCATTGAAAAATTGTTCCTGGCTCTTTCTGGCAACAAATTATTGAACAGCTCTGATGGGGTTTGGGGCCGGGGGCAGGTCAATACATTTCCTGTCCAAGCTATATTTCAGTTTTGTGGAGAGGACATTGTATGCAGTATTAGTTGACTTGGAAAAACAATCCTCTGCACCAAATAATCACTTGTAGGGGATAAAGGACAAAAGCTTAACATAATTGGCTTAAGCACAGGTTGGGAGAGAAGAGAAGAATACTTTTCTTTCAGGGCTTTTGGGAACAAGCGGGGGAATGGGGCCAATTTTTCTCCCAATGAGTAGGCAAAAATATGATGAGCTGAATCACAATCTTTGATATCATATGATTATAATTGTAAATTTGTAAATTAATCTTTTGCAGTGTTTCTAGCAATTTGTTTCTTTTGGATATTTTAAGAAAGTACAGTTAGTCAATTGGACAAGATTAAACTCACCCACATTTCTTTCTGTCTTTCTATGTTCTACACCATTGGCATTCTAAGTTTTAAGTGCAGGCCATTGTATTTTTCCCCTGCGTGCTGGATGGGAAAGCAGATGAAGGGTGGTACAGAGTGATGATGTGCAATGGTTACTAAAGTAGGTCAAGTTGCAGAGCATCGAATTGCTGATTGATTCACCCATTGAATAAAGAGGCACAATGGAGTCTCCCAGTAAATTAGAGAGGGAGGGGATTGAACCCAGGCATTCATAAACGCTATGGGTGACCTGATCAGTAGTGTTGCACAGTGTTCAGTAAGAGCACTCTAACTTCTGAGTCAGATGATTGTGGGTTAAGTCTCACACAAACGACTTGGACACAAAACCCAGGCTGATTGAGCACTGTGCAGGCAGAGGTGCCAGCTTCACAATAAGGTTTTGAGGGATAGAAAAGATTCAGAGAAGAAAGAAGCCCACCCCGGTTTCTTGGTTAGTGGGCAGGCCAGCAATTCATATCAAAAACAAGTTATCTGGATTTTACCACACTGCTGTGTTAATCAGTTTCACTGGACACTGAGGGTTGGAATCCTTTTTGCTTTGGTGTAAGGCAGAATTGACCTGTAGTGCTTGCAAAGCGTTGTGTATACTGTCAATAGTACTCTAGATAACAGGAAAAGTTGCAATCCTACTAAGAACCAAAAGAACTGCGGATGCTGTAAATCGGGAATAAAAACAAAGTTGCTGGAAAAGCTCAGCAGTTCTGGCAGCATCTGTGAAGGAGGAAATCGAGTTAACGTTTTGGGTCTGGTGACCCTTGCTCAGAACTTCCTCAGTTTTCCAGCAACTTTGTTTTTGTTCCTGCAATCCTAGTAAATGGTTGTTCTGTCTGTTGATCTTTACTGAGACAGAAGTGTACGTGATGGTGGCTCAAAGACTGCGAGATTTTAGCACATATTCCCAGCTCCAACATGGAAAGAGCTAAGCGGGTGGAAGTTCATGGTCATGTCCCATTTCACAGCCACTGGCAAGGCAGTCCTAGTCCTTCTGAGGTTACAGCTGTTGCCACAGTAAATGGAAAATCACTGAGGCTGTTCAACTCTGAGAGTTTAAGTGAGCCATTAGAGTTATGTTCCAAAATGGCACTGCTGGTATCAGGTCAGCACTACATGCTGTGAGATGTAATGATCGCCCCACTGGATTTCCTGTCCTTTATAGATAGTGCCCTTACCAATGTGGTATCCTGCAAAATTCATTTCACAAGTGTGTTTGTGCATTGTGGTGCCCATTTTGGAGCCCTAGAGCACTTGTCGTGCTCCCCCCACTCCAAGTTATCTCGATTTATTAACTCTTGACTTTTCTTTGTGAGTGAATTTCTGTGTGCTTCTTCCATTTTCTGATATCAGGCTTGATTTTTGCTTTCATTTGAGGGTGATTGACTGGCCCAGCATTTTCTACCCATCCCTAGTTACCCTTGGGAAGGTGGGGATGAGCTGCAGTCTATTTGGTCTTGTTACATCAACAATGCCAGTAGGGAGGGAATTGTCGGATTTTGACCCAATGACACTGAAGGAATGGTAATCAATTTCCAAGTCAGAACGGTGACTGGCTTGGAGGGGAACTTAAAGATAGTCGTATTCGATCCACTGCCCTCGCCCTTCTATATGGGGGTGGGGTGGGGAGATGATGTCAAAGGAGAGTTGGTTAGTTTCTGCGGTGCATCTTCTAGATGGTACACACTGCTGTTACTGAAAGTTGGTGGTAGAAGAAGGGAACGTTTGTGGATGTGGTGACGGTCAGGTGAGCTGCTTTGTCCTGGATATGTCAAGTTCTTGAGTGCTGTTGGAGCAGCACTCATGCAGGCAAGTTGGGAGCTTTCCATTGCACTTCTTTTCTTGTGCCCTGTAGATGGTGTCCAAGCTTTGGCGAGTCAGGAGGTGAGTTACTCATTGCAGTATTCCTAGCCTCTGACCTCCTCTTGCAGCCACAACATTTATATGGCTAGCCCAGTTCAGTTTCTGGTCAGTTGTAAGCCACTGGAGCAGGGCTTACATTCAGATAGTGGAAGTAGGAAATGCATTGAATTTGAGGTAAAGGGAAATTAAAGTTCAATCAGAATCATCAAACTTCAAACTTGATTTTGACATTACTAAAATTCACATTCCACACATTGATTGTTAGATTGATATATACTTTGGTGAGCAGCAAGATTTGGTGATTTGGATAGAATAAAAGGGTCAGAAAATTTAAATGACATTGCTTCAAAGTCAGTGAGTTTGGATCGACTAGGTTGTGTGGAGAGAAATCAGTGGACATGCGTACCTCAGAACGAGTTAGAAAGTAAGCTTCTGAAAATAGCTTTCAGTTTGATGCATTGATAGATGTTCCAATGAAGTGCTGTTGGTTAATAGATGTAATGGTCAACTACCTGAAATATTCAAGTTTATCTTCCAGTCGAGGGAGTGGACATTCGTGAAGCAGCTGTTACTAAACAAACGTTTGTAATTGAAAGTAGGAAAAAGGACTTGAGGCAGATATGTGGGAGAATGTTTCTAGTTCATGCCTAGAGTATGATTTTCGTGAAGCAGCAATGTTTCCTGTTCCTGAGAAATATTTTTTGTTGGTGGCTTTGAAACCCAAAATACTCGTCTATTCACGTGGAGTCTCTGATCAGCTGACAGCACTGCATTTTAATGCTGCACTTTGGAATGCATTGGTACCTCTCATTGTAATGTTGCTGCAAAGACATTTTGCTTTTGTTTGTTTGCTTTTGGTGATTGTAAATAAAAAAAAAATCTTTTGAAGTGTTTTGAACATTTTTCCTGTTTGCAAAGGCTCCATATTCATCACTGATAAGATGTTGGGTTATGATTGGTATTCAAGAAAGGCTAGCAGTGACATAAAGAGGTTTGTAAGAAGGGATGTGGCTAAGGACACATGGCAAGTTGTGTGGCCTGGGTCCTTCAATAGCCATAGGAGTAGGAATGAGCTGTTGTATGTGCAAGCAAGTACCAGCTATGCCACCTGTGTGCTATGCAAAACATTGGTTTGCAGTTGTTGTGCGACTGTATTGATGGTGCAGAGAAACTCAGGATTACCAACTCTTGACTGGGTGCATAGTTAAGATTCCAATAGCACTGGTGCCAAGGATGCTGGTGTATGATGGGATATACTATGGGGAGATGGTAGGTAGTCAATTAAATGAGTCTGGATTGATTAGGTCGTGTGGAGGGAAACCTTCCATGAAGTGATGGTGAAATATAATAAGAGTTGGCCACATATATTTTATCTCCTTTAGTTTTGGGCTGTAGATATTAAAAGAAAAGAAGATACTGCATTAAACCAAGGAGACTGTGCGAAGAGATACTGCAATTTTAAAACATCATGTTTATTGGCATATAGCATGAGTTGTTTGCAATGTCTCTTTCACCTGGAATGATGAGAGTGAAAAGCAGATACCATAGAGCTAATGGACTGTGAACTGAGGAGAAAATCTACTTGTCAACAACCTTCCAGATTGGTTCCTGATCAGGTGACTGTGGATTCTATGGGAGGGCTGTAGCAGAGAACAACTCCAAAATGCAGCAAAAAATCTCACTCTACAAGCCTCTGTCTCTCTCTGGGCGGAGGCTCTAGAAAGTTTCCATTAATAGATAGCTGTTTCCACTTACCCTTCTCTGCAAATTCCCTGTTGAAGGAAGAATTAAATGCCTTTTAAAAGGCGAAACAACAAATTCTCAACCAGTGAATGCAAGAGGGCATTAGTGTGTTAACAGCAAAGAACCAGAAAGGAATTGAAAGGAAGACAACAAAAGCAACTCATTAAATCCAGTGATCTTGACGGAAGGCACAGTGACACAGTTGTTAGCACTGCTGCCTCAAAGCGCCAGGGACCTGGGTTCAATTCCACCCTCAGGTGACTGTCTGTGCGGCGTTTGCACATTCCCCCCATGCCTGCGTGGGTTTCCTCCGGGTGCTCCAGTTTCTTCCCACAGTCAAAAGCTGTGCAGGCTAGATGGATTGGTCATGCTAAATTGCCCGTAGTGTTCAGGGATTTGTACATTACGTGGGTTAGAGGGGGGTGGGTGCTCTGAGGGTTGGTGTGGACTTGTTGGGCAGAAGGGCCTGTTTTCACACCGTAGGGATTCTATAAAGCTTAGGGATTCTATAAAGCTTTAAATTGTGTTTCCCTGAATTTCTTCCCTTTTTGCAGTTTTACTATCCATGTCTTGTCTGTTGCTGTGTGTTAAATCACATCAGTCCACTCAGCTTCCATATCCCTTAAACCCCTTTTCCTTCTTAGGTTACACTTGTTTGTCTGTTTGAGAAAGGGGTAAGTTTAATAAGGGACATTGTTTAAATCGTGGAGTTTTGTAAGCAATTTGTATTTTTGAATTGGTGTTGGTTAAAGACAAGTTGTCTGTAATAAACAGTTATTTTCTTGTTTTGTGCAGAAACCTGTCAAGTATTTACTTTTAACCTGAGTTTTGTCAGTCAGGTAAATTGGGGAATGTGAATTGTTTGACTAAATCTTTTCACATTTGTTGCGACTCCAGGAATGATGAGACTTGATATCCAGCACATTGAAGTGTGACAACATTAATAAGGAAACAGTATGAACAGCAGAATAAAAGGATATGGATCACATATACACAAACCTCTAAAATAATTAACACACACGAGGCCATTTAACAAAGTATACGTTGAGGCTCAGTTCTGGAGGTATCAAATTGAAAAACAGAGTAGGTACCTCTGTGTAGAGCCTTGTGAAGATCACACTTAAAGTATGTTACACATTCATGGGGCTGCATATTCAAATGGCCGGTGGGTCAATTTTTCAGTGTGGCTGTTCTTGAGGACATCTTGGGATTCCAATGCCTCAATTTTTAAAAGACTAGCAGGGAGGGAAGGATTGGAAATTAATATAATAGTATTTACTGTTTCTTGAGTTTATGAAGAGGCCTGTGCAGTTGAGGATGCAAGTTTTAATATTTATTTACAAATGTGTATATTGGGATTGTTCGGGAGATCAACCGACCACTTATCATCTGTATAGAACACTGAAAGTGTTGCGGATGCTGGAAATCAGAAACAAAAACTGAAATTGCTGAAAAATCTCAGCAGGTCTCATAGCATCTCTGGAGAGAGATCAGAGTTAACGTTTCAGGTCCAGAGACCCTTCTTCAGAACTGATGTTAGTGGACATGGGTTGAAGGTGAGACGGGACCTGAGGGGCAACTTTCTCATGCAGAGGGTGGTGTGTGTGTGGAATGATCTGCCAGAGGACGTGGTAGAGGCTGGTACAGTTACAACATTGAAAAGGCATCTGGATGTGCACGTGAATAGGAATAGTTTGGAGGGATATGGACCAAATACTGGCAAATGGGACTACATTAATTTAGAATATCTAGTTGGCATGGACGAATTGGACCGAAGGGTCTGTTTCCTTGCTGTATAACTGTATTACCCTATATATCTAAGGACATGTTGGGCTAAATGGTTCATTTCTGTGCGATATTCATATGTAATCGCTCAGACTCGGAATAACTTGCTTCTTACTATATAGTACTATGCATCTATGGACAGTACACTTTTGTTCCTCGTACCAGCTGTGATGTAACTGTAACCTAAAGAAGTCATGTTTTTTCTTACTGATTCATAAAAGTTAATGTTGGAAAAGAAATCATTTGGCTGAACTATTCCAGTCTAGTTTCTTCCTACTTTTCAAACTAGCAGATAGTTTAAATCCCATCAATCTACTCGGCTTCCATATCCTTTAACCCACTTTTCCTTCTTAGGTTACACTTGTTTAACCTGATCTTGGTTTCTATCTCAAAATCACAAGTTTGAACAAAGCTTTGGTTCCACTCCCATCTCTGATGACATTTTAATTTTGGCTGTCGCATCGTACCTTGGGATATTTTTCCATCTCTTAAAGGCATGATTGAAATGCGAGTTACTTGGCAGTATAACTACACACTTGTCATTGACAGTGCATTCTGCATCTGTTTGAGATAACACAGTGTGGAGCCGGAGGAACACAGCAGGCCAGGCAGCATCAGAGGAGCAGGAAAGTTGACGTTTCTGGTCGGGACCCTTCTTCAGAAAACGCTCCTGAAGAAGTGTCCTGACCCAAAACATCAGCTTTCCTGCTCCTCTGATGCTGCCTGGCCTGCTGTGCTCCTCCAACTCCACACTGTGTTGTCTCTGACTCCAGCATCGGCAGTTCTTGCTATCTCCTGCATCTGCTTGAGTTGGTTGGTAAGGTGGTGTTTATAAATCACTTCAGACAAAACAGGATCTCTGCTTTGTCAGCCAAAGCTTTTGATTGCTAAATGGCAATAAGAATCACGTTAGAAACTCAAAGAGGTGTTGTAAACGGAAGTTCATCTCAGTGTCAAATTCCTTTGTTCCTTCACTTTTGTCATTATATGCCAAATGACCTACACCCCACCCCCATTGCTGCTTTATGCTTTGTCTTTTCTGCTTCTTGCCTCTTGTTTAATCTCAGTTGAACTGACAGCTACCTAGTGTTAACTATAGAAGGGAATTCACTGAGTCACATATACATCTTCAGATGTATTGTACAGAGCTTTTGAAGATAGGAGCAGGTCAAATCGCGACACCTGCAAATAGCATTTTGAAAAGAACAATTGATTCACTGCAGAATGTTAGGTGCAGTTGTCAAGAGAAAGATGAGCTGGTAAAAAATGCAAACAATTTTTTTTTCCCTTGCCTGTCAGTACTTTCACTGGGATTTGTCTCCATTAGCTCTGGCTACCCTCTGATGTATTGTCCAGCTTGTGATTACCATTTCTGAGCTTTGTCTGCTGCTTGGGGGCTTGTTACATTTCATTCTGTGTAAGTCAGGGAGCAGTAGGAGAAGTGAGCACATAGCTTTACTAGAATTGCAGGTTTCCAGATGTTCTGGTGCCATGGGCTACCTACACACTGTCTATGGTGCCCACAAAACAGTGTGCAGGTAGCCCATGGCACCATATGTCAACTCTGCCCCATGCCAGAACTGAAAACGATGCCACCTCTCAATATCCAGCTGGTGTGTAACTGTTGGTGGAGACTGATGCAGGCCAATGCCCATTATCTTAGCAACAGTCACGGTACCTTCATTATGCAGGAGTGCCAATTGCATTTGAGTCATCACTGCAAATGATAAGGCTGCTAATGCGATGACCAGCTATCTCCATACAACATAGCTGTTGACTACAGAATGCAATCCACAATAGAAGCCATGATACTACAAGGTGTGCTAAAACAACACTTCTACCACCTAGAGTGCTCTGGACAAAGCCCACAATACTGGACAGAGTGGGTGCCAAGATTGGTAATGATCTGCTGCATACCTTTACACCCGTGTGGGGGGCAGCCTTTACCATCAGCAGGGCATCTCAGCAGATGAAGCAGCATGGAGGATGAATATAAGGAAGAAGAGGGAGAGAGGATGTAAAGTAGACGGCTTCTTTTTGGCTTGGTGCCTGTGAATGAGTTATCCAAGTGTGACACCGCAAACTCCCAACCTCAATTCCTTATTCACCAACTGTACCACACCTGCGCTTGTCTTTGATATTGGCCATCACATCAGACACTTGTCCACATGTGCCTGAAATAAAAACCATGACAAAATTAACGTTCCAAACCATGGTTATACACAATCATTCCATACAGCACACAAAAGTCACGTGGTCATTCTTTTGTTTTGCCCTGTTCTGTCCTGTCTGCTGTGTATTTTTGTCTGTCCTAGTCCTCCAATGCTGTTCTCCCTCAATGCTTGCACTGTGCCTGGAGAAGTCTGCTGATTTCCATTGAAGCAGATTGTAGATATCCTTGGTGGTGCTCCAATTCTAACAGCCCTGGGCCTATAGAAGGCCTGGCTACAGACTGCAATGTCTCAGCATGGCCAGCTGCTGCCAGATCAGTGGCACAGAGGCATGACTGAGAGGATAGTACACTTTTCCTGAGCAGGTTCATGCTCCATACAGCCACTGTCATTCCACTTGTCATCTACTTGATGACATTTCCTGGTTTGCTATAAAATCCCTGCAAGGCCCTATGCTCTCTGTAATCCACACCCATGATGTTAACATGTTGACCCTTGCCGTCTGAGCTTCCACGGCAGGAGCTAGATCTTCAATGGAATTTGGGACTTAACTATCCAGCACTGCCCCATGGTTGGGCCCGCAAATGTACTAATGGAGTTACCAATTCTGTGCTGGAAAAGATTGGTTCCAAACTCTGCTCAAACCCTTATGCCAGTTTAGGACTGGATTCTTTCAAGTTCTCTAACATTGACAGTAGGCTTCCTGACCATCTTCCCAATGCGCCAAGGATTTTATTCCTTTATTCATTCACAGGATGAGGGCGTCACTGACCAGACAGCATTTATTGCCCATCCCTAATTGCCCAGACGGCAGATCAGAGTCAACCACATTGCTGTGGGTCTGGAGTCACATGTAGGCCAGACCAAGTAAGGATGGCAGTTTCCTTCCCTAAAGGATATTAGGTGAACCAGATGGGTTTTTCAGACAATCAACACATGGTCAGTATTTGATTGTTAATTCCAGATATTTATTAAATTCAAATTCCACCAGCTGCCATTGCAGGATTTGAACCCAGGTCCCCAGAAGATTATCTGGGTCTCTGGATTAACAGCATTAATACCACGAGGCCATCGCCTCCCCCATCAGCATCCTTCAGTAGGCTGTGCCATTGAAGTGCTCATCTTAGTCTTCTACAGTTGGATTGGCGTGACCTTGGTTCCTGTGACTTGGGACCTTTTGGATATACTCTGTGATCTGTGAAATTCTCTGCCCAATAAAGCAGTTGAGGCTACCTCATTGAATGTTTTTAAGGCAAAGGTAGATTTTCAAACAGTAAAAGAATGAAGGGTTATGGTGAGTTGGTGGTTTTAGTGGAACTGAGCCTATGAAAAGGTCAGCCATGATCTTATTGAATGGCGGAGCAGGCTCGAGAGGCCTGCTCCTGCTCCTATTTTTTATGTTCTTATGATATTGTGATATGTAGTGATTAATAGGAGTTTTCACTAAGTGGTTAAGGCAACTCTTTTGACAATAACATGCCAGATTAATGCATCCATTGTTCAAACCCTTGTAGTGACATTTGGATGAAGATGGCATTTACTGCAGTAGGTGTTGGTTTTTACAGGCATTTCACAGTTAAGTGTATTCAGTCATTATCACCAGTGGTTTATTTTGCTTCCAGAGTTTTGAATGACCGGTATTGCTAATAGTGGTTGCGTAGCCTGAACTCTCTCTGTATGGATAAGGGATTTCATTCTCTTGGCTGCATCAGATCATTTAAATTGTGGTTTACACAGTTGTGGAATTGCTTGTCTATGCTAAACATTGCTGCCATTGTTAATGCACGGCAAATATTTTCACCAGATAGCAGCTCCTTGCCAAAGGTTACGGGAAGGTCATTATTACCAGAAGACTCCTTGTAGTCTGGAGTGTGCGGCTAAAAAATCACTTGTTTGCAGTTTGTTTAATACATTCTGGTTTGAGGAGAGCCCATAATGTGACCCAATTTTGTGTTGTCATTTATCAATATACCTTAGCATTGACACTGTAAGACAGACAGATCAGCCCCCAACAGCTACATAAGTGAGAAATGCTGACGATTTGCACACCCAATCTCTGCACAACTTAATAATGATCCTCTTTCACTCTGCTAAAGAGCCTGAAGCTGTCACACTCCCATGACTGTTGGCTACAGTGATCAATTCATCAGGGTCAAGGGATAGGGAAGCTGGGGGTGTGTGCTTACTTCCAGAGATTAGTACCGCAATGTGGTAGGAGCTGCACTTGATTTGATCTAAATCGTTGAACAGCTCAGTTAAAATGGCACAGTGGCACAGTGGTTAGCACTGCTGCCTCACAGCGCCAGGGACCTGGATTCCACCCTCGGGTGACTGTCTGTGTGGAATTTGCACATTCTCCCTGTGTCTGCATGGGTTTGCTCCGGTTTCCTCCCACAGTCCAAAGATCTGCAGGCCAGGTAGATTGGCCATGCTAAATTGCCCATAGGGTTCAGGGATGTGTAGGTTAGGTGGGTTACAGGGGGATGGGTCTGGGTGGGATGCTCTGAGGATTGGTTTGGACTTGTTGGGCCGAAGGGCCTGTTTCCACACTGTAGGGAATCTATGGAAGATTTCATTAGATTTCACCACGCAGAACCAGATTTTACGAAGATTTAACTATGTTATTCACTGATTTCTATCTAATGTGTGTAGAAAAATCACTGAAACTAAAAGCTTGCAAGACATTGAGAAACTGTAGGATGACTATTACAAGTTGTTTTCGCAGTGTGGAGAATTGCCGGATGTGTGCGGATCAGAGAACCAGCGGGTCAGCCTGTCCAAATCACAGCATTATCCCTACATTTGAAATATTTCAGTACGTTAAAGGTGGAGTAAAAATACAGCTTGTTGTTAACTTGGTGCAAAATAAGGAACAGCAAGAGTCATCGAGTCATATGGCACAGAAACAGACCCTTCAGTCCAACTTGTTTGCACCAATCAGATATCGCAATCTGACCTTGTCCCATTTTCCAGCATTTGGCCCTTATCTCTCTCAACTCTTCCTATTCATGTACCCATCCAGATGCCTTGTAAATGTTATTGTACTAGTCTCCACCACTTCCTCTGGCAGCTTGTTCCATATATGCACCACCCTCTGCGTGAAAAAGTTATCCCTTAGGTCCTTCTTAAATTTTTCCCCTCTCACCTTAAACTCAAGCTCTCTAGTTTTGGAATCGCCCAACCTCAGAAAAAATACCTTAGCGATTCACCTTATCAATCAGTTGCACTAATTCCATCTTTCACAGGGGTCAGGTGCAGGGGGTTGTACTGGGTGGTGTGAATTATTGGGGGACACTGGAGAATGGGGTTGGGGGGGAAGAAATGAAGGTGGCTATCATTTTAATTGAACATCTTGAGGTCATCAGACAACTTGTTAAGAGCTGACTTTCTGTTTTCCAGGGATTTTCATAGGGCTGGGCAAACACTGGGCACTCTCTACTACTAAGTATGCTGCCTGGGAAGAGCTGGGGAAGCGATGGCCTAGTGGTATTATCACTGGACTGTTAATCCAGGGACCCAGATAGTATGCCGGGGACCTGGGTTTGAATCCAGCCACAGCAGGTGGTGGACTCTGAATTCAATAAATATCTGGAGTTAAGAGTCTAATGATAGCTATAAATCTATAGGGTGGCTCAGTAGTTAGCACTGCTGCCTCTCAGCGCCAGGGACCCAGGTTCAATTTCACCCTCAGGTGACTGTCTGTGTGGAGTTTGCATTGTACAGATCCTATGATATTCTGTGGATTTGCAGGACAGGAAATGTGATATGGGAACAAAAGTAAACCCGTGTCTGCGTGGGTTTTCTCTGGGTGCTCCGGCTCTGGTTTCCTCCCACAGTCCAAAGATGTGCAGGCTAGGTGGATTGGCCGTGCTAAGTTACATGTAGTGTTCAGGGATGTATAGATTAGGTAGGTTATGGGGGAATAGGTATGGGTGAGATGCTCTGAGGGTCAGTGTGGGCTTGTTGGGCCGAAGGGCCTGTTTCTGCACTGTAGGGACTCTATAAAAATTGGGGAAGCGATGCTGGAATAGTTTTCTTTCTTACATGAAAGTAAACATTTGGTCAAAAATAACTCTAAATAGCAATAAAATGTCCATTACCAAACCTTGCATTTGCTCTTTGAAGAAGTAGATCCTTTCATTCCCTTTAGGTTTTTTCGGTCTTCTGTTAAGACCACTCACAGATGGAAACCTCAACAATGACTGCCAGTTTGGGACAGAACATAGCACACTTTCCTACTTCCCCATCTATATTCCTTGACCCTCCCTGACCACGAGGTGGGTGACAGACGCATTTCTAGGGTCACACAGAAGTGGATCCCACGAAAATTGTGCTTTATGCGTGGCAGGTTGGAGAAGGAGATGGGAACACAATGCAGGATCAGTCTTGCATCCCGATTTCTGCCTCCGCTGGTAAACTCTGACTTCTTGTGTTTGTAATTCATCCCAGGGTCCATTTTGTTGGGGCGGCATGGTGGCTCAGTGGTTAGCACTGCTGCCTCACGGCACCAGGAACCTGGGTTCGATTCTACTCTCGGGCAACTCTTTGTATGGATTTTGCACATTATGTCTTTGTCTGCGTGGGTTTCCTCTGGGTGCTCTTGTTTCCTCCCGCAGTCCAATGATGTGCCGGTTAGGTGGACTGGCCATGCCAAATTGCCAGTTCAGGAATGTGAGGTAAGGTGGGTTAGCCATGGGAAATATGGGATGATAGGGTGGGTGGGGGGTGGTGACATGCTCTTCGGATAGTTGGTGTGAACTCGTTGGGCCAAATGGCCTCTTCCCACATTGTAGAGATCCTGTGATATCCTGTGGATTTGCAGGACAGGAAACGTGATATGGGAACAAAAGTAAACACACCACAAGCCTGGTTCCTGATCTATTTTTTTTTAAACTAAATCTCTTAGTTTTAAATGAAATGCAAGTAAAGGAGGAAAGTATAAACAAATTTGTGTTTCTAATTGAACCAGTGGAAGCATGAATTAGTAATGGAAGTCTCAAGACTGGCAATTCCATGTGCATGTTAAAAATGAAATTTTATACAACCAATCACAGGAGAATCTAAATTATTTCTTGTACTTAAATCGAAATGATCTAATCATTTAAATTGAGTTTCCTAAATGAAAGCTCAGAGTTGGGAATTGTGGAAGAAAGACACAGATATTCGTTGGTTTGTAAAAGATACAGACAGAGCTATAGGAAGTATCAATATTAATTGATGTAACTGAAGAATGTCACTTGGGCTGCACATAGCCCGGTATTGGTGAATGTAGGCAACATGCTGAAAGTGGTACTGTGCATTTGGATTTCTTTCCCAATCAAAGAAATTGAATGATCATAAAATTCAATGTTACTTAAGCTAAGAGTAGTCTCTATTTCTCAGATACCACTCCCTGCACAACGTCAAACAAATACTGCACTATTTGAGACAGCATTTCTTGAATGTGGCCTTAAACTGAGGCTAGGCCAGCTCTCTTGGGTGAACATTAGAGATTCCACTCTTATGGGAGAGATACATGAGCACTCCCTGTGCTCTGGCTTGTATCTAACTCTCAATGGATATCAGTGAAAGTAAATAATCTATCCATTATCACGTCGCTAGTTCAGATAGCCTGTTCTGTGTAATTTGTGTATTATGACAGTGACATTGCAATAAAACTAAATTGGCTGGGAAATGCTTTGGGGTGTCCCGAGGTTGAGAAAGGTGCAACATAAGGCTTTCTGGCCTTAGGTAGATGTATCAGTCATGGATGGCTTTGCTTCAGTCTGTGTGTAAACTGTCTAACAATACTATATAAAATGTGGACTAACACCCTAAAGCCCTTCATGAAGGGAGGACAAAATAATTTATTGAACCAAAATATTTTTTTTTATTAGCTGTGTCATTTTTTCTTGGATGCTGAGAGTTTTCAACACTGAAGTCAGGATGGGTACCTGGCATGTTCAGCTTGCCACTTGCTCTGAAGGATGTCCATGTTGTACACCAGGCACCACCATCTCAGGTCATGCTTCACAGACATGGCTACATGCACCCCATTTCCTTGGACATTGGCATCCAACATCTGCCAGTCTCTACGAACCCTTGTGGTTCATCTCTGAGTTACTTATCGTATACTTCTGAACTTAAGTGTTACATCTTGGTGTGCAATGGTAACTAGCCTTGTAGTGTTTTACACATTGCACTCAGGAACATGCAACCAGCTTATGGACTGGACCAGGCTGACCCTTCAGCCAGTTTGTTTGGTTTCTTAGTGCTTCCTCACTTTGAACCTACCTGGTCGTTCACAGCATCCCTGTCCAAACTTGCCTTTTTGCAGGTTGCCTCTCAGCCGGAGATAAGAGATTCAATTACTTATGTTTTGCATTGCCATTTAGTGCAGACAGAAAAATGGTTGTCAGTCCTCAGGCAAGTCAAGGACTTTTGGTTAGGGGGTCCTGCCACAGTCTACCACCCAGATACCAATCTGGGTGCTTTTACATGGTTAAACACTTGGGCCGTTCAGAGTCAGGATTCTCATCTCCTAAGAGGTGTCAACATCTCATCACCTGTCTTGACTCTTTCTGCCTTTTATGACTGTTTTCCTCTTGCATTGAGACAGAGAAAGCTATTCAGGGAAATGAAAGTGGGTGGCTGTTTCTAAAATTCACTTGTGGGACAAGGACATTGCTCGCTGGCCAGCGAGCATTTTTTTTTGCCTGTCCCTAGTCGTCCTTGATAATGTGGTAGTGAGCTGTTTTCTTGAACTGCAGCAGTCCTCCTGCTGTGGGTTGACCCAGAATGCTATTAGAGAGGGGATTCCAGGATTTTGACTCAACAACAGTGAAGGATCGGCAATATCTTTCCAGGTCAGTACAGTGAGTATCTTGGAAGGGAATTTGCAGGTGATGGTGTTTCAATGTATCTGCTGCCCTTGTCCTTCTAGTTGGAAGTGGTCATGGGTTTGGAAGGTACTGTCTAAGGATCGCTGGTGAATTTCTGCAGTGCATCTTGGAGATAGTACACACTGCTGCAACTGAGCGTCAGCATTGGAGAGAGTGAATATTGCGCTCATCATGCAGGCTGCTTTGCCGTGGATGGTATGAAGCTTCTTGAGAATTGTTGGAGCTGATCCAAGAAAGTGGGGAATATTCCATCACACTCCTGACTTGTGCCTTGTAGATGTTGAACAGGCTTTGGGACGTCAGGAGGTGAGTTACTGTCACAGTATATGTAACTTCTGACTTGTTTTGGGAGCGTCAGTATTTATATGGCGAGTACAGTTGCGTTTCTGGTCAATGGTAACCTCCAGGATGTTGATAGTGAGGGCTTCAGTGATGATAATACTATTGAATGTCAAGGGGTGGTGGTTAGATTGTCTCTGGTGAGACAAGCGTTTGGAGTCTCACACCTTCTTTCAGGTGTCAGTGAGTGAGACACCTGAAGAAAGAGTGAGACTTCGAAAGCTTGTGTCTTCAAATAAACCTGTTGAACTATAACTTGGTGTCATGTGGTTTTTGACGTTGTCCAACCCAGTCCGACACCGGCATCTCCACATCACGGAGTCAGTAGGCAGTGCAGAGGGCATGCAGGGTTCATACTTTTTGGGGGTTTGGATGGGTGGCAGAGAGTGAGGGAAGATGCTGTAGGCAATAGTGAATGTCGTAGAGAATTACCCTTGCTGGGAGATGGATACACTCGCAGAGCTAGAATGAGTGTGAGATATCTCAGAGAAGATGCTGATGCTTACGCTGGCGGCATAGAGAATGTCTTTTATCCTACGTTGCTGTGCATTTGTTCAAATGACTAAGACTGAACTGACCTGGTTGGCAACTGCGGATAGGCTGACATCGTCTGGTGTTATGGCCCCTACTGTCAGTATTGTGAGAAGGGGACATTTTGCTTGTGTGCCACCCCATCCAGGAGGACCTCCAGATCCCTACCCTCAAAGCGTGATACCATTTCACCTTTGTCTGCTTAGTCTGGAAATGCTCCTGACACCGTTTGTCTGGGTACACGCCTACCTTATAAAGATGGTGCCAGTACCGGGGATACCAGTCTATCTTGGGATGCACATATGGTGGTCAGTTGTTCTGGGAATGGTAAGTAACAGTAAAGAGCTAGGATCGCATGTGAGGGACACTTTGGGGTGGGGTATGTAGGTAATGAGGTGAGTTTGATGAGATACGGTGCAAAAACCCACTAGGCCTTGTGGAGAGAAAGCCTTCGTGAAACCGGATGGAACCAACACTTGGCCTAAAAGTGTAAAATCTGGTCCTTTATGTGAGGGAGTGAGACATGTCTGTCTTGTAAAGGTAAAAGTGGGAAGATGTTTAATTGTTTGGGCCTGATAAGAACTGAAGAAAAAACCTTGGAGGGAAGAAATAGCAATCTCTTGCATATTTGGAAAGATGTTTGTGGCTGAGTTTATTGTTAATACAGAAAATTTACGTACAGTGCTTGTATGATGCACCTTTAATTTTCCATTCTTATTTGCACGTTTGTTGAGGGCACTAATCTGGAGAAAGTCCAACTAATACCAATAACAGACTACCAGAAAATAGGCAAGTCGTAAAGTAGGTTGGAAGGATGAAAAGCGAATCAAAGCTGTTTGGTGTTTTTCATGCAGGATTTTGGAATCCAGGGCAGAACATCTTGTCTGCATAGTGACAGCTAACTCAGTCAGCCTGACCTCCACCCATTCACATTGCAGGAGGAATCTGTCTTTTTATGCTTGAGGATTTGCAGACTCCTGGAAGATGTACCTGATCTATAACACTGCCTCTTTCAAAAGAGACTGTATCCTTGGGATTGTGCTCTCCTGTTAGGTAAAGGGCCCCTTTTCGTATTTATGATGTGTTTTTCTTATTTTCCTTGCATTCCCACCGGAAATAGTCAATGCTTTTGTGGGTGTTCATTTTTCTGTTGGGTTAATTAGCCTGGAAAGGAAAGGCATCTTTGCAGGTAAGTGTTATGGGTGAAAATTACTCAACAACTCAGCACTTCCCAAGGTTTAATTTAAATCTTCCTAGTTGTGCGTGACTCATTCAAATATCTGTCTGTCCTAAGCCTCTGGTGCTTGTGTATCTCCATGGAGACTGACGGCAAGTTGGCTTTAATTGTTGTGCCTCAGACTCTGCAAGCATTACAAAATATTTATCTAGTGAGAAGTATAGGAATGATTGCTGGTATGTCAATACTAGAAATTTCGAAGGAAAAGAATTGGACAAGCAAGGTGTCGTGGTACTATGGCAAATGGGGTATGCTAATGATAATCACGATTTGCTTATATGGCTGCCGTCAGAGTAAGACTGAGCAACGAAGGAGCTGAACTGAGCATTGAATCACAAAATTGTTGCAGTACAGAAGCAAGCCATTTGGCTTGTTGTGTCTGAACCAGCTCTCTGAATGAGCATTATGACTTTGTCATTCTCCTGCCTTTCCTGCCTAACCCTGAACATTGGTTTACGGTGGTGTAATCATCTAATGCCCTCCTGAATGCCTCAATTGAACTTGCCTCTGTCTCACTTCCCAGGCAGCTAACTAGCAGCTGTATGAAAAATGTATTTCCTTACACCACATTTGCTTCTTTTTGCAAATGACTGAATATCTGTGCTCTCCTGTTTCTAATCCTTCTGTGAGAGAGAGCAATGTGACAGAAAATTTAAAAAATCGTGCTGCACAGCTTAGATTGTGTACAAGAGACCTGTGTTTAATATCCTAATGCAAATATAAAGTTTCCAGTACAAGGGTAAGAAAGAGTCTTACCCTGTGTTTGGAACATCTGGACGGTGCAGTATAGACAACCATCATTTGCTGAACTCTGTGAACCATAGCAGAGTTAGTATAGAGTTCTCTAGAGCAAGCTTGTCAGACTTTTTTTTTACACAAACACATACATAATCACTTACTCACATGTAGACATGGAATCACTGACACACACACACACCACACACACACACACACACACACACACCACACACACACCACACACACACCACACACACCCAGTACCACCCCCTGCTCCGCCATTGTGACTGCAGTCATTCAGGCACAGTGCTTGCACAGGAGGGCCAGAGTCTCGTCTCTCCCTCCACATTTCCCCTCACATTAGTCTCTCTCTGTTCTCCATCCCTACTGTTTCTTTGTGTACCACAAAACTCTTTACACCTGACTCCAGTGCACTAGAAACTGCCCACTGATCACCACTGCTTACCTTTCCACTTTGTGCTGCACATCCAATCACAGGCTGTTTTCATTTCACATTTCCTGTTGATAGGCTTATCCTCCATAGGCCACAATTTGGCCCACAGTTTGCCTGTTTGAGATCTTTACTCTAAGAGATAGAAACCAGTACAAGGCATGGGAACAGGTCAGAGCAGCTGAGGTCCTGCTTGTCCTCCATGGTGGACATAGTGTGTTCCATGGCCGTATTTGAAGAAGAGCAGGAGAGCCAATGTCCTTGGCGATGTTAATGTCAGTACCAACACCAGTTAAAGAAAAACAGTTTAATCGGCCATTCACCAGTTGTTGTCTGTGGAATCTTGCTGTGCACAAGTTAGCCATTGTATTGAGCAATAAAATACCAGTGACTACGTTTGAACACTAATTCAATAGCTCTGAAGGACTTTAGAATGTATTCAGGACATAAAAATACCGAGCTGCATGATGATGCATATTTATTGACTTTTGAAAGTATAGCATGGGCATACCTAAAAGTAGAATTATCTATTATCACACCAGTTTTTTTTCACTGTTGTACTCTCCTGAGAAAGGTGAATTGAGATATTTTCTTAATGACGTGAGCTATGGAAATAGTCTTATGTGTTCCCAACTTATTGAAAGATAGTGGGGCGGCACAGTGGCTCAGTGGTTAGCACTGCTACCTCAGCATCAGGCACCCGGGTTCGATGCCACTCTCAGACAACTGTCCGTGTACAGTTTGCATGGTCTGCCTGGGTTTCCTTTGGGTGTTCTGGTTTCCTCCCACAGTTGAAAGATGTGCAAGTTAGGTGGATTGGCCACACTAAGTTCCCCCTTAGTGTCCAGGGATGTGGAGGGTTACAGAGATAAAGTAGGGGCTTTGGAGGGTCAGTGTGGACTTGAGGGACCAAATGGCCTGCTGCCACACTGTAGGAATGGTATATAGTGCAAAAATAAAGCCAATGGAATATTCTTAATTAATAACCAAAAGAACTGCAGATGCTGTAAATCAGAAACAGTTCTGAGGAAGAGTCACTCAACCCAAAACATTAACTCTGAATTCACTCCACAGATGCTGCCAGTTCTGCTGAGCTTTTCCAGAAATTTCTATTTGTGTCTGATGGAATATTCTTCTTTGTCTTAATCTGAACTCCAAAATGGGGAACTGATGATTATGTTTTATAGAACCATGTTCTGACCCCGGCTGAAGTAATGATGTTGGTGAGTATTAACTGGGGAATCAGGGAGAAGGCCCATTTTATTTTTCAAATAGTGCCACAATACCTTTAACCAAACCTCCACCTGAGTTGGCAGCCAGTGTATGTTTAAAACATCACCTATGTGGCAGCAGCACTCCTTCAGTACTTAGGGTTACCTGACCCAAAACGTTAACTCTGTTTTTTCCTTCACAGATGCTGCCAGACCTGCTAAGCTTTTCCAGCAACTTCTGTTTTTGTTCCTGATTTGCAGCATCCACAGTTTTTTTTGGTTTTTACTTCTTCAGTACTGTATCGAGATGTTAACGTTGATTACATGCTCCAATCTCTGGAACGTGGCTTTGAAACTGCTTCTTTCAGACATATGGTGAGAGGACTATTCACTGACATTTGGCAAGGTTCCTCATGGTAGACTGGTTAGCAAGGTTAGATCACATGGAATCCACAGAGAACTAGCCATTTGGATACGGAACTGGTTCGAAGGTAGAAGATAGAAGGTGGTGGTGGAGGATCCGAGATAAAAGGCCTGAAATGTCAAGTTTTCCTGCCCCTATGATGCTGCTTGGCCTGCTGTGTTCATCCAGCCCCACGCCTTGTTATCTTAGGTGGTGGTGGAGGGTTGTTTTTCACACTGGAGGCCCGTGACCAATGGTGTGTCACAAGGATCGGTGCTGGATCCACTGCTTTTTGTCATTTATATAAATGTTTTGGATGGGAACATAGGAGGTATGGTTAGTAAGTTTGCAGATGACATCAAAATTGGAGGTGAAGAAACGAGCGAAGAAGGTTACCTCAGAGTGCAACGGGATATTGATCAGATGGTCCAATGAGCCGAGGAGTGGCAGATGGAGTTTAATTTAGATAAATGTGAGGTGCTGCATTTTGGGAAGGCAAATCAGGGCAGGACCTATACACTTAATGGTAAGGTCCTAGGGAGTGTTGCTGAACACAGAGACCTTAGAGTGCAGGTTCATAATTCCTTGATAGTGGAGTCACAGGTAGACAGGATAGTGAAGAAGGCATTTGCTATGCTTGCTTTTATTGGTCAGTGCATTGAGTATAGGAATTGGATGGTCATGTTGCGGTTGTACAGGTCATTGGTTAGGCTATGTTTGGAATTCTGTGTGCAATTCTGGTCACCCTGTGAGAGGAAGGATGTTGTGAAACTTGAAAGGGTTCAGAAAGCATTTACAAGGATGTTGCCAGGATTGGAGGGGTTAAGCTGTAGGGAGATGCTGAATAGGCTGGGGCTATTTTCTGGAGCATTGGAGGCTGAGGGGTGACCTTATAAAGGTTTATAAAATTATGAGGTCCATGATTTTCCCTGGGGCAGTGGAGTCAAAAACTGGAGGGCATAGGTTTAAGGTGAGATGGGAAAGATTTAAAAGGGACCTAAGTGGCAACTTTTTCATGCAGAGGGTGGTGCATGTATGGAATGAGCTATGAGAGGACGGGGTGGAGGTTCGTACAATTACAGCATTTAAAAGGCATCTGGATTTATGAAATGAATAGTAAGGGCTTAGAGGGATATGGGCCAAGTGCTGGCAAATGGGACTAGATTTATCTAGGTTATGTGGTCGGCACGGACAAGTTGGACTGAAGGGTTTGTTTCCATGCTGTATATCTCTATGACTCTATGGCTCCATGCTGCACAGATTACACAAAGTGATGGATACCTAACATTAGTCAAAAATTGTTTAAAATCAAAACCATAAAATGTTAGATATACACAACAGCGCCATCAACTTCTGTGATGAAGAAAGGTGAGAATTTCACCAAAATTTGTTTTTCTTATTTCAAAAATATACCTTATTCATAAAAATTGTATATATACATAGTTACAAATGTAATTCAGTTCCCTATGGCAGCGTATCAATGAAAATAACAAACATTGGAGTTTGACTGTATCCAAACAACCCATAGGCATCTTTTATGCATGCAGTACTGAACTTACATATGTTTGAGGCACCAGGAGGGTTTGATAACTGAATGGACCCCATTTGCATCCAGCAGGAAGATTTAGACCGTGGTCTTTTCCTACTGCACATTGGCAGTAGCTGCCCCTAGCTTTAGTGTGTCCCTCAGCACGTAGTCCTGGAGCTTGGATTGTGCCATTCTGCAACACTCTGTCAAGATCAACTCCTTGTTCTAGAAGATCAACCAGTTTCAGGCAAACTAAAGAGTGTCTTTCACCGAGTTGATGGTCCTCCAGGCGCAGTCGATGTTTGTCTCAGTGTGCATCTGGGGATTTGTGTTGAATGGGCAGAAAACATTTTTCCTCCCATGTTCTCTGAATTTCCATGATTTCAGTCCTCCTATTCCCCTGCGACAATCATCACAGTCATAGTTAGTTCAACATGCCTTCTCTCACACTTCTGAGTGCACAATAGATTATATAAATTTATTCTGATATGCTTGGTAAGCTCAAAACTCTGTACTTTTATCTTTTGACTATTATTGTGTACATGCCTACTTGATTTAGTCTTCTGGGAAGTTTTGATGATGGTTAAAAGATTTTTGCATTTTACTTCAAGCAACATTGTAAACAGTTCAATTAGTTGGGACGTGGTGATTTGCAGCTGATTAGTTGACCTTGGGGGAATTGTGCTTGCTTTGCAATGCGTTGAATTTACCTTTAACCGTTGGAAATACTTAACTTTAAATTTATCCTTGGCAGTATTTGGATGGAGAGCAGCTGAATCTGCATGCGTGCCCTGGCCAAAATGTATGCCCCAAATGACACAGAAGGCAAATGCTCTGATCATTATCATGTTGCTATTTGTGGGTGTCATTTCGTGCACATTCACGACACATTTCCCAACGTGTCAGCAATTATTGTACTTCAGTATTTATTGTCTCTAGGCGTACCTTAATTGGGCATCTATTCATATCAGCAAGTTTCTGCCATGATTCTTAATGCGACTGGACAGGTCGATTCCAGATCATTGGGAAAAGGGGCAGGGGATCCTATAATGTAGTGGGATCAGGAGGGCAGGTGTTACTTCCTTTTCTGCTGCTGCTCTGCCTCATAATTATGATATTATGTCTCAAAGCCTGATGCAACTTGATGAACAAGTTGGTATGATTTTGAATAACTGGTAGCATTCTTCTGCCAGTCATTGATATCAGTAATTCTGCACTTCAGGGATAAGCCTCAGAGTGCCCTTGAAGCATTTTCTTTGTCTTCACCTGGTACATTGACCATTTTAGTATTGAGAAAAGGAGAGCCTAGGGGTGGGACCTGGAGAGTGAGTGGTAACGCACTGCTTTTTGGCTATCTAGCCATGGAGTCAAGTCCTTTGAAGTTGGTTTAGCAGGAGTTTTGCTTGAGTGTTTGTGGATCTAGCTCAAAGAAGAAACTAGTGTTTGTTTAGAATGAAAGAGACAAAATGCTGAAGAATCTCTGCAGATTTGGCACATTTGTGGAGATAGCTCTGGTTTTCTAATGCTGTGAATCCAATATGTCTCCTCTTCTCCAGCATCATCAGCATTTGCTTTTCCATTAGCGTTTGTTTGATGGTCCTCCTACTGAATCCGGGGGACAGGAGGAGGGGAGTGCGATGCATTGGCACTGCTTGTGAGGTTTCCCTAGCACTTGTGTGCATTGTTCACATACCTGATATTCATTGGCTATGGAGCTATACAGAGAAAATGGAAGTTCCTTTCTTCTTGTTTGCTTTCTTGCTGATAGCACTTAGAAATGGTAATTAAGAGGTAATAATGAAACAATTAATTTGTGCAACTTTTGGTGTTTTCCATTGAAATTGCTTGCTTTGTGACTGCCTTCAGCTGGTCATGGCACCTTGTTTTGAAGATGGGGGATTTAAAAGCTGACAGTTAAGCATTATCACCAATGTAATTGTCTCTTTTATCAGAAGGATCTGGTGGGGTGTGAGAGATCCAGTTTTGCTGCACAATAAAGGAAGATTTGCAGGAGAGATTGCAGGAACAAAGACTCATGGAGGCTAGTACATACATTAAACCTTTTCGACCCTTTCAGCTGGATCTTTTGAACTTCACAGCTCGAATACTGATGGACCTTGCTTAGGGATTTTACAGTGTCCTCTTTCATAGAACAGCTGCTGGCCAGTGATACCCATTGATAATACATAAGAAAGACAGTAAAACGTCAGCACAAATAGTCTCGGTAAGCAAAAGAAATTAGCAACAGTTTGTTACCATGCTGTATGTAAATTTTATGCCCATAGCTTTGCTGAGTGTACAGGTGAGTGTGGTCTTTTTAACTTTCTGATTATAGCAACCTTATTGGAGTTTGACATCGTTTTGAGCAAGGTGTTGAAATCACCTGCTCATGCTTTCGTTTTGATAAGAATTAGTTTTGCTGATATGTTTTGACTAGAGGAGAAAGAATCATTGCGGTACTTTGCCATAGCCTTCCTTCCATCTGTTTGAAGGGAACTGCACACCTTCCTCAAAGAGCCACTAACCCTCAGACTTTGAACTCCTTTGCTTTCACTGTTGTGGAACCTGCTAGATCCGCTGTTCAGTCTCACTGTTACAAGCACAGTTAGCTGGAGCTTGCAAACAAGCAATGTTGACCGTTCCCTGGGGCTCATTCAGGTGCTCCTGCTACTGATTCATTTTTAAATAAAAGGAAATTTAATCCCGAAACTAAATCAAAATCTGGTGAGGTCAGTTTCAAAATAACTATTTATTGCATTCCATAACATCTGCAGAATGGAAATGGGCCATTTAACCCAACTGATTTACACTAGTCCAAAAATAAAAGTTGCTGGAGAAACTCAACAGGTCCAGCAGCAACTGTGAAGTGAAATCAGAAAGGGCTTGTTCTTGTTCTCACATAAACCTCTTCCCACTCTAATTACCTCTTCTTGACAGTTTGTCATTATTAATGCTGAGCTGTTTATCAAACCTATAATTATCTCAGTAGGTTGGTCTTAAGTTCACAGGTTAGTTGACACTCAGAATGGTCTTTATAGGATTGGCTGTGTCTAGGACTATGTATACAAGTCTTTTTGTGTAAGGTATTAAGTACTTGAGACTGAAAAGTTTTAAATGGATTTCCATGAATGGAATGTTTTACTACAGTAAAAGCTGAAATACATATTTAAACAGAGATAAAAGGTACTGCAGATGCTGGAGAATCCGAGATAACAAGCATGGGGCTGGATGAACACAGCAGGTCAAGCAGCATCATAGGAGCAGGAAAACTTGACGTTTCGGGCCTAAACCCTTCATCAGAAAGGGTATAGGCCTGAAACGTCAAGTTTTCCTGCTCCTATGATGCTGCTTGACC
>JAHRHZ010000029.1:17334794-17348200 GCA_024137785.1 Ginglymostoma cirratum
CTGCTGTGTTCATCCAGCCCCATGCTTGTTATCTCAGATTCTCCAGCATCTGCAGTACCTTTTATCTCTTAAGTAAGAAATGCCTCAGGTTTGTTTGTTCGACGTATGTAAAGACTGTATAGAATTGAACTGCCGTAGTGACTATGTACGCATATAAGGTTTTTTATGAATAAAGTATATTTTTAAAATAAACAAAAATCAAAGAAAATGATGTTCCAACATTTCTGGCCTTTGTTTACTCTTAAAAAAATCAGAAATAATGTTCAAGTTTGCTGTTCTAGATTGAGAATGTAACTTGTGTGTAGTTGCTTCATTTTACCACATGAAGGCAGGAGTGCTTTATGGATTAAAAATTAAACATAACTTAATTGTTACAGAAGCAATCACTCTTCCTGTGCAAGGCTTCACAGAATGTCAGGCTTGAAAAGGTGCAGGAAGACCGCATGTTGCTTGTTCTGGTTTCAGTCTGTAATTCCAGGCAGCAGGACCTTTCACACTGTGTTGTCAAAGTCCTTTCCAAAATGACCATCAAAATATGCAGACTTTTCCTTTTGTAACATCACGAGCATTCACTCATTTACTCCTGCTTCATGCCTTTGTTAACTCCTCAATCTAATATTTCAATCTGTCTGGTCACACATCTACTCTCTCTAAACCTGAACTCTCATCTCTCCATGCCCCAGTTTAGACCAATTCATTCACTTTGCACTCTGTCCTCACTGATTTGCATTGACTCCTAGCACACCAAAGCCTCAAATTTAAAATTCTTATCCACATGTTCTAATCCCTATATGGGGCCATGCCTTCACATTATTTTAATCTTCTTCAGCCCTAAAACCCTGTGACAATGGTGTTCCTCCAATTCTGGCTTTTTTTGTTGATGCCCTACTTTCATGGATCCCACCACTGATGGCCAGCTGAGGTTTCAGTTTGATTAACAATTGTCGTTTAAGAAATATGGAGCAATTGAAAATGATTTGTGGGCTTAGAATCATAAGAGTTTACAGCATGAAAGTAGATTACTCAGCATATCGTGGTTAACAAGTAGGCATCCAGCCTATTCCCATTTTCCACCTCTTGATCTGTTAGCTTATAGGTTACACCATTTCACATACATTCCTAAATAAATATTAAACATTACAAGGTTCCCTGCCTCCAGTGGCGTTTTAGGCAGCGAGTGCCAGAGTCTTGTGCCCCTTGGTTGATACAAAATCCCCCAGAATCTCCTCTAAACTTTCTATCTCTTGCCCTAAATTGCTTTGCGAACTTCTCGAGCAAAGGAAGTAGTATCTTTCTATCCCTTCTATTATACCCTCTTAATGTTGTGCACTTCAATGAGGTGTCCCGTCAGCCTTCTCTTATCCTAAGAAAAAGTAAGAACCAGAAGCAGGAGTAGGCAATTCAGTTCCTCGAGCCTGCTCCACCATTCAATATGATCACGGCTGCTTATTTCTGCCACCACGCCACTTTCCTGTCCACTCCTCATAACCTTTTAACCTGTCATTAATTAGAAGCCGGTCTATCTCCTCCTCAGATTTACTCAATGTGCCAGCATCCACCAATCTCTGGGGTAGTGAATTCTTTCGGAAGAAGTCAAAGGATCATGAATCAAAGTAATTCCTCCCCATGTAGTTTTAAATTTGCTCCCCCTTAGCCAAAGACATTCGGGATTGCCCCACGATTCTAGCCTATTCCCCCTTTCTGTATGATGCAACCAGTTGAAGAGCGGTTTTGGCTGTATTCTTTCTAACCCTCTTTCAGCCAGTTGCAACAAGTTTCATTTTACTTTTCTTTGCATAGCTACTACACTTCAATTAAACTTAATCAGATCAAAAAGTAAGGGAGAACTAATTCCCAGGTTTTCTTGAATGAAAGTGAGTGAAGCTTTGTTTTAACTTGCTTTTACTTCAAAACATAATTCAAGACCATATCAGGCACACACGCATTCTCTGAGTGAATGCTATCTTTCTTGACTTGACTGAGGCCCATTGACGACCACGACAAGCTTCCTGCCTTTGTGTCCATGTTAAACAGTCAGGCAAGACGAGTAATATGAGCCTAGTATCTGGCAGAGGGGCAAATGCAAAAAGGCAAGGCAAGGAAATGCGGTACTGTCAGTATCCAGGTAGGGTCGGAGTGAGTGAGAATTAAGACAATGATTGAACAGCCCAGAGATGCAGCCTGGTCCAGGCAATGAGCGCACTGTGTGTCTTTGTATGCATAGTGTCCTTGCTGCAGCATTACAATGAGAGGTGCTGGTATTGCCTGGGGTGTAGCATTGGAGTTCAGAAGTGTTCTGTAAGTGGATTGGAGATATGCCATGAGTGTTCTTCAAGGTTGGCACATGTCAGGTATCAATATGTATGGACATGTAGCCTGTGTGATGAGACGTGAGACCTTGGTGCCCAGTGTCCAACATGGAGGCCCTCTAGTGCAACTGGTGAGCTGAAATCGCCAGGTACCTGCTCTGATTCCCATTTCGAGAATTTGTCCTCATCTCAGTTCTAAAGAGTTGTCCCTTCACTCTAACCTTGTGTAATCATCTTCTCCATATCTACGTCCCTCAGTATTCGGTTTTTTATTCATTCACAGAATGAGGGCATCGCTGGCTAGTTCAGCATTTTTTGCCCATCCCTAATTGCCCAGAGAGCAGTTTAAGAGTCAACCACTTTGCTGTGGGTCTGGAGTCAGGTAAGGATTCTCGATATTTAGCTTTTTTGATGCATTTGGTAAGATAGGAAGCTGAGTGTTAATGAGGCGAGTTGGTCCAATGATAAGGTTTTTGAGAGGCCTTCCCATCAATTCCTCTATCTAAGGAAGGGTGCTCTGGCATTGAAGGGGGTCCAGAAGAGGTTTACAAGATTGATCTGGGGATGAAGGACTTGTCATATGGGGAGCGGTTTTGAGAGCTCCTGGTCTGTATTTGATGGAGTTTAGAAGGATGAGGGTGAATCTGGTGAAACTTGGGGAGTCTGAGGAGGCAATGGCCTAGTGGTATTATCGCTGGCTTGTTAATCCAGAGACCTAGATAATGTTCCAGGGACCAGGGTTCAAATCCCACTACGGCAGATGAATTCAATAAATATCAGGAATTAAGAGTCTAACGATGATCATGAACCATTGCCAATTGTCAGGAAAAACCCATCTGGTTCACTAACGTCCTTTAGGGAAGGAAACTGTCATCCTTACATGACTCCAGACCCACAGCAAAGTGGTTGACTCTTAAACTGCTCTCTGGGCAATTAGGGATGGGCAATAAATGCTGAACTAGCCAGCGATGCCCTCATTCTGTGATCGAATAAAAAAACCAAATACTGAGAGACGTGGATGTGGAGAAGATGATTACACAAGGTCAGAGTGAAGGGACAACTCTTTAGAACTGAGATGAGGACAAATTTCTTCAGTCAGAGGATGAAGACTCTGTGGAACCAATTGCCACAGAGGGCTGTGGAGGCCAAGTCAATGAATGTATTTAAGACAGAGATAGCTGCGTTAAAAACAGAATGAGCTGCGGAAGCTGTACGTCAGAAATGAAAACAGAAATTGCTGGAAAAGCTCAGCAGGTCTGGCAGCATCTATGAAGAGAAATCAGAGTTAATGTTTTGGGTCAGGTGACCCTTCCTCAGAACTGGAGTTTAGACTCAGTTAACGTCAAACGTTGATTGATAATATTGTCTATCCTGAGCATTAAGAGGAATGTTATCCTGTCTCTGGATAACAACTTTCTCAGCAGTAGATGGTGCATTTTGAATTAGTTGTTTGCTACTTGCACGTAGACCCACATTTTTATCAGTCCCTGACTGCTAAATGATAACCTCAAGATCTATTTTGGGAGTGCTTAATTTAAAACTTAAATAAACGGTTGTCCCTTTTTGGAAAATGCTGCAAATTTCTGGAAATCGAGATTTCCATTGATGTTGGTCTGAAATATGGTTTTCCTTAATGACTGTTATCCTGAATGACTTTTCTCCAGCTTACGATGCCTTGTGGAATTTAGAATTGAACAGGAAGTTACCACCCACACTTGTTTAGTTAAGATTTATTTTAATTTTAATTATATTCAGTGCAACAGTATTTAGCTCACAGTTCTATAAGCTGTTTGTCACGTCTTTGTCTCTTCTTAATTTGAGCAGAGGGAAAACCAATGGATGTTTTTTGATGTTACTCTGACGTGAATTCCAATATTACCTGTATGGGCAATTAATTTAGTTTTGTGTTGCAACATATGTCCCTTTTTTAATCATGTTGACTCAGATTAATTTTACTGGAGATGGTTGAGAAAATCTAAGGAAAACATGCGACTCGGAAATGCCATTTAGCCAATCTTCCATTGACTGCCATGATAATATCAACCTTTTTACGGAATCTATTCAATGAGTCTCACGTCTTAAGATTTTGAAAAGTTTCTCCTCGCACCTGAAACATTTAATCAAACAAAACTCTACATGTCTCACTTTACATCTTGAAGTACCTCTTCTTGATTCTGGTTTAACTCTGCATCACACTTTCAGTAGCTTGATTGATAGATTTTTGTTAGGCAAGGATATTAAGATGGATTAGACAATAGGTAAGGAGAGTTAACGGATCAGCCATGATCAGATTAAATGACAGAACAGTCTTGAAGGGCTATAGAGCAGCAGCAGCATGCAGCTTCAATTCTGAAGCAGAAAAGCTTACCAAACACCACAATTATATAAAAAATGCCATGCAATAAAATCTGGATAATATCCAGATTTGGCAAGTGGGAAGTAACATTTGTACCACACAGATGCTAGGCAATGACCATCTCCAATAAGAGACAATGTTGACACCCCAAACCACAAAATTCAATGATGTTACCATCACTATCCCCCACTGTCAATGTTCTGGGCATTATCATTGACCAGAAACTGAACTGGACTCTCTATATAAATGCTGAGGCTACGAGAGCAGGTCAGAAGCCAGGAATACTGCGGCAAGTAACTCACCTCTAGACTTGCCAAAGCCTGTCCACCATCTACGAGGCACAAGTCAGGAGTGTGATGGAATACACCCCACTTGCCTGGGTGAGTGCAGCTCCAACAACATTCAAGCTTAAAACCATCCAGGACAAAGCAGCCTGCTTGACTGGCACCACATTCACAAATACCCACTCCCTGCAACACTGATTCTCAGGAGCAGTAGTGCGTAATATCTACAAGACGCACTGCAGTAATTCACAAAAAATCCTTAAACATCACCTTCCAAACTCATGACCACTTTTGTCTTGAAGGACAAGGGCAGCAGATGCAAGGGAATACCACAACTGGCAAGTTCCTCTCCAAGCCAATCACTATCCTGACTTGGAAATATATCACCATTCTGTCAGTGTCCTTAGGTCAAAGTCCTGGAATTCCCTCTCTAAGGACACTCTGGGTCAACCTACATGGACTGCAGTGGTTCAAGAAGGCACCTCACCACCACCTTGTCAAGGGCAGCTAGGGACGGGTAAAAAATGCTGGCCAGTGACATTCACATCCCACGAGTGAACAAAAAAATCTACTGTGACAGAGAGTGCAATTTCAAGGAGTGAGGATCCAGGGGGAAAGGGTGATGTTGGTCCCAAATAGAAAGGGAGAGTGTCAGGGGTTGGGGTCTGAATGGGTTTTAGCTATAGTTGAGGATGTGTGAGGTAAATTGGACTGTTAGTTGAACCATTACTCAACAACTACACAAGGTTTCTTTTTAATAGTCCACCTTTCCCTGAGTAACTATTTAATGAACTGCAGTGAAGCTCTCCAAATTCTCTGATTTCAATGGAAACGTTTGGAAGAACAACGGAATTGCCCAATAGAATCATTAATTTCCTGAGCCTGTTTGCTATGTCAGGTACTATGTAGGATCCTGCTGTACAACTCCTATCTACGCTGCAGAAACAATTATCTGGCCATTGGAAACTCTGACTGTTACTGTAACAAGCATGTAAAAGACAAGACTTATCACATTTTGAACATATTTCTTCAACAGCACTTGCTACAAATTTGTCAACTTTGCTAACTCCAATTTGCCCTTTAACTCAAGTATTTGTTGGGATATTTCAATGGTCAGTTCAGAGTCAATCGCCTTGCTGTTGGCCTGGAGTCACATGTAGGCCAGATCAGTTAATGATGGCAGATATCCTTTTGCATTAATTGGGTTCTCACCAAAATCGATGATGTTCTTGGTCACATTTACTGAGACTTGCTTTCAATTCCAGATTTATGAATTGAATTTAGGTTCTGCCACTTACCATGGTGGGATTTGGACATGTGCCCTGGAGAATCACTGAGGCTTCTAGATTACTGCCTGAACTATATTACAACTACACCAGCATCTGTTAGTTGTTGGTCTTGCCTCTTTTCATAATACTCAATTTCCATTTACCTTCGTGATCCTTTAAATCCCCTGGTAACAGTTAAGATTCTGTTCTAGTTGCATGAAACATTGGTCACACCAGACCATAAGGGTGTTCTCTCAATAGAGAGTAGTCACTGGTTTTAGTTTAACCCGAGGGTCACCACACCTCAGGTGAGAGGAGAAGTTGAGAAGGAGAGTCCTTCATGGTAGTACTAATTGGCGCAGGGATTGAATCCACACTGTGGGGGAGTGGGGGACTCAATTACTAGGGGTCATGATTTCAAGGTGAGACAGGAAAAGTTTAAGGGAGATACGCGTGGAAAGTTCTTTACGCAGAGGGTGTGGGTGCATGGAATGTGTTGCCAGTGGAGGTGGTAGAGGCAGGCACAGTAGCATCATTTAAGATGTATCTAGACAGTGATATACATAAATGATCTGGAGGAAAGTATAGATGGTTTGATTAGTAAGTTTGCAGATGACACTAAGATTGGTGGAGTAGCAGATAGTGAAGGGGACTGTCGGAGAATGCAGCAGAATATAGATAGATTGGAGAGTTGGGCAGAGAAATGGCAGATGGAGTTCAATCCAGGCAAATGCAAGATGATGCATTTTGGAAGATCCAATTCAAGAGCGAACTGTGTGGTAAATGGAAAAGCCCTGTGGAAAATTGATGCACAGAGAGATCTGGGTGTTCAAGTATATTGTACGCTGAAGGTGGCAACACAGTTCGATAGAGTGGTCAAGAAGGCATACAGCATGCTTTCATTCATCAGACAGGATATTGAGTACAAGAGTTGGCAGGTCATGTGACAGTTGTATAGGACTTTGGTTTGACCACATTTGGAATACCTCGTACAGTTCTGGTTGCCGCATAACCAAAAGGAAGTGGATGCTTAGGAGAGGGTGCAGAGGAGGTTCACCAGGATGTTGCCTAGTATGGAGGGCGCTAGCTATGAAGAGAGATTGAGTAGATTAGGATTATTTACATTAGAAAGACAGAGGTTGAGGGGGGACCTGATTGAGGTCTACAAAATCATGAGAGATATAGACAGGGTGGATAGCAAGAAGCTTTTTCCCAGAGTGGGGGATTCAATTACTTGGGGTCAAGATTTCAAGGTAAGAGGAGAAAAGTTTAAGGGAGATATGTGTGGAAAGTCCTTTACGCAGAGGGTGGTGGGTGCCTGGAATGCATTGCCAGCTGAGGTGGTAGAGGCGGGCACGATAGCGTCATTTAAGACGTATCTAGACAGATACATGAATGGGCAGGGAGCAGAGGGATACAGATCCTTGGAAAATAGGCAACAGGTTTAGATAGAGGATCTGGATCGGTGCAGGCTTGGAGGGCCGAAGGACCTGTTCCTGTGCTGGAATTTTCTTTGTTCTTTGTTCTTTGTTCTTTGTTGGTGCCACTCTGCACCACAAACCAGCCATCCAAACAACTGAGCTAACTACTCCTCTTGAATTTAGCTTTGGTGTCTTCGAGCATTCTTCCCTGTCAGTAATAGATCCAATACAGGATTCAGGTGAAATTCTTTTTACTGAAAATTGCTGAGATTGTGGAGCTCAATGTTACATGGAGTGGTTCAGGCAAAATACACCCAGCGTTACAACAGCAACTAGGCTTCAGAAGTACTTCATCAGATGTGAAGTGCTTTGGGACATCCAGTGGTCATGAAAGTACACAATACAAAGATTAATCATTTTGTGTTTATGGCATGGAATCTATTTATAGGGAAACAATATGTGTACATGAGGGAGAAAGGAACAGAGTGATCAAGACAAGTGAAGCGAGGAGATCTCATCTGGAGTTTGAGGACTGGATAAACCAGTAAGGCTGAAAGAGCTTTTTCTGAGCTGCATCTTCCATATATGTTGATTACCTACCCAAATACTGCCCCTCTTTTGCAACTTTTGAGCAGTAACATTTGTGCTTTAATAATGTTGTTGAATCCCTTGTAAATAGATGGTTGTTTGGCTATTGAACTTTTCCGTAATCATGTTGCACTATTTTATTTTACTTTGATCATCTGTCAGATTGAACAATAAAAGAACACCATTCTCTTTGTGACCCAGACAGTAAATCTGTGTATGGGCTTGAGCTCCATGTGCTAATCTTGATGCCATTCAATAACATTCCGAGTACTTATTTCTGGATTGGCAGCATCTCCTCTGGGGTGAAGCTTAATTATCTTTTAGAACTTAAAAATGAGTTCAAGATCACGTCATTTGTCGCTTGAAATATCTGTTCCATTCATTGTCATTGTACACATGCTGGTTCAGGAGTCTCTGGTAGTGCTGATAGCTCTATGCAGACTTTGTCATGTTTATGTAAGCCCAATGAGAAAATCACTGGGGATGTTTTTTGCAGGCACCTCTGAAAGCTTGATACTCACAAACAGAAATTTCTATTGGCTACCATTAACAAGCATTAATAATATGTGCTTAACAAGATCACATGTTGATTCCCCTTCATCCCATTCCTAGCTCCTTAAAAAATACCCTGGAGGGATGGAGCTAGGGAAGCAGTATGCAGGCTGATAGACCAATCTCCCTGTACTCACTCTGGATGGGTCCTCGAAATAAATCCCTGTGGTCGCTGACCTTTAAGTTCGATATCTTTAGCATAATGTCCTAATTATTTCATCCTTTCTACCTTTGTATTTTCAAGCTTGCAACTTTTAAGAGTTGTGTGATCCTTCAGATCTTGCCCCTTCTCCATCCCTCATTGATTTTTCCCATCGTCAATGCCCGTGCCTTCAGCTATCTAGGCTCAAATGGGAATTGGATAAGTACTTGGAGCTGAAAACTTTGGAAGTCTGTTGTGAAATGGGAGAAGAGCAGAGCTCTTGGAGAGGTTCTTCAATAATGTAGCTTGGCTCAATGGCTTCCAACACTGCTACATGATTCCATATAAAACAAGCAGCACATTCTTAAATCAAGTCATCATATAGAAAAAGAATTCTCATTGCCAAATTTGCATCATCCTTTGTGCTCTATTTATCTTTCTGACTTCAGATTGACTGTATTCTTGGAAATCTTCGTTCTTTTGCATTCCAGAACAACAGATTCTAAGGGATGTCCTGTGGTGCAGTGGGCAATGTCCCTCCTTCCAAGCCAGAAGTTTTGGATTCAAACCTACCCAGGAATTGATGGCCATGGATGTTACATTAATAATAAGAGCAAAGAGCAGTATGGAAACAAAAGCAGAAATCGTGGAAAAGCTCAACAGGTCTGGCAGCATCTGTGGAGAGAAATCAAAATTAATGCTTTGGATCCAGTGACCCTTCCTCAGAAGGATCACTTAACCCAGAACGTTAACTCTGATTTCTCTCCACAGATGCTGCAAGAGCTGCTGAGCTTTTCCAGTAACTTCTGTTTTTCTTTCTGATTTTCAGCATCTGCAATCCTTTTGGTTTTTAAAGAGCAGTTTGGCACAGGAACGGGCCCTTTGGCCCACAAAGACTGCACCAACACATGATGCATTTCTAAACTAAAAGCCCTCTGTCTCAATGCTGTCTCTATCCCTTTATTCCCTGCTTATTCATCTATCTATCAAGAAGCTCCACCACCTCATCTGGCACTAGGCACTTACCACCCTCTGTGTAAAAAGAAAACTGCCTCTGTAGTCTCCTTTAAACTTACCTTCTTTAACCTTAAACCTATGTCCCCTAATAATTGACATTGCTACTCTGAAAAATGATTCTAACTATCCATTTTCTCCATGCCTGTCATAATTTTGTAAACTTCTGTCAGATCACCCCTCATCCTTTGATGTTTAAGTCAAAATAAACCAAATTTGTCCAATCTCTCCTCATAGCAAATACCTGCCAAATCAGGCAACATCCTGGAAAACCATTTCTGTACACTGTCCCAAAACCTCCACATCCTTTTGGTAGTTTGGTGACCAGAACTGTAGACAATAGTCCAAATGTGGCCGAATTAAAGTTCTATACAGCTGCAACATGACTTGCCAATTTTTATACTTTACACTCTGACTGATGAATGTAAGCATGGACTTATGACTTCTTGACCACCTAACCCAATTTTGTTACCGCTTTCAGGGAACTGTGAACTTGCATGCCTAGAACCCGCTGTAAGTTGATGCTACTAAGGGCTCTGCCATTTACTGCATACTTCCCTCCTGCATTAGATCTTCTGAAATACGTCAGCTCGTGCTTGACCAGATTAAACTCCACCTGCCATTTTTTCTTTTCAGCCTGCAGCTTATGTATATCCTGCCGTATCCTCTGGCAATCTTACCCAGTATCCACAGCTCCCCTAATATCTGTGTCACCTGCAAACTTACTAATCATGGCACCTACATTCTCCTCCAAACCATTTATTTATTTATATGCAGCAGGGGTCCCAGCAGTGATCCCTGTGGAACACCACTGGTTACAGATCTCCCGTCAGATACGCCAGTACTGTCTGTCTTCTATTACTAAGCCAGTTCTGTATGTATCTTAGCAGTTCACTGCAAATCTCCTGACTAACCGTTTGCATTAGCCTGTCATGAGGGAGGCTTTGCGAAAGTCCGTATAGACAACAACTACCAGCCTGCCCTCATTAATAATTTTTGTCACTTCCTCAAAAATCTCAATCAAGTTTGTGAGGCACGACCTTCGCCACACAAAGCCATGCAGCCTTCCACTGATAATTTCACACTTTTTCACATGTGAGTAAATCCTATCCCTAAGAAACTTCTCCAATAATTTCCTTACCACTGATGTAAGGCTCACTGGTCTGTAGTTTCCTGGATTATCCTTGTTGATCTTCCATAAACAAAGGAACAATGTTGATTGTTCTCCAGCCTCTGGGACCTCTACTGTCACTAAAGAGAATACAAAGATTTTGTACAAGGCCCAGCAATTTCCTCACCGGCTTTCCTCAGCATTCTGGGATGGATCCGATCAGGTCTTGTAGACTTGTCTACCTAAATGTTTTTAAAACAACCACTATCTGCTCCTTTTTCATATTGACATGCCACAGAATATCAACATACCCCTCCCGAGACTCACCATCCACCATGTCCTTTTCCTTTGTGAATACTGATGTAAAGTATTAAGGAACCTCACCCACTTCCTTTAGTTCCATGCATAAATTCCCTCCTTTGTCCTTGAGTGAACCTACACTTTCTCTAGCTATCTTTAGTCTGCTTTCCTATGTACAAAACACCTTGGGATTTTCCTTAACCCTGTTTGCCAAAGACATTTCATGACCACTTTAGCCCTTCCAACTCCTTGTTTGAGTTCATTCCTGCTATCTTTGTATTCTTCAAGGGCTTTGTCTAACTTCAGCTTCCTAAATCTTATGTATATCTCCTTTTACTTTTTGACTAAGATCTCAATTTCTCTTGTCGTCCAAGCTTTCTGAATTTTGCCACTCTTACCTGTCATTTTCACAGGAACATGCTGGTCTTGAACTCTAATCAGTTGGTCTTTAAAAGATTCCCACATGCCAAATGTGCATTTACCCTCAAACAGCTGCCCCCAGTCTACATTCCCCAGATCCTGCCTAATATTGTTGTGGTTAGCCTTCCCCCAGTTTAGTATTTTGAAATGAGGACTACACTTATCATGAGTTTTTTTAAAATGTACAGAATGGTAAACCACAAAATGCTCCCCCACTGAAACTTCAGTTACCTGGTCGGGCTCATTCCCCAGTACCAGGTCTAGTATGGCCCCTTCCCGAATTGGACTATTTACATTTTGATTTAAAAAACCATCCTGGACACACCTAACAAGTCTCCCTCCCCCATCCAAGTCCCTGGCTCTAAGAGAATCCCAGTCAATGCAGGGCATGTTAAAATCACTCACCACATTATCCCTGTTTTTATATTTTACCGTAATCCGTCCGAGCCCAAACAGGTTGAATGTCTGTTTATAAAGCCTTCTTTCACATGCCAGTGGCAGTAGCAAGAATAGGTGAAGGTCAGCCATGTAATGAAAGAACACTGGGCTCTCTACCATCACTAGCCAGAGCTCTAGACTACAGCTTTCATGTTAAAGTGTTTCTCGCTGCAGCAGCTGAGTGAACTGTGAAATATCACCACCACAAATTCTGCAACAGGCTTCAACAAGATGAGAACCTAAATTAGAATATTTTACAATAATTTTGACTGCGGCAAGTGCCGGAGGGTTCTGTTTGTCAAACTTATGAAGCAGTGCTTCGATCATACAGAAGAATACATTTTTGTAAAATGGACAGCTGCTAACTTTTATATTATTGGAGTTTTAATGCCATGCCCCTTACATCCCCTCGCAGTCAAGGTTGCAGTGTGATTAAAGAGATCCCCCTATCCATTGTGTTCAGCCCCACGGCAGATTCTAACTCACTTGTGGCATACGGTCTCTGAGAATTCCCACACCTCTCGTTCTAGCCCCTTGCAGGGTCTCAGTTGCTTTCACTGCAACGTTGTTAGCAGTGCCTTCTACTGCCTCTGCCATAAGTACTGGATTTGCTTCTCTAAATTTCTCCACCTCTTGTCATCCATTGATGTGCTCCTTTGAATCCTACCTCTTTGACTAATCTTTTGATTATTCATCCTAATATCCCCTTTACGTGGCTCAGTGTTATGTTTTGCTTGGCAATTCTTCTGTGACTTGAGAAACATTACAATGCAAATGCTGTGATACAATGCAAGATTTTGATAAGCTTCTTGAATGACTTACAGGGGTGAGTAGCCGACATGGTTTTCTGTAGCCTTCCTGATCAATTTCATTTTCAGGACATCCTTTCAAACAGAAGAGCCCAACATAACTTTTAGGAGGGAATCGGGCCTAGGGAAAAGTACCCAGACACACTCAATGGCACAAGAGCTCCTGGTGGATATCAACTCGTTGAGTTAGAGTTAATATTTTGGTCTTTCCTTGCTCCCTTATGTGCTTTCACCTCAGAAGATGGTTGGAGCTTTGGCTTAGCATCACCTCTGCAGAACAACGTCACAGACTGTACAGTGCTCCTTCAGTCGTGCACTGGAGCATCAACTTAAATTTTGTTTCAGAGATAGTAAGAACTGCCGATGCTGGAGAATCTGAGGTAACAAGGTGTAG
>JAHRHZ010000029.1:17348600-17430270 GCA_024137785.1 Ginglymostoma cirratum
GGGTCTAGGCCCGAAATGTCAGCTTTCCTGCTTCTCCGATGCTGCTTGGCCTGCTGTGTTCATTCAGCTCTACACCTTGTTAACTTAGATTTTGTGTCTGGAGTGGATTTTTAAAGCGCACTTTTCTGAGTTAGATGGAAGGGTGCTTATATGGAGCACACGCTAAATTATTTTTAAAAATGTTTTAAAATGGTTATTACTGAAAACAAAACATGCTGTTGAAGTTTATTTTTCTTACACTCACCAGGGCTACTGAAAGAATAGTAAAATAAAGTAAAATATTTCAGCAATAAGGTGCTGACTGGTTGACAAGTACTGTGTTCAAGGTTGTTAGGGAATGAGGCTTAGCACATGTTAGGATAGAAGGAGCTGAACTTTGGACAACCTCAAGTTTAGGGAGGATAAAAATGTGAGAAATCAGCTAGAAATCAGCTTTGGAATTGCCAAGTGTAGAAGTAATAAAAGCATGAATGAGCAGGATCGGGGGGTGAAGTTGGGCAAGGTAATAGAGGTAGAAATAGGCAATCTTCGTGATATCACAAATATGTAATCAGAAGCTTGCATTAAGGTGAAATATGACCCCAGAGTTGTGCACCGTTTGGTTTAGACTCAGATATTTGCCAGTGTGAAGAAATGAGTCGGTAGCTTGGGACTAGAGGTTGGAATTTGTGAATTCAGGTGATTTGAAAAAAAATATGATCCACAGTGGAAGCGGACAATCCAATGAAAGAGTAATTCATAATATATCCAAAGAACTTCCATGATCAGAATGGCAGAAGGTTCTCCTGGGTGGAGAGGAACCCTGGGTATAATCAGGACACAAGATCCTGTAAATTCTGAATTTAGTTCTAACAGAAGTAGACTGCAATAATGAATTGAGTTGTAATTTGAAACTTGTGACTATTTAGTTTGTTGTTCTAACTGGTTAGATTGGGAAAGATTGTAGTAGGCTGGATATCTTGATGTTTCCTGTTCCTGGCTGTTATGCGGCCCAGTTGTGCTTGTCAGTTATTTGGTGCGACTGTTTTAAGAGGATGAGAGAGAAATGCCAGTGATTCTACTTTTATCATCTCAGTCTGTTTGCATGTTATGAGTGTGGGAAAATGTGACAAAGTGCTCAGAAATTGGAGAGTGTTCGGAAAGCATTTCAGACGATGCCTTCAGTAATTGTAGCCAGTCGGAAGAGGTGTGCCTTTATTCCTTCAAACTATTTTGCAGTTCAAATTTTGCTTTCATTCTGAGATCACTGAACCTTTATGAAATGAATGCGTCTTATAACTCTGCTCATAATGGTCCTTTTGTGTTAGTATTCAGCTGTACTGTATGACAGCTCGGAAAGGATGAAAAGGTTTCACTGTGGAAGAACGCGCTTGATTTTCATTCATATCAAATGTGTTGATTCTGTCACACATTAAAAGATGTTGATGGGGTAAAAGTGGACTGATATTTGATGAGTGTTCTTTAATTATCTAGTTCTTCATCATAACCAGGCCGTAAGGTCCATTTAACAAGCACTTTTCAAGTAGATTAAACTGAAAGGAGTGTGAATGTAGATCAGACAACAAGATGATGGGACATATGGCCATCATATCTTCAACCTATACTTCCAAAATCTCCTGTAGAACAGAGCCAATAACTTATCTTGTACATTTATCATTGAGTTCCATTGGTCAACAAGTTGTCTCCATTGAGGTGGCATGATGACAAACATGCCCCGCTATTTCCAAAGTCATCACAAAGGTTAATATTTAATTGAAGTAAGCAAAATTCCTCAATTTATCTGGTTTTTTGACCCCTTGACAGAAAGCATGGAGCATGGAGGTTTCTGAATTTAACAATAATGATTATTTATTAAGCAAATAAAGTCTAGCTACAGGTAAACAATCAAATACCATTAGCATATGCCTTAACAAGTTATAACACAAACCCTTCTAAACTCTCCTTTATACCCAAGTGCAGACACAGACAGGAAAGAAAATATGGTTATTACAGATGGAGGGAAAACTGAGAAAGCATTTCAGTGGTCTCTGTTCAAAGGAACTGCTGAAGTAGTCTTGTACTGATGAGAGCATTGTTTCTTGGTCTTCCTTTTCCAGCTGCTTTCATGATTTGCAAGAGTCATAGGATGGCTGGTTCACTTATAAAAGTCTGTGCCATTTTAATTAGAAGTCACTGCTTATAGCAACTGCTGGAGGAAATATAAACGAGTTTACTTAAGACTTAAATTTGCTTTGACTGCAGAGAACAGAGAGCTTCTGAGCAGGCGAAGTTCTGAAGGTTTCTCCATATCTTATTCACAGGCCCAAACAGTTAAGCTGCCTGAGAACCAATTACATAGTTGTTGGCAGAAGGCTTTTGTCATGAGAAACTGATCACTCATCCACAGACCAGTCAGCGACTTGTCTAAACATTTATGCACAACCCTTTGGGTCTCCAGCTCATCTGCAATCCCACTTCAACCAGCTAAGGGAATAGGCAGCTATGCAAATAGTGCTTACAATGAGTGTCCCATTACTTTGCCTTCAAAACATTTAACAATTCCCCAACAACACAAATGTCTTTTCTAATTTCGGTCTACAATTAAAAATACAGAAAAATAAAAATGCCCCGTCTTTAAAGTTAGCACAATTTTCAAAATGGTGGACAGATACCTTCAACCTTTCAATCTCAGCAACAGATTTATTGCAATAAAAATATTTGTCCAGTCCTAATGCATGCAAGTTGTGTGTGTGTTCCTTATATGTCAAGAGATATAAATAATATTATATACCGGTGTTATATCCTTGATGAAGGATTTGGAATGGAAATCACTGCAGCTAAGATGAGTGTAAATTGATCAAATTCTATAAAATTTAGAATGGTCTGTTGGTCTTTGACACAAATAATTGCCTGGTGCCCAGTAACAATGGCAAATCACAAGGTAGCTGTCCATACGGCTTACAACCACAATCCCACAGTGGAACAAGCTGCCCAAGGAAATAGTCACAACCCATCACTTGTATTCTTCAAGATCCATCTTTAGATTATTTCCATTGTCAGGAAATCTTTCAGCCAGTCGTACCTGGTTTAGCTAGTGCTGTCCACATTAATGTTGGTGGAATATGGATATGATGCTGACACAACTGAAGCTGAATTGTAGAAGCACAAACTGTCACTCAGTTGGTAACGCTTCTGCCACTGAGCATGATGATTTTGAACCCAAGTTCTTCTCTGAGGCTTGTGCCCGTAATTCAGGCTCGCATTCCAGTGGCAGTGTTGTCTTTCATCTGAGATTTGAAAGCCAGGTCCCATCTGCTGCCCCAGGTGGGCATAAAAGATACCATATATTGGAAGTAATGGGGTTCTCAACTGCTGGCTGGAGATTCAGTGAGAGTCATACCTGTCCTCCTTTAGGGAAGATGTGCCACACATTAAGTATTTCTGAAATCCTTACATCTGGACAATGGTGAGCCTTTCCTGGGATAATGGACCCTGGTGACCAATCAGAGACAGTTGCTCTATTAAGTGACAGTGCCACGAGGAACGCAGTGGTTGCTGCTGGTAATACACCCACCCAAGACCGAGAAATTTCCCTGGATCCCAGGTCGCAGGTAGGTGATGATGGGAGGGGATGTGACAGGGTCTGGCCATGACGGTGGGGCGGGGGATTGTTGGCAGCACGAATAGGGGGTGTCTGCTATCAAAAGGCTCCTCTTCGTGATTCTGGGTCTCCCGATTAGGCATTGAGTGGTAGGGGTTTGGGGGATAAGACCCACAATAGGCATTAATTGCCCATGTCAAGGCCTCAATTGGCAGCGGTGCTGGAAGAATGTTCATTGGCCTGCCTGGCACAGACCTAATCGGTGTGGCAGTGGGACGATGGTGGGGTCCCTGCATTCCAACCTCCTGCCTGATTAATTCCCCTACCACTACCAAACTTAACATGGGGGAGGCCCATGTCACTATACGAAAAGAGCAGTGGGGTTCATGCCTGGACAATATTTAGACCTCAGCTAACGAATGTCACTTAAACAGATCATCTAGAAATTGTCAGGTTGTGCACAAATTGGCTGCGATGTTTCTTGTGTTAATTAGACTTTAGGGAATAGCAGTATGCTAATGAATTGACTGCATCATCAGTGATGTCAGATGATATCAGATCACGTACAATTGGGACCTGATGAAAGAATGTTCTGGAAAGATACAGCTGAACCAAGCCTTTGTACGTAGTGTTCAGAGTTGATAAACTTTACCTGTTCACGGTGTCATAGAACATAGAACAGTACAGCACAGGACCAGGCCCTTCAGCCCACCTGTTTATGCCAACTGTAACCCGGAATTTCCCAGGATTTGCCAGTGATATTTTTGTACATACTATAGCGGGGACTGCACTTCGAAAAGCACTTCACTGGTTGTAAGGTGTTTAGTATACCCTGAAGTCATGAAAGGTTTTCTATATGCAAATTCTTATTAAACCTGTTTGCAATGAATTATAAAAAAGTCATTTTACTTTGCTTCTTCAGTAGTCTCCAGGGAGAGGATGCTATATCCTGTCTGATTGTGATTGCTTCCAGCAAACAGCATGTCAGATAAAAGGATCTGATTTTAAATACACTGCGCCACCCAGTCCCTGCTAGCGCATACTTGCTTTTATTTGTTTATATAATTCACTGTTTAACGTTAGAACTTACAAGAATGAAGTCAGCTAACACCTATTATTTGAGTTTTCATTTTTCAGAGCCAAGGCCTTCAAAATACAATATAAATGTAGGTTGCACTTTGTAAATCTTCCTCAGCTTCATTCCCTTTGGCAGATTTTGAGACACTTGGGATACTTGTGCAAGTCTCTAATTTGCTCAGAAGTCTTTAAATTAAAGGGTTTTTCATGTAGGGCAGCTGTTCTGGGAATAGATTTTTTTTTCTGTGTGGTTTTTGTTTTGTCACTGGGGATGAATTACAATGGAAGCCTTGGCTCAGTAGTACCATTCCCATCTTTTGATATGGAAGGTTAGAGGTTTGAACCTCCACTGAGACAATCTGGTCGAGAGGAGATCTGAGTTCTACTTATTAAATACTGGGCTGACTCAAAAGAGTGTACTCATTCCAGATGTGACTGAAATAGTACTCCCCTATGAATTTTCAGACCTCAGTGACTTTTGATGTCAATACAATGACACTATCAAAAGAGCCTGCAGAGCAGCAGCTTTGTTGTTGATAAAGGACAAGAAGAGAAACTTTTCTTTTTCCTTTAGTCATTCACAGGATGAGGCTAGGCAGCATTTATTGCCCACCCCTAATTGCCCAGAGGGCAGATAAGAGTTGCCCACATTGCTGTGGGTCTGGAGTCACATGTAGGCCAGACCAGGTAAGGATGGCAGTTTCTTTCCCTAAATGACATTAGTGAAAAACATTGGTTTCTTCCAACAATCAGCAATGGCTTCACAGTTGTCATTAGACTCTTAATTCCAGATATTTATTGAATTCAAATTCCACCATCTGCCATGGCAGGATTTGACTCTGGGTTCCCAGAAATTTGTCTGGGGTGTCCGGATTAACAGTCCAGCGATAATGCCACTACACCATCGCCTCCCCCTTGAGAGAAGCACTCATCATATGGTGACAAAGTAGAGAAAGACAAGAACTCTTGTGAATGGGTTTAATGGTAAGGAAGGAATTGCCTCTCAGATTACAGACATTTTCTGTACCTAAGCCATGATTGTAAGAGAGGAGCTGGAGGAACTGTCCCCAAATATAAGACAAGAACTGAGGTCTACAATGAAGCTGTGACATTGAAAGTTTAGGGATATTGAAGAGAAAATAAACATTAGAGAAAATCACAAATAGCGAACGTGAGATTTAATTTGAGATTGGGCATTTCGTGAGGTCAAAACAGTGGATGATTTTTAAAAATCGTTATCAATTCATAAAGAACGGAAGGAAAAAAGGATTTAATTTGACAAACACTCGTCAGCATGTAATAATTTCATTATTAGCCAGAAGTGATGAGTGAATGATCCATCTTGGCCTCCTCTGAAAATCTCCAGCATCCTGATGCCAGTTTTCAGCCAATTTAATTCATGCTCAGTGACGTCAAGAAATAGCTGAAGGCACTGGACACTGCAAAGGCTATGGGCCTTGTCAATATCCCAGGAATAGTACTGAGGACTTGTGTTCCAGAGCTAACTGCGCTCCTAGCCAAACTGTTCCAGCACTGTTCCAACACTAACATCTACCCACCAATGTGGAAAACTGCCCTGGTATGTGATGTACACAAAAAGTATAACAAATCCAATCTGGAGAAGTAAAACTGCATAAGCAAAGTGAAGTAATGTGTCATTAGAGATAATAGGTGCTGCAGATGCTGGAGAATCCGAGATAACAAGGTGTGGAGCTGGATGAACATAGCACGCCAAGCAGCATCAGAGGAGCAGGAAAGCTTGACGTTTCGGGCCTAGACCCTTCATCAGAAATGGGGGAAGGGAAGAGGGTTCAGAAATAAATAGGGAGAGAGGGGGAGGCGGATAGAAGATGGATAGAGGAGAGGATAGGTGGAGAGGAGACAGACAAGTCAAAGAGGCAGGGATGGAGCCAGTAAAGGTGAGTGTAGGTGGGGGAGTAGGGAGGAGATAGGTCAGTTCAGGGAGGACGGACAGGTCAAGGGGGCGGGATGAGGTTAGTAGATAGGAGATGCGGCTTGAGGTGGGAGGAGGGGATAGGTGAGAGGAAAAACAGGTTAGGGAGGTGGAGATGAGCTGGGCTGGTTTTGGGATGCGGTTGGGGGAGGGGAGATTTTGAAGCTTGTGAAATCCACATTGATACCATTGGGCTGCTGGGTTCCCAGGCTGAATATGATTTGCTATTCCTACAGCCTTCGGGTGGCATCATTGTGGCATTGCAGGAGGCCCAGAATGGACATGTCGTCTGAGGAATGGGAGGGGGAGTTGAAATGGTTCGCGACTGGCAGGTGCAGTTGTTTGTTACGAACTGAGCGCAGGTGTTCTACAAAGCGGTCCCCAAGCCTCTGCTTGGTTTCCCCGATGTAGAGGAGGCCACAACGGGTACAGCGGATGCAGTATACCGCATTGGCAGATGTGCAGGTGAACATCTGCTTGATGTGGAACGTCTTTTTGGGGCCTGGGATTGGGGTGTATGAGGAGGTGTAGGGGCAGGTGTAGCATTTCCTGCGGTTGCAGGGAAAAGTGCCGGGTGTGGTGGGGCTGGAGGGGAGTGTGGAGCGGACAAGGGAGTCACGGAGGGAGTGGTCCCTCCGGAAAACAGACAAGGGTGGGGAGGGAAAAATGTCTTTGGTGGTGGGGTCGGATTGCAGATGGCAGAAGTGTCGGAGGATGATGCGTTGGATCCGGAGGTTGGTGGGGTGGTACGTGAGGACGAGGGGGATTCTTTTTTGGTTGTTATTGCGGGGAGGGGTGTGAGGGATGAGTTGCAGGAAATGTGTCGTCAACAGTGTTTTCAAGCAGCACTATCTGCTTACTGATGCCAAGCTTGGATGCTGCCAGGGTCGCTTAGCTTCTGACCTCATTATAGGTTGGTCTGAGCAAGGACAAAAGAACTGAAGTCAAGAGGTTAGGTGAGAGTGATTTCTCTTGACATGAAGAAGCACCCAACCAAAAGCAACATCAAAAGACCCCAGTAAAATTGAAGGCAGATGGAATTGGGGGAAATTTTTCCAATGGCTGGAGTTATGCTTAACTCAAAAGAAGATGGTTGTGATTATTGGAGGCTAATCACTTCAGTCCCACAACATCTCTGTGAGAGTTCCTGTGGGCAATGTCCTAGGCTTAACTCTGCTTCACCAATGACCTTCCTTCCATAATAAAGTCGGAAACAGGGATGTTAGATTGCCCTCTGTCAGTATTGTTTGCAAATCCTTAGGCACTCTGGGCCTGCAGTTGGGAAATAGCAAGTGGGACCCATGGGCAGAAGTCTTGGTTCCATTTCCAACTGGTCCAAATTTTGCAAGTGGGGGAAAAGTCCACGACTCACACAGGAGAGGACTCAGCAGGGCTATTTTAATCCATTTCTAAGTTCAATTTTATCCCATTGTAATCTTTGTAAGGATCGTAATGGGAAGTGAAGGAGTCATAAATTGATGGAGTAGATGGAAACAATATTGAAGTACAGGTAAGTGCTGTATAACAATCATGATCTGAAGTGCTTTTTAAATTCCCCACACTTTAAACTTAAAAAAAGGGGAGTTTGCAGTGAGTTTAAAAAAAGACTTAAATAATCAGACTCTGAATTAAATCAGCAGTATAAAACTGGGCTGCAAGAACAAATTAAAGGCTGGGATTTCTGAGGTGAGTTACTCATCACGTGACTCCCCAAACCTGTTGATCATCAATAAGACATGCCAGGGGTGCGGCGGAACATTCTAACTTGCCTGGATGAGTGCAACCCCAACAACACTCGAGAAGCTGAACACTATCCAGGACAAATTTGACCACTTGATTGGCACCTCATTAACCACCTTCAACATTTAGTTGCTTCATCTGTACATGTTGGGAACAGCGTATAATGATTCCACAAAATGCACTGCAGTAGCTCATCGGGGCTTCTTCAAAAGCTCCTTCCAAAACCATAATCTCCACTAGCTACAAGGGCAAGGATGCCAGACACATGGGAAAACCACCAAGTTCCTTGCCAAGCCTCACATCAACCTGACTTGGAACTATATCACCATCCCTTCACTGTTGTGGGCTCGAAATTCTAGAACTGCCTTCCCAGCAGGCCCTGTTGGTGTGTCTGCACCAGAACTCCAACGGTTCAAGTAGACTGCCCACCACTACTCCCTCAAGGGTAATTAGAGATGGGCAATAAATGGTGTCCTTGCCAGCAATGCCCATATCCATGATTTTTTTTTTGAAAAGTACTGCCAGGAAAACAAGAATAAATAGGGATGTTGTGAGAAAAAGAGCAGCCAGGGCTAAGACATGTGCAAAGAAGGTTATTGGTACGGAGCCAAAAAAGTTGGATAGAGGACAATTCTTGAAGGAACCACTGAAACAAGCCGGAAAATATCAGAGGACCGTCTATCTGGCGCAGAAAGTGTGTTCTGAGCAGAATCAAATAAGCTTGAATACAGCTTGCTGCAGTTAACAAAACATGCTTACAACAGCAATGGAAGTAATTGACAAGCAAGATATTCCTGTGCAATTTGAATGATTTATGATATTAAAACTGTGTCAAAATTTAATAAAAAATAAGATTCAGCTTGCAGGCTAAGGCAGCTGAATATGAGTTGAAAAATTCAGGCACCATTCAGTACTATTCTCAATATCACTAAAATCATTTCTTGTTATGTGTAAGTTGAATTATTGTCTCCCTTGGAACAGGAATTTAGCCGCAGGTGAACTGTTGGGAATATTAGTTGCTGAATGATTAATCATTTGGTATGTCCTCTCCCTGTCTTCTATTTTAATGGATGGGTAAATGTCATTCAAATATATTAAGAGGACATTTCCTAGTCGTTTTAAATATTTGTCAGTGAATGTTCCACCTAGTAATTTCTAGAGTTTTTACCCTGCAGGATTTCAGAAAAGGACTGTAAAATATTTTTACTGGGTGACTTTGAGCTGAAGATGGATGAAGCTGGCAGAAACAAACACTTAGGGGCTGGATTTTCCCATCGCAGTCCAGGATGGAGTGGAGATAGGATGACAAAACAATGAGACCTACAGACTCTGCACTAGTCTGTCACCTTAGATCCCAACTCTGCTGTCTTTCTCAAGAACATAGGTGGGTGAGCGGTCGGGATATCAAAGTCACCATCTAATTAATTGGGGCAGGTTGCAGTCATTAGGATTCTAGTTAGGAGTTCATTTTGCGATCTCACAAGATTTTCTACGGGGAAGGGCTATCGTTAGGAGCTTTGTGAAACTGAACAGTGGAAGGGGCGTCAGCCCTGTAGCTGTTTTATTTAATGTAAAAAAAGTAAGAAGTTTCAACAAAAAAAATCACTGATCAGTCATTGAAAGCCAGTAAATAAACTTCCCCACCGTTTCCTGGGTTCCGCATCTTCATTTGCCCCAATCATTTCGAAGGTTAAGTTCTTCTCAATTTTTGTTTAAGACCATGCACATATCCACCAATGGTTGCCAGTTTGGCACAAAATGCAGCTCATTTCCCTGGTGTCCAATCTCCATTTCTGTGCCTACCCTGTCATTGACGACTAACTGGGCTGTAGGCCTGTTTCTCGGGTCCTTAATCCCTGACCCAGTGAAAACTGCACTTAGTTAGAGGCAGATTCATAACATGGAACAGAACACGCTTCTTGATTCCTACCAACAACTGGAGTATCTGAACCTTAGTTACTTCTGGGTCTTGCAAGTGCCAGAAACTTTAAGAAGTTCTGCATTCCTTCTCACACCCTCCCTGTCCTGACCCCATCCCACCCCCCACACACATACACTTCCCCAACCCCAGTGCTCATGTAAGAAATCTTTGCAAGAAGGCCATTATCAAATAAGAAATTTTTGTAGCACTAATTACTGTTCATAGAACAGATGAATGTCAACTCAAGGAATATCTAAATAGAGCTCGCTGTTTCTATTTCAAGCTTGTGCCTCTCATGTGCTTTGCAAAATTATCCATGATCATTCAAAGAAATTTGAATATGTTTCATTTCAGCAGTGGCTCTTTGGTAAAACTCTTGCCTGCTAGCCAAATTGTTTGGGTTTCAAAGTCAACTATAGAGGCTTAAGAACATAACTCAGTAGTGAGTTTGAATCATAGAATCCCTACAGTGTGGAAGCAGGTCATTTGGCCCATCGAGTCCACACTGACCCTTCGAAGAGCATCCCCTGCCAGACTGACCCCCAACCTATGCCTGTAACCCTGCATTTCCCACGGCCAGTCCACCTGGCCTGCACATCTTTGGACTGTGGGAAGAAACCGGAGCACCCAGAGGAAACCCATGCAGACATGTGGGGAGTGTGCAAACTCCACACAGATAGTTGCCCGAGGGTGAAATTGAACCCGGGTCCTTGGGGATGCGAAGCAGCAGTGCTAACCACTGAGCCTGTGATTTGGAGGTGCCCTGTTTTGGATGAGATGTTAACCTGATGTTCTGTCTATCCCCTAAAGTTGTCATGAAAGCTTGCACAACACCATTTTAGATAGGAGCAGGAGAATTCTCTCAATATCTCCATTCATGTTTATTCCACAATCAACAATATCCCGAGAGAAAAAAAACGAGTAAAACATGTGATGATGCATACTGGTCTGAGTTGTCTTGTATACAAGGGATCCCTGATTTAAGAATGTCTGACTTACAAACACTTGTACTTACGAATGTGATCTCATACAGGGATGTGTTAATATTATTTTAAAGATCTGAAATGCAAACATTTCCCCATACTTATACATGGCTGTTTGGTTTTGTCCTGCATGGTGTTCCAACTTGCGTACAAATGAACTTGCGAATGGACTCAAGAATGAAACCCATTTTCTGATGAAGGGTCTAGGCCCGAACGTCGAGCTTTCCTGCTCCTATGATGCTGTTTGGCCTGCTGTGTTCATCCAGCCCCACACCTTGTGTTATCTCACAATCTGGGGACTGCCTGTACCTCAGAACACAGCTCCAGTATGACCAGTACATTCATTTCTATGGGTTACTGTGTCTTAGTTTACTTCCCTCATAGAATATACACATTTATTATGTTGTTGTTTGTGGGAGCTTGCTGCACACAAATTGGCTGCCACATTTCCTACAATACATTACTAATTGTATTTTGGAAGTGCTCCATTGGCTGTAAAGTACTATATAATATTTTAGGGCCATCAATGGTACTATATAAAAGCAAGTCTTTTTTTTCATTTGTTTTGGTTTCCTTCTGAAAGAACATAGTGTGACAGCCATTCTTCTGTCAACTTACAAAGGCATAATCTAAGTCAGTTCAAAGTGTGTCTGGTTGCTTTAGTGTAAAGTTATTATGAAGAAAATTGCTTCTACCGCTTCAGAACTTTCTCCTGGGATCAAACATAGTTTGCCAAATATGAATAAGATGTCTCTTCAAGAAAATAATTACGTTATACTGTTTGATCAGGACCAACTGTTGGTTGACATTTTGTCAGCTATTTTCCTTTGTTACCTTTCAGAATGTTAGTGCTGAATGAGTAAATGAGCTCCATAAAACATTAGAAAAAAAATGACCTCGACTGTAGTCAGACTATCAGAATCAAATCATGAAAGCAAAGTGAACGGCATTTGTTGAAGCTTTGAATTTACTTTGTAATCGTAGTGAAAATGTCACCATTGTATTCTGTTAGATGTAGAATCACAGACACCTATGGAGTCTTATATTAAATAAGGTTATTTTGTGTTTTCTGTGTACATGAAACACCAATCTATTGTATGACATTATTCTAATTTATAAGCCCTCAATTTGTGTTTCATCCAGCAGAGGCTGTCTTCAGAGCTTCACCACAAAATTTGAAGATAATTACAGGGTTCATACAACACAGGTGCAGAAGGAGAATGCATGGAACTGCTAAGAATTTTTCTCTGAGGCGAGGGTGTCTATTTTCATTGAGCTAGGGCATGTGTTCGGCAGTAACAATAGTTCAGTCTCTGTGCTTCTTACAAGGATAGGTCTAAGAAAGCTGAACAATAATTCCTTTCAATAGAAGCTGTGGTTACTTGAGCTAGGACCTCCAAACATGGCATTCAATGGGACTGATGACTGTACTTCCTTTCTTCAAATGGTAAGTGCGGAGTTAATAACCAACTTTTCTCAGGACTGCATTTGTACCCCATGTACTAACTGTCATTTAATCACTTCCTACTCACAGACACCGGATTTAATCTGTTCAGTTAATGTAATGCAATTCTCATATTGGGAGTAGTTTTGCTATTGTGAGTCTTCCATTAACACAGGTACAGTTGTGTGTACAAAACAACAGAAATTTGATTCCACATGGGAACAATCACTACTTTGCCTATTTTGTAAATGATTCAACCCTTTTCGCAGTAAATGAACTGAGTTCCGTTAAAAGTTCTAGGCTGCGTGTGAATGAGAGAGCACAGTTTAGTATCAAGATGATTAACAGCCTACTAATTTATTTCACAGTTACAATACAACTATATTTGTTAGCAGGGAGCTGCTTGAAGTTAAGGAACATTTTGGCGAATCATCAGTTTGACGTAGGGAGTGCTGCTGTTAGACAATTATGACATCTGCAGGTTAATTGGTCATGAGCAGATGACATTTGTGTTTAATTAGTTCCTTTTACCAATTTTTCTTCTTAACTCATCCACTCAAAGTTAACTCTTTGGTGAGCTACAATTTCACAAGACAGTTTCTTCTCCGTCTATACTTTGCTGAGGCAATTTGACCACGGGGCATCACAGACAAGTCTGTGATGCAAACCCCCAGCAGGGTTACTGGACAGTGATTGGGAGCAAAAGCCCTGGTTATGATTTTCCTCAAATTCTTTCCCCACCCTATCCCTCCTTAGTTTAGGATTTTCTTAAGTAAAATATAACACAATTGTCATCCTGTTCAGTTAACTTACTGAGATTAGGCATCAGATTAGGCATCACCCCTGGGATCTGGCTGGTTTAATGCCTCCCAGTTCATCAGCATGCAAGTCCATTGTCTAACAGTGGATAATTGATCAATAGCTGACGCACAAGACTTGGATAAGTTGAATTCTTGAGGAAGTAATTATTATCAAACCTGAGGCACTGTGATTGAAATCCTAAACCTGCTCTTGACAATATCTATTTTTGGTAATGAACAAATATGACACTTTAAAAGCACCAACTTGGAATGCAGAAACAGTGGTAAGCCACTCAGCCCTCAAGCTTGCTGTGCCATTATCTGGGCAGATCTGTATGCCAACACGATTTATCTGCTTTACCTCCCTATCCCTTGATGACCTCACCCAACAAAAACCTATTGGTCTCTGTCTTAGACTGTCCACTGTTTCATTGTGCATTTGCAAGTGTAGCTGAGGTGTTTTTATGGCGGTGAGTTTTGTTCTGAAAGAAAGTAGTGCAGTCTGGCTAGAACCAAGCCAACATGAGCCCAGGGGTCAGTGAGAATCAGGAGGATATAATCTCTCCTCATTTGTGTTTGATGCCAGTAACTAATGTATAACCTGTTTGGTGAAAGCAAAACAATTTCACCATTAACTCCAGTGGATTACAGTAGAGGTGCTGCACGGTTGGAGATGCTGTCATTCAGATAAGAGGTTACATTGTGACCCTATCTGGCCTTGCGGCTGGGTTTGAATGATGCCATACCATGATTTTAAAGAAGTGCAAAGCACTTATCCCTGGAATCCTGGGTAATACTTATCTCTCAATAATCATCACTAAAACAGATTACCTGCCTTGATCACATTTGCAGTTTCTGAAAAGTTGTGGTGTGCAAGCTGGCTGCCCAGTTTCCGACATTACAAAACTATACTATAAAAGGAGTACTCCATTAATTGTTTTTTGAACCGACATCGACTACCCCTCCCCCCCCCCGCCCCCCCCCCGAATAACTAACATTGAAACACCTAGACAAGCTCGCCTCACTTCATGATCTGTTAAAGGAAGTCAGAAAAGTGGTATAGCCTGCCTTGCACCTCCCAATCTGTTATAAAGGGGAGGTTAAATGAAATGAACTTCTGACAGTCACTCTATACTCAACAAGTAACAATTTATTTATCTAACTCTAACCGTGATCAAATTAACAGAACTACTAATAAACTGAACAGTCCCCCCTTTAACTACTAACTATTCCTGAGTAAAATAAACTTCTAATGGTGTGCTGTTCCAAAAAATACAAGTCCCCCTCCTATCAACCGTATTAAATTTAAAAATTTAGTCTCTTGAAATTACAGCCAGGACACATCTTCTGGAAAGTTCGGTGCCTTCTCCGCTGTTCTTCAGTCAGGAATGCCTTTCTTTGTCAAATTCTTGTGTCAGGAATATTAGCTAAGACTGCTGCTGTACCTTTAGTCAGATGATGATTTTCAGAGAACTCAGAGAATTCTGTGAGAGCCAGTAATTTTTTCTTTAGGGCTGCTGGTTGTTGACTCTAACAGATGGTAGTTGCTATTGCACTGATTTTCAAATGCCCTCTTCTGTAATACCCTTGATGACCTAAAAATTCTTACAATAGGATTGGTCCTAGGTTGTCAAAACCATCAGATTTTTAAAATTTAATTCGGTTTGGTACTTAGGGCCTGGTTTAAATTAATTGGCTAAATTCAAAAACCTGTTGTCTTGGTTAAAAATGCTGCTTTGCCTGCTAACAGTATAGCATTTTGATACATTGAGAGTTCTTGAGAACTTCAAGAACTCTCTGTGCATCTGCTGCTGCCTGCAAACATTTCTTTTTAAATCTCCAAGCGTAAAAGGACCACACACTCTTCCTCGCTATCATTTTGCAAGCATCAAATACTCTACCCATCTTCGCAACACCTCCCCCCTAAGAAAAAATGATCCATCATGATGAAAAGATGGCTTTTTTTCCTAAATCTTAACACCATCATTACTAGATACATAGGTCATTAATCTAGAGTTGCACATTTCATACTAATTCTATGTACATATATGTAATATTGAACACTACTGTTTCCATCTTATATACACATTTTCCTTTTAAGCCCGCAATAATGCATATGCAATAACATTATCACAACCCACGACATTACAATCTGTAAATTAAATGCTTGTAACATAAGACACCAATGAATTAGTCTGATGTTCTTGTCCTTAAATCTTTCCAAAAAATGTCAACGGTTTGTGATCAGTGTACACAATTATCTCTGATACATTGTTTGCAACATAAACATTAAAATGTTGTAAGGCCAGTACCAAACTCAATAACTCTTTTGCAATGGTCAGTTATTTTCTCTGGTGGATATTTGAGTTTCTTTGAAAAATAACTGGCCTTTCCATTCCCCAATCATTTTCCTGTAACAACACAGCTCCAACAACTACATCACTTGCGTTGTGAATGACTTTAAAGGGTTTCAAAAGACTGGGCGTGGTTAACATTGCTTTTAAATTCTCAAATACCTCCTGGCATTGTTGTGTCCACTGAAATTTTGTTTTGCTTTTTAACAAATCTGTCAACAGTGCCACTACGGTACTAAGCTTTGGTACAAATTTCTTGTAGAGTCTGCTCAGTCCTAAAAATCGTAGCACTTCCTTCTTCAAGGATGGTCTTGGAAGTTCCTTGATGGCCTTTGTCTTTACGTTCCTTGCTGTCATCCGTCAATGTATGATGTTGTGCCCTAAGAATGTCACTTCTACTTTCACAAATTATGCCAAATTTGTCAAATTTGTGACCAACTTTGCCTTTTGTAGTCTCTCAAAAAGCTCTGCCAAATGCGCCATGTGATCTTTCCACAAATGCCCAAAGATCACTAAGTCATCTGTGTAGATGGCATAATTAGTCAATCCTGCCATAACTCTGTTCATAAGTCTTTGAAGTGTGGCTGGTGTGTTCTTCATTCCAAAGGACATTACTTTAAATTGATATAGCCCATTTGGGATTGCAAACGCAGCAACTTTGTTCGCTATCTCCATAGAGGTACTTGCCAGTAACCATGAAGTGATCCAACTTTGTGATGTCAGTGGCTTGTCCACCTTTTTACACATAGTCTTCCAGCCTAGGAATTGGGTATGAGTCTGATTTAGTTACAGTGTTAACCTTTGGATAATCTATGCAGAATCGTTGAGTACTGTCAGGTTTGGGAACCAACACGATTGGCGAACTCCACTCGCTTTGACTGAGTTCGATGATGTCTTCCTGGAGCATCACTTCCATTTCCTTCAGTACCTGGGCTGCTTTGAGAGGATGAAGCCTGTAGGGATGTTGTTTTATCGGAACAGCATTCCCTATATCAACCTCATTTACTATAATATCAGTCCTCCCCGTTCTGTCTCTACATATGTCCTCAGAGTGCTGCAACAAGCTTTCCAATTTAGTTCCCTGTCCCTGGGACAGATAGCTTACTACCCAATCCCATTCTTTAAGGACTTCTTCATTGTTCAGTTTATTACGAGGCACATAAAAATCCACATTATTTGGATTTAATTCCTCACTCTGAGTGGCAGTAACTAATACCTGTTTCTCCGGTTCCCTTACCCTGTCATAGTAAGGTTTCAGCATGTTCACATGACATACCTGATTTTTTTTTTTCCTATCTGACATCTTTACCAGATAATTCTTCTCAACCTGATAGGGACCACTAAACCTTGCTTTGAAGAGACCTCCTACCAGTGGTAACAACACCAATACGTGGTCTGCATGGGCAAATGTAAGAATTTTAGATTTCTTATCGGCTTCTTGCTTCATTATGTGCTGTTCCACCTTCAAATGTTGTCTAGCTAATTCACCTAGTCTGTTTTATTTTTTTCTCACCTCAGATGATCTACCTGTGAGATCTCTGACTTCAGACCTATCAACCTTCCCTTAATTAATTTTAAAAGCCCTCTTCCTACTGGTCCAAATATCAATTCAAATAGAGTAAACTGAGTTGATTCATTTGGAGCATCTCTAATAGCAAACAATATAAATAATACCTTTATCCTACACATTTGGGTAATCCTGACAAAAAGTCTTCCTCACTCCTAGATGACCTCCTGCAGGTAATTTGTGTGCTACCCACAATACTACCTGTCTGCATGCTACTGGCAACACAATCTGGTGAACTTCTGCCCATGTCTCACCTGCACTAACCAGCCAAGGTCTCCATTTCCTCTTAAGGTTTTAACCTTAAGGTAATAACATTCTGTTTCCTTTTCTGAGTAGGCTTTATGATATAAATCTTTTATTGATTCATCTTTTTGCTGTACCTCTAGTAATCTTTCAGATCTAAACACCTCTGCCTGATCCTCTACCTGGTCAGGTTTTTCTTTCACCATTTCATCAAACAGGGTGTCAGCTAACAGGATCTCGACTCCTTTGTCTTTCTGTTTGGTTTCCCTTCTTGCTTTAACGTATGACTGTGGGATCTTGTCACCAGACAGTGCAGAAAAAATTCCAGGGTCTTTTTCTTTTAACTCTCCAGTTTCCTGGTTTTCTTTTGGCTTTTCTACTACAATGGGCGTCACTCCCACCTTTAATCCGGCCAGGTCGTTTCCAAGAACAAACTGTATTCTTGGAATAGAAATTCTTTCAATCATTCCCACTGTCACTTCCCCAGTCTTGTTTGGACTTTCTAGCCTTATCTTACACAGTGGAACATTAAATCTCTTTCCATTTATTCCATAGACTATCACTCTCTCAGGTAACATTTCAGCAGGAGTGCAAACACTTTCATTTCTTACTATTAGAGCCTGACCAGCTCCCGTACCTCCCAATATTGTAACTTCTTTACCTCTTCTCGCTGTTCTACCTGAGTAAACCTTACCCATAGAGTTGAAGTCTTTGAAGAGATTTGGCACTATCTTACTATCCAACCCATGACTAAGCTGTGCACTCTCCTGCAGCTCCTCGACTTCTCTTGGGATTTCCTCCTCTACCTCAACTAATCCCACTGGTTTAACCACATCCTTTCTCCCAGTGTCTTTCTTAATCCACCATCACTGTGACTTTGTGAATGTCCCTCATTACAGTGGAAACACCTGAGGCCTTTCACCTCTTTTTCACACTCTTGGGTTTCTTTTTCAAATGTGGTAAATTGTTCTCAGTGTGATCTACTTTTGTGTTACATTGACGGATCTCCCTTTTGCCCATCTTCTATCCCTCACAGAATGAAATTGCTGTTGGAAGCTAAATTTCGATTTATGCACTAATGCATATTCATCCGCCATCTCTGCAGCTCTTCTCGCTGTTTGAACTTTCTGTTCCTCAAAATGAGTTCTTATCACTTCTGAAAGTGAGCTTTTGAACACCACCAGCAGAATAATCTTCTAAGATCCTCATATGTCTTTCCTATCTTTAAGGCTCTCACCTATCTGTCGAAATTGCTATTTTTAATTTTTTCAAATTCGACATAAGTCTGATCTAGTTCCTTTCTTATATTTCTGAACTGTTGTCTATATGCTTCTGTTACCAATGCATAGGCACTCAAAATAGCCTGTTTTACTTCTTCATATTCTCTTGACACCTACTCTGACAGCACTGCAAACATCTCACCAGCCCTACCAACCAACTTGGTCTGAATTAACGTTACCCACACAGTCTCTGGCCAATTCATCTGTTTAGCCAATTTCTCAAAGGAAATGAAAAAGGATTCTACATCCCTTTCATCAAATTTTGATAAGGTTTTGACATATTTGTATGTGTCACTACCAGGCCTTTGGCTACAATGGGTCTGCTTATCATCACAGTCCTCCTCACTAAACCTATCTTCTGCCTTCATTTCCATCCTTTTAAATTGACTTGCCTGTTTAATTTGCAGCTTCTGAATTTAAAACTATCTGTCTTTTTCCTTTCTTCTCTCTCCTCTTCCCTTTCTCCTCTCTTCTTTTTCCCTTTCTCCTCTCTTTTCCCTTTCTCCTCTCTCTTTTTCTTTTTGTCTTTTCTCTGCTTGTAACCATAATTCAAAATGTTTCAGTTCCCTTCCTTCCTTTTCTGCCCTGGCTCTTCTTTCCTTTTCTTTTATCTTCTAATTCAAATTGTCTAATTTTCAATTTAGTTTTTTTCTAACTCCACTGCACTTGCCTGTTTTTCTGATATATCTCAATGCTTGACCAATTACATTTCAATTTCAGCTTTCCTCTTATCCCTAGTTAAATCCAATTCTAGACTGTTTGCTAAGTCTAAAAGTATATCCTTCTTCTGTCTTTCTAAACTTTCTTGGCAAATTTGGGAAGCATCATCAAACACCAGAACCTCTTTAGCAATGTTAAGAGCCATTTCCCCACTTTTGATTTAACCAACCAAAAGTAACCGAAATTAAACAGATTTTCCACTTCTTACCTAAGTTTTATTTTAAAGATTTAGGACCCTAATCCCCAAGTTTGTTTAAATCTACTAGGACCTTCCATACCCCAAATCTGTTCAAATCTGTCTAAATCTATTCAGATCCATTCAGATCCAATACATGAACTGGCCAGACCCTGGACCCAAGCCCCAAATCTGCTATAAAGTGGAGACTAAATGAAATGAACTCCTGACACTCTATAATCAATAAGTAACAAGTATTTATCTAACTCTAACAGTGATCAAATTACAGAGCTACTAACAAACCGAAAAATTCCTCCCTTAACTAATAACGATTCCTGAATAAAACAAAATTCCAATGGTATGCTGTTCCGATAAGTATAAGTTCCCCTTACATAAACCGTATTAAATAAAAAAAACTTAAAACTTATTCTTTTGAAATCGTAGCCGGGACATGTCTCCCAAAATGTTCGGTGCCTTCTCCACTGTCCTTCAGTCAGGAACGTGTTTCTGCATCAAATTCTTGTGTCAGGAATATTCGCTGAGACTGCTGATATACCTTTCATCAGATGATGATTTTCGGAGAGGTCAGAGATTTCAGTGAGAGCTAGTGATTTTTCTCTTTATGGCTGCTGGTTGTTAACTCTGACAGATGGCAGTTGCTCTCCTACCAATTTTCAAATACTTTTCTTTTATACCCTTGATGACCTATTAATTTCTTACAATAGGATTGGTCCTAGGTTGTCAAAACCATCAGATTTAAATTTAATTGGGTCTTGGTATCTAGGGCCTGGTTTAAATTAATTGGCTAAATTCAAAAACCTGTTGTCATGGTTAAAATGCTACTTTGCCTGCTAACAGTATAGCCTTTTGGTACAATGTTTCAATTTTAAGAATGCTATACATCTGCTGCTGCCTGCAGACTTTTTTCTTAAATCTACAAACCTAAAAACACCATCTTCTAAAGGGACCACAAACCCTTCCCCTTATCATTTTATGAACATCAAATATTCTACCCAACTTCGCAACTGCTACAATGCACTTTGAGATGTCCAGGGACTATGCAAACCATCAGTTGAACGGTTTACTACAAACTTGCACCATTGCTGTTCAAGAATGAATATCAGAATGTCTGATGTGCTGGAAAAGGTGGTTGAGAGGCAACATTCTCTAACCAGAGTGGAAGGGGCTCCATATAGAGTTTGGTTCCTCAATTTCTGAACTATCCTTAATTTGTTAGTGTCCGTACAAGAAGCATCAATTAGGCTTTGGGAAGGGAAATATTGGCTCTGGATTTTGGTTTCATACAATTTCCTAGTGATTACAATTCCAAAATTATTTAGTTGGCTATGCAGTGTTTTGGGACATGCTCAGGGAACATGCCGCACAGAAGTGAGTCTTGAGGACTCCTTAAGGCTCTGACAAGAAAAGTTGAGAGTGGAGGTGAGCGTAAGCAAGTTTGGGTGTGTTGCTGTTCACAGGTGGGCTAAACCCTACCTGGATTCAGAGATGGACTCTGGATACTTGAGTGCAGTATGGATGGGCTCACCTTGGGGCTAAAAGGGATGGGGGTGGTGGTGGGTGCAGGGTGCAGTGGTTGGTGTGGTGAAATCAGAATAATATAAATCCAACAAAGGGAGAGGTTTCACCATCTTGCTCAAAGATTCCCACAGCAGAATGTTTTATTTATCTCTGAAGTTTAATACAATTAAATACCAATTTTTATCTGGGTGGAAAGGCTCAGCCTCGGTCAAGCACACTTCTTGAAAATATCTGTCCAGCATGGCTCTGTGCCTGTATGTGTTTTACTGTGGTGTTTATACCCAATAATCCTCTGCAATTAATTCACGTACCTACGCTGGCAAAATGCCTTGGATTTTAATTAAGACAGACATTTGACAGGTGCTTTATGCATAAACAATGGCTTATATGTTTGCTTTATTTTATGCACAGTGTTATTAACTTTGAAAATTAACAGCTTCTCATAAAATTAAAGTCTTTGATTTTTGGATCTTATGGACTTGCTGTCTGGTCTCACACAAGAATAATGAGATAAGGGAACAGAGAGCTGCCAGATCTGAGGGAAGCATGCTCAACAGGAGTTTCCAGTTTCATGAAAGGCAGGATGAATTTGAAAAGGGAGTGTGGAAACTTGAATTGATGGACTTGCATTAATGGGTGAGCAGCTCATGGTTAGCAGGACTGGCACTTACTGCCACCGTTAGTTGTCCTGAGTTTGATACAGTGGGGTGGTTGATCAGAGGGTTACTAAGTGTGGACAACATTGTTATGAGACTGGAATCAAATGATCAGACTGGTTAAGGATGGTAAGGATTTTTTCACTTTATTCCTGTATGGGAAGTGGGCGTCACTGGAAAGGACAATATTTGTTGCCTATCTTATTTGCCCTTGAACTGAATGTCTTGCTAAGCCATTTCAGAGAGCAGGGTGTTTCACAGTCGACCACGTTGCTGTGGATGTGGACCACAGCAGATAAAGATGGCGAATCTCCTTCCCTAAAGGAAGCGAACCAGATGGGTTTTTAGAATGATCAAATGGAAGTTCCATGGTCACCTAGACTAGCTTTCAGTTCCAGATTCCATTAACTTAACTTAAATTCCATTAGCTGCTGCAGTAGGATCTAAACCTATGACCCAGAACATTGGCCTGAGCCTTTGCGGATCACTCATCCAGTGACATTACAATGACACCACTGCCAACTGCTTAGCAAAATGTGATTTGAACACCTTTACCCTCCATCTCATGAAGATGATTATTTGCAGGTAAAACAATCTGGACTTGTTGCTTTTTGTGTATTTTCATTTTTTTTTCCTCTTTGAGTGATAATTGGAAATTAGTCGGGGGAGTCCCAGGATAATTATCAACCTAAAATAGAAACAAGGTGTAGGAGAAACTCAGCAGGTCTGACAGTATCTGTTTCAAGTCCAGAATGAATCTTCTTTAGAATCGGAACAAGTCCCGAAAGAGAATAATACCGGACTTGAAGTATTCATTCTGTTTCTTTTTCCACAGACCTGCTGGAATTCCTCTGTCACTTTCTATTTTTATTTCATATTTCCAGCATCCACAGTATTTTGTGTCTATTTTGTTATCATCCTATTGAACCACATTATGAATGTGGTTTCCATTGCTAACGAATCCAAGCAATTGGAGTTGAACCTGGATCTTCTGGTAGCGGATGTGGGGATGTTATCATGGTATGACAAGAACTGCTTCAAGGGTGTGAGTAATCTAGTTGGGGTTTGTGTGACAATCCAGCAGCTTCATAATTACTTTTACTCATTAGGATTTGGATACATGTTTCCTGCACTATTTCTTGAATTGCCCTATGAGATGCACTGGGCTTTGCCTACATGTTGCAAATAGTGATTCTAATTGGTGGTCGAGTAGTAGCACTCCTACCTCAGAATCAGAAGGACCAGGGCCCGATTCCTACTCCAGGTCAAACAAATGAATGGAGACCGATATTGTGGTTCTGGTTTGAGATTTAGTGACATGTTCTTCTTTGATGGCTGGTAGTTAATCTTCATCCATTTTCTGGGTCGTGCACTCACATAAAACTTCCCTGTTACGCAGGACTAAGCATCCGATGGGGTGGTTAGACGATGACTTTAGCTATATGAGGCATTTATTCATTAAACCAGTCCACAAAACCTCCCATTATGTTACACTGTTCTCCAAGGGAAGATACAAAATGACTAACACTGCTGCCATATCAGATTGTTATTCAGCCCATCAATTCTACCACTAGGGAGGAGAGTGTAGAAACCAAAACAACAACCAAGCTGAAGCAATTATAGAACCTGTGAAGTGTGGATCGATTGGCAGCCAGAGTGTTGTTCTTCCTGTGTAGACTTGGACAAGAACGGTTGGAGAATCAACATGCTCTTTGCTCTGATTCAAACGCATTGTCACAGGAATGTGCTGGGAGAGAAAAGCAGACAGACAGTCCCTTTTGTAAATGCCGAGTCCTTTCTAGTTTTCAAATCAGATTCTTCTATAGTGATCAACATTCCCACTTTTTCTCAGTACAGCCATGCATTTTGATAAGGACAGCATATCATCATATAACTCTTAATTCTCTGACTGGAAACAGCTAATGAGGTGGATGTGATTTGAAGTAATGTTCTGTCTGGGACGGATAGCTATTACGTGCATTCGTTTGGGTTCAAGCAGAGTCTATTTGCTCTCCTTTTCTCTTGAACTTTCTCATCTCTTACTGTGATAAAACACTGTACAAATTGATGCAGAAGTGTTGTGTCTTGTCCTGGTAATGAGCTGTTTTACTGTAGTAGACAAGATGGGTATGGTTGCCGTTTTTCAACAACAAGTTGCATTTATGTAGCACTTTTACTGCAGTAAAAATTGGCTGAGGTCTTCAGTACCTGTGAAGCCTGTGAGACTGGTGGGACGGGTGACAAGGAAGGGGATATGGATATTTGGGGGCTCACTCACCCACACAGTCAGGCTGAGGTTGGAAGTCACTGGAAGAGGACCACTCACTGTCGCCTTCCATATGGCTGGAACCCGCTAGTGCACAGTGGGAAATAAAGTGGCTGCAAATATACTCACAGTGGGTAGGGAAGTGAGTCAACCTATGAGGGAGGGAGTTGCAGCACACACCATTCAGAAAGGGCTTTTAAAGGAGAACAGAATTGGCTGCAGCCCTGTGAAAGGTAGAGCACAGAAGGCAAGCAGGCCAGCTACTCCTCAGCTTTCACCCTCTCTGGGTACTGCATCTTCCTGGCAGAACTACTACAGAACAGCTCTTGGACAGCTACACACTTGTGTACAGATGGAGTCAGACACGAGGGATGTTGAATGAAGATGGGCAAAGGTTTCACCAGGACCCAATGCCATTTGCCTTGGCATTCCTGCAGTTGTGCTACTAGTCTTCTTCTGTGAGGCCCAGGATTCTCTGCTCATGCGGGTTGGAACATGGATGTACAGCCTCCACCTCTCCCCACCTTTCACTCATATGGACTCTCTCTGCCCTGTTCTGGGCTGTCTTCACCTGCAATGAGAAAAAGGGGCAAAATAAAAAGGTGCGAAATCACTCGACGAAGGCTGGTATCCCATCACCAGGTCACCTTTTATTTGCTCATGCTTTACAGTATTAACTGACCCAGTTAATTCTGAGTCAGCTCCCAGGCTGAGCACAACCCCTGACACTCCTGTTTATATCTGTCAACCAGGTCTCCCTGATTGGACCAGGTTAACAGCCCCAATCAGGAAACTCATACTATATGAGGTCTACCAGGCTGACTTCATTCCAATCACTACAGTATGACAGTGTTAGGATTGTTAGTCCTGATGCATGTAGAGAAAAGGTGTGAGGTGTTCCCAGTGATTGAGGAGACAACATCGAGAGAAATGCAGGGTAATTAGTCTGAGTGGGAAAGAGTGGGCGAGGGAATGTTTTGCAGGCAACAGTGAGGCTGGTGGGGCACGAGCCTTGGTATGAGGTGGATGTGCTGTCAGAATGAGCATATGGTGGCAAAGAGAAGAGTGTGGTACTCATCTTGGCAGAGCAGAGAAGGTTATTGAACTTCTTATAACGCTGCTAGTCATTCATCTACCTCCTGGAGATGGCATTGACCTGGGTTGACCCCCACCAAGGTTGGCAATGTCTAGTAACAAAGTCTTCTCAGCTCCTCCTTCATGGAAGATAATCTCTCATTTTTCCTCTCCTTGTGTACCAGAGCTGCCAGGTCTCTGTTAGGTTCTGATTCTGATTGTTAATGAGCAAGGCAACTTTAGAATGCCAGTGCTCATCTGGGGCATTTTGAAGGTGGCACAGGCACAAGGGATACCGGACTTTGGGAGGATAGCAGCTGAGAACTGAATTGTTCTGGGAATGGCGTGTGGTAAGATAGGTCAGAAATCGTACCTGGGACATCCTGGTCTTGACAGTGCTTCCTGCCATTTCCCAACCACCGAGGGACGCTGTCTCTTGTGTGAACATTGCTTGCCTTCCTCTGTAGCTGATCCCTGTTCTTAGATCATGGAACGATGAAGATTAAGCACCGGGGAACTGACATTCTACAAGAGGAAAGCTTCCCCCAAGTGACGCTGTGTGAACTGATGCAGGGTTGAGTAGCCAACACAACTATTTTTGCTTTGCAACCACATTCCACAGACTGGCAAACACTAGAAAAAAAGTTGCCATTACTGGAAAAATTAGATCCGTAAACAACAATTAACATCACCACCTGAGATTTGTAACATCATTTAGAGGTTTTGAAATGCAGGAAAGGAACATGGTTTTCCATGCGTTTATTTGTATATAATGACCTTCTAAACATAGGAACTGCACTAATTATATGTTCTTCCTACTGCTGATGGAACTACTGTGATTAGCTTATTTTTGGTGGTTTGAACTTGTTAGTCACTGGTGGCAAGTTGACAAGTAACCCCAAAAAATTTTGTTTCATAAAATGGGACCCTGATACCAAATTATATTCACCACATCTCTACTTTTGAATTGCTGTTAAAGACATTTTTAAAGTTTAGGATCACTGTTAATTGTACTCCACTCCTCTGACTTAATAAGCATGACTGCAAGTGTGAGATTGTGGTATATTAGATATATTTGCAACAACAACTCTCATTAAGCTAGCACCCATATTGTAGGCAGATGGCCCAAGGCATGCAACAGACATGTAAGAGAATAAAATCAAATCTGAGCAAAAGGAAGCAATGTGAGGAGGAGTGTCAAAACATTTGGCCAAAGAGATATGTTTTAAGGAAAAGAGGCAAGTGGGAAGTTGAATGGGTTTATGAAGGAAATCCAGAGTACGAGGGTTAAACAGAAGAACGTAGGCTGAAGATGAAGCACAAATATTAGGGCAAGAGCGTGGAAGAATGCTGCAGATAAATGGAGAGGTTAGGGTTGGGTTGTATAGTGTGGAAACGTATGCTACTTCCAAGAATGGGGGTGGTGGTGACCATGTGGTATTGTGGCTGGATTAATAATGTAGAGACCCCGGTAATGTTTTGGGGATCTGAATTTGAATTTCACTCGGGCAGATGGTGGAATTTGAATTCAATAAAAGGTCTGGAATGAGAAATCTGATAATCAGCGTAAAACCATTGCCAATTGTCATAAAAATGCATCTGATTTTTTCATACCCTCCAGGGAAGGAAATTTCCTGTCCTGACCTTGTCAGGCCTGCATGTGACTCCAGACCCGTAGCAATGTAGATGACTGTTAGGTCAGTTGTATCAACTCCTAGAAAGTCATAAAAAAAGCAATGAAACATGATGGACCAGCTGGCAATGACTAAAGCGATCAAAATATTAAACACAACGCTGTCGACCTGCAAAGTCCTCCTTATAAACTTTTGGGGGCCAAAGCCAAAATTGGGAGAGCTGTCTCATGGATTAGCCAAGTCTGGCATTCCGTGTCCTAGACAATGGCATCTCTAGAGGTAGCAGCACCTCCGGCCAATCACTCTGAGCTACTTGTGTATGTAGGTGTGTAATGAACTTAGAACCCTGTGATTGTGTGAGGCCCATCTTCAGAACGTTCTGAGGAAGGGTCACTGGACCCGAAACATTAACTCTGAATTTTTTCTTCGCAGATGTTGCTGGAGCTGCTAAGCTTTTCTAGCAACTTCTGTTTTTGCTCCTGATTTACAGCATCTGCATTTCTTTTGGTTTCCATTTGGCCCAGCATGTCTGTGCTTTTTCTTTCAAAGGAGTTTTCTAATTCACCCGATCACACTGTTTTTTTTCTCCCCCCATAACCTATCAGATTTTGTATTGAATTTTCATTTAAGAGCCCCAATCCAGTATGCCCTGGGAATGTCTGACAGGGTTGGAACAAGTGAAGCACGTAGGATGGGTAATGGTTGTCACGGCTGCTCTTAACCGGTTCAAAGCAGGAGAGTTGGAGGCCTCTTATGGGTCACTTATTTGCTAGTTCATTCAGGATGCAATCCAGACCTCGTAAACTGAGAGAATCTACTGAGTCGCAGTATAATAAATTAGCTATAGATGACAAAAATTGTTCTTTTTAATTCATTCTTGGAATGTGGGCTCCTCTGATAATGCCAGCATTTAATTCACGTCTTATATTCACTGAGAAATTGGTGCTGGCTGATCTAATGCTCACATACATGTGAATGGTTTGCCAGGGCACTTGAAAGGGCAGCTAAGAGTCAGTTAAGTTGGTGCCGTGGGCAGAGTCACAAAGTCCAGTTCAGAGACAGATGGCAGGCCACCTTCCCTAATAATGAACCAATTTGGTGTTTATGCCAACTGGTAGTTTTATGGGCACTTATTTTTATTGATACCATTCTTTAGTATCCATATTAATGTTTGAAACTTTACTTCAGATTCTATAAGTAACCAGGTAGGAGCTGAATTACTTTCCACAGGTTTAGTCTAGTAACATAAGCATCGCATTTTACTTTTCTGAGGTAAAATTTAGCATGTGATTAATTTACTGTTTATTTCACCCACTTCTTTCTGCTCATTCTTTGATATTGCTGATTCATAATATGTTTGTTTTTACCATCAGTGAACACTCTGGTATTACCTGGGTTGCACTCATGAGTTATTTGAGCTTGGCCAGTGGGTACTAGTTCATTGTCTGACCATGTGGTTATCATAGGCAAGTTTCTTCCAAAGCTATGCTGTCTGTTAAGCCTTTCCAATTCAAAGTGCTGTTTTATTTTCATTCTATATCTCTCTCTCTCTTTTCTCTTTTCTTTCAATCATTTTCTTTCTCATTTTCTTTCTTTCTCTCCCTCTCCTTGTGGTACTACATTGAAGCCAACTACTGATGGCTAAGAGATAGCAAAAACTGCCGATGCTTAGTCTGAGATAACAAGGTGTAGAGGTCACAAGGGTCTGAAGAAGGGTCCTGACCCGAAACGTCAGCTTTCCTGCTCCTCTGACGCTGCCTGGCCTGCTGTGCTCCTGCAGCTCCATGCTGATGGCTAACTTCCCCTGTTACTTTTCTTGTTGTTGCATGGAGCTCCGAGGTCTGTGCACAGCAGCAGCTTCCAGAAATGTAGGCACTGGCTTGACAAATCGATTAGTGTGTACGGAGCTTCCCAGTCGTGGCAGCACAGCCTTGAGGGAACGTTGCAGGCACCTTGTGATATTTGCCACCTGTGCCAGTATGTTGTTCAGAGTCAGAATTAGAACATAGATAATGGAACAGTACTGCATAGGAATGGGCCCTTTGGCCCACAATGTTGTGCCAAACGTGATGCCAAATTAAACTAATCCCTTCTGCCTGCCATTGGTCCATCTATCTCCAATCCTTGCCTATTCACGTGCTTGTCTAAAAGTCCCTTAAATGCCCCTTTCGTATCCGCCTCCACCAGTACTCCTGGCAGCACGGTTCCAGACACTTACCAGTCTCTTGTGTCAAAAAAACTTGCCCCTCACATCTCCTTTGACCAGTGAACTTGTCCATTGCCACCAATCCTTTTTTGCCACACATTATCTCATTGTTGTCGAGTGATCAGTGGTAGGGCATGTACCATCATGGAGTTTTTACAGAACAAGCACTGTTCTTACATCACAAGGTGATTTATTGCACAATAGGAATAAGTAAAGCCATATTACATATCAGGTATAATTACTAGGGTTCTTGGGAACAGTACGGAATATGAATGCTCCATACTGAACTGGAACTCGCCATCTCCATGCACAGACTGTGTGTGATGTTAACAGAGTAGGTAGAGCTCAATGTAACATGAACATTAGCTGTCTCTGAGTTGTAATCTTATACAATACCAGAAACACAGTTGTAGTGGGTTATGGTTCCAAAGGACTGAAAGCCCTGCTTTATCTCCCATATGAAACCGTTTATTCATATGTGAGATCAGACAAAGAATATTGGCAGTCTATTCAACTTTGGATGATGTGGTGACACTGATACTTTTCTCCTTGTTCAGTAACTAGGCTCACAAACTTTCCAGCACAAACTCCTGCGGAGGAGAAGCAGCAGCGGCATTCAGATTGGAGGCTTCATATACTTGTGCAAAATTGATTTGACCTCTGCAATAATCTAATTTACTACCTGGCATAGTGGGCACGCAAATCTGAATTTATATAAAACCTTAAATGTAGCAAAGCGGGCCGAGGCATTTCCCAAAAATGTTGTCAATGATACCAAAAACATTTTCCATCACTGAAGCACAGAAGGGGCAATTAGGAGAAGTGAACAAAATTGTGGGTGATGAGGTAGGTCTCAAAGGGCAGCTTGAAGGAGGAGAGAGACATAGAGAGACTTAGGGAAGAAATTCCAGAGCGTAGGGTCTAGACAGTTGAAATACCACCATCAGTTGTGCAGTGATTACAATCAGGGGTGTGCAAGAGGTCAGAGTTGAAGGACCAAGAGATCATGGGAATCACGTAGGATTATAGTAAATTACAGGGATTGAGAAAGACAAGATTGTTATCGTGACTTTACCAATGTCAGATAACCCATAGTGCTCTGCAGTCATTGCAATATTTTTGAATCATGTTTGCTGCTGTTAAGTAGATGAATACAGTGGCCAATGTGCACAAACCAAAATCCCGCAAACAATGATGAGAAAAACCACTAGATAATCTGATTCAATACTGGCAGTTGAAAGATAAATTTTTGCCTGGGTCAAAAGGAGAACACCCTGCTGTTTTCATCAACGCTGGGGTCGCACTCACTCAATGGTCTGGCTTTTAAATGACCTGACCCATCTGAAGCAGCAGTTAGGAGAGTCTGGTGAATCCCAATGTCAGTGTTGCCCCAACATAAGGTGGAGTTTTAATTGACAAAGGCCAGCCTAACTGACAGGCATGGCTTCAGATCAGGCAGGGAACAGTCCAGCGAAGGTTGCAGAGAAATTCCCAGGTGTGGAAAGTAGGCTGCTGATCCCCGGGTGATTTTGGTAGGAGATAACAGGGCTCACTCAGTGGGTTGGTCATAATTCCAGGAGAGTTTCCAATTCTAAGATATCTGGGTTGGGAGCCCTGACTGTCAGATGAGGCCTTGATGGTGGGGATTACTTAGAGACGTGGTGGAGGGGTGATAGGATGGGTACAGAGACCTACGAAGTGGAGAAGTCAGAATCCTTTAGGGAGGCAGAAGTCAGACGGGGAATGTTGAAAATGAGGACAGGAAGGTCGGATATCTGAGGTGCTGGTAAACTTATTGCAACTTTTTAGGCAATTCTGAGGTCATGTTTTAGTATGAATGCCTCTGTTTTCTGCATCTTCCTTGTTGCTAGAAGAAACATTTAATCTATTTTGGCCATCATTGCCCAAATCTCTTGAGACTGTAGAAACCATCTATTTGAGACTCTGACACAGCTTACGAGCATTGATGAGATCTGTATGATCATCATCAAGATGATATTATACACAAGAACTTTAATGGATCTTTAAGGGGTTCAAACAAGATAATACAATAAGCAGGAAGGTTGTCAGAAAACAATTGAGAAGTCAAATAACTAGCTTTTATAGTCAGTAATAAATTCATTCTATAAATCCTGTTTTTCCTCATATTAAAGTGAAAGTGTATCCATATTTGAATTTTTGCATGGTGATGACATTTCCTCATATTGACTTAAATATAACTCCTTTTGTTTTTTCAGTTTCCTGGCAAGTTACCACTGAAGAAATAGAGTGTAGAAGTGGCTGCAGGGGGCAATTGTCCAGAAAACCCAACAGGTAAGGAGAGGAGTCACCTTTAACCCAAATCAGAAGTATACCAATAGCAAGCCAGTCGGAGAGACCTGAGGGCCAAATGGATTATTTCTGCTTCTTTATCATCTGATGCAAACATTGTGAAAATGAATGTGTCTGCAATGGTTCAGTTGTTAATCCTACCTTCCTTCTCTTGACGGAGATGACTCCTTTTGCCTATGAGCTACACAGGCAGCTGCTACCCTCTGCATGATTCTCCAATCCCCAATTTTACTGGATAGACAAGGTTTGAAACTGGGTTGTATTGTGTTCAGTGACATTGCAACTGACCTTGGTGCCGACAGATCTTGGTTGGCAGGGTTTTAAATGCATTCTGGGACCCAATTTTATTGGACTGTTTGAGCTGCACCATTCAAATGCCTAGACCTTTCAGCACCCACACCCAAAAGAATGGGTGCATTTCAAATATCTACCTCCACAGACATTGGTATCAGAAATGCAGCAAGACAGCATATTCCTCCTCTTCCTTATTGTATGACATATGAATGCAATATAATCATCATGTTCAGAGCACAGCAAGGGAGGAACATGGATAAATGCCTTCAGAAATTAATGCTGCGTTTGTACTAAAACTGAAACGGCTGGCGAAACTGAACATCATCCATGGACAGAGAAACAGTTAATGTTTTGAGTCCAGATATGACTTTTCTTGGAAAACTCAGCAGGCCTGGCAGCATCTGTGGAGAGAAAGCAGAGTTAATGTTTCGGGCCCAGTGACCCTTCTTCAGACTGGAAGAAATTCTGAAGTTCAGCAGCATGTGATAGGACTTCAGATATCCTAAAGTGTCTAACAACCAATGAAGCACACTTCTGGAGTGCAGTGAATGGTGGTAATGTAGGAAATGTAGCAGCCTGTTTGTATACAACACAGTCCCCAGTTGGTGAGTGCAGTGTGTACCTGACCCATGAAGTCCAGATGGGTCCAGGTTTGAATAGGTTACTGAGTTAATTGATTTCAGCCAGAACTGGAGTAGGAAGTGAAGTCGTCGAGTGGAGGAAGAGGGGACAAGGTCACAGTGGGTTGAAGGAAGTGATTGGATCCACCAGTGGGCATTTTCATTGAGCTCAAAGTATGCTTTGTTTTAGTTTCCACTCAGGTTTCCTTCAGAATGCTTTCTATTGTTGCAGAGATTTGAACCTGAAGTCACTGGAGCAAACATGTTGGCATTGAATCAAGTTATAATTTGCATTGCAAATTCTTATATTGGTTTCTGTGGATGGATCTGGATATAAATTTGACGAGCTCTGGCTCTGAGGACAAGGAGCCATTTTTAACTCTTTGATTGGCGTAAACCCTTCTCTATACTGAATCAAAATCTCAACAAAAATCTCAACAAAATCTCAATTTTCAATCTTGTTTGCAAATCTCTCTATGGCCTTGCTACAACCTATCTCTGATAACTCCTCCAACCTCCCACCCTGTGGATTTCTGCACTCCCCTAATTCTGGTATTGCTGATTTCCATTGGTCCACTATTGGTGGCTTCGGAATTCGCACACTGAACCTCCTAGCCTGTCGTGCTCTCTGGCCTCTTCTTAAGATGCAACTCAAAACTCACCTCTGACCAAAAAATTGGCCATCAATCCTAATGTCTCCCCTTATAGCTCAGTGTCAGTTTGACCAAGGAGAGTGTGAAGTGCCTGTTAAAGTTGCTATATAAATGTAACCATGAGTGTACTTCAGACTTCTTCCTTTTGTTTCCTTAAAGTGCTAAAGTAGATTTCCCAAGTCCATGCAAAATGAAATGGCTCGCAAGCTGCAAGTGAGCATTAGAAATCCACAGACATTTGGATCTGAATTTTTCAACTAGCCTGCAAATCCCTTGATGATCTATTGGCTCCTCTCGGAGATATGTTACCACTGCAGCCCTGCAATGTTTCAAGCTGTCCATTCCTCATGCATGACAGACAGTGGCAAGGTCAGCAGGCAGTCTGATCATGTTAATCAGCATGGCAAATTCAGTCCTTATCCAAGAGATTCTCCGGTAGGTGTTCTTGGTAAATGATCAGGAGGAAGAATCTTGGGCTGATTTTTTTCAATTTTCATACGTTCACCTATTTATTCTGTTTGAAAGCAACACAGACTGAATCTGGGGCTCATTTAGCTCAATCTGGGACAGCATGTATGTTCAGATTTATTTGGACTCAGTGGATGACAAAGGGGAGCTAGACTCCCCTTCTGATTTATTGAAAGATAAAATTTTATAATAATGTTTTGTTATACTCAAATGATACCTCGTACTAACTCTTTAATCTCTCCCAGTTCAAAAAAGCTCTGAGATTTCTGCATTCGTCCAAAATTCCATTTACCCATCCCCAGTTTCCCTTATTCCACCATCCCTCCATGAACTCTGGATTTTTTTTTTCCCCTTTATTCATTCACAGGATGAGGGCATTGCTGGCCAGGCAGCATTTATTGCCCAGAGGGCAGTTAATAGTCAACCACATTGCTGTGGGCCTGGAGTCACATGTAGTCCAGACCAGGTAAGAATGGTAGTTTCCTTCCCTAAATTAGTGAACCAGATGGTTTCCCCCCGCCCCGCCAAACAATCAGCAACAGACTCACAGTCATCATTAATTCCAGATATTTATTGAATTCAAATTCCACCATCTGCCATGGTGGGATTTGAACCTGGATCTCTGGATTAACAGTCCAGCGATAATACCACTAGGCCATTTACCTCCAGTGTTTACCACTTCACTCTCTATAAGACACTCCTCAAAACCTATCGCTTTGAACTGAGATTCCGACACTTGATGTCATTTCTATTTATGTGGCGTTTTTTGTTTGATATCACTCCCGTGAAATACCTTGAGATGTTTGATTGCTTTAATGGTGCTGTGTGAATACAAATTTTTGTTGCTGTCTTAGCTGGAATTCAAAAGGAAATGGTTTCAGTTTGATGAACATTCACGATTAAAGTGCCATAGCTCTAATTATCCCCAACCGGATGTTGTTGCTTGTTTAATGAAAATTTGTGAACAGTGACTGGTCCAAAGGTTAGCAAGGAACTTGGATGTTGTTCAGAATTACCAGTGTCAGGAATACTTCCTTTCAAAAAGTTCCAGAACGGTAGCTTAAGTTTTGCCTTTTGACTGGGTCAGTTAAACGTTCACATTTCGGTTGATTCCAACGATAGAGCCAGTCTCTTTGGATTGCAGGTAAGTAGAGCTTCTAGACCAGCTCAGTAAACTCTGCATAAATTGTGTCAGCACAAAGACCGATTTGGCAGCACTGTGAAAGGTCTTTTTGTATTTGTAGTACACTTCATGGCGTAATTGTCTCAGACAGAAAAACATAAGATGCTGCGTCAATCTGTGCTTCATTACCCCGTGGGAAATTTTCATTTACAATTTGCTAGTTGTACGACTCTTACATTAACCTGCTCAGTATAGGGTGCAATAACTGACATTGAGAAACATTGCAAAGATTGAGAAGTTGAGGTAAAAATGATTGTTCGGTAGGCAGCAAATGGAAAAATCAATTGCAGAAAACAAATAGCGCGAACCAAGTTTATCAGCAGAGGTGAACACTTGATTTGTATTTTTTTTTTATTGAAAATGACAAGTTGCATTTTTGTTGCGGGATTAACACGGGGAGTGAGTCATTTTGCTGAAGGTACATTCTTGGCTGATTGTCTGCCGATGCTTCATCCTGAACTGTTTTTCTCGGTAGTTTTTATTCCCATTGCCTTTCGTTCTCAGGAACAGGTCAGGAGGTAGGCCCCACGTCGACTTCAGCTGGTACCACGATGAAACCCATGCTGTTGGACGAGATTTTGGAGCACATATTTGCTGGTTAGGAATGCAAAGTGGGTGCAAAGAGACTACAAGGATAGACAAGGAAGACAAAAGACAAAGAGAAAAAAAGAAATCAATACATTGCTTAACATGGAGAAAATATAGGTTAGTGAGCATAAGATACGGGACAATGTACCCACCGATTTCCAAATGCTGTGCAGAGCCTGTTTATTGGAATATATAGTCCCTCTAAGACTTCTACATAATCCCTCATGCTCACATGTTAAAGTCATCACTTTCGCATGCAATCCATTTGTCTCTGCATGAAGAGTTTTGAACTAGTGCATGACCACACAACTGTGCAGTTTTGGGGGAATGTTGATGGTGGATGAACGATACAAAACTTGGAAGCATTGTAAAATATAAGGAAGGTAGTGTAGATCTTCAAAAGGATAATGTGGAATCTCACAAGGCGATCAATTGCACCACTTCAAAGGACAAGGGCACCAAATGCATGGGAGCACCAACACTCTCAGGTTTCCCTCAGCCGCACACCATCCTGACTTTGAACTATATTACCCTTCCTCAATCGTTGTTGGGTCAAAATCCAGGAACTGCCTTCCTAACAGCACTGTAGGTGTAGGCAAATTTCATAGACTGCAGTGGTTCATGAAGGCAAGCTTATCATTGCCTTCTCAAGGATAACTGCTGGCCCAGCAAACAATGCCCACATCCTTTGAAGGTTGGTGCTATGGGCTGAAAAGTAATAGATGAAATTTAATGCAGATGAGTGTAAATTGACTCATTTCATTTGGAAAAACAGGAGCTCAGATCTTCTGATCCAGCTTGAAATCCTTGATGAGCAGGATGTGAGAATTGATGTGGAAGCCATGCCTCCTTTTTATAACACTAGCTACCGTATTTTGCTAAACAAACTTGGTTAAAGAATCCAAATCCTCTTTGAGTAGTTAAAGAGAGAAGGCAATTGCGTAAGGGCTGAAGGATATCAGGTGAATGGGTGAAGTACAGCATGTATGAGTGAGTTAGGTGGGTGATGGTTAGGGTGACAGCTGGGTGAGAGTTGTAGAAAGGCAGTACGTAGAGTAAGTACGTAAGTACGTAGACTGGCAGGTAGGTGAGGCAGTGGGGTGGATGGTGGGTAGTGAGATAGGTGGATGAGAAAACAGGGTGGCAAGTGTGTGAGGGAGTAGGGTAATAGATGGGAGGGTGTGGGGATGGTGGGCAGATGGATGAATGAGGGGGTTGGTTTGGACTGTGGGAGGGTGTTTGGTTGTTTGGGAGGTGTTGGAGGGTTGGGGGCTTAGCCAGTGATGTGGATTATAGTTGGTTTGGTTTAGTGGAAAGTTCGGTAGTGGGCTAGGATCTTGGATCAGGTTGGGTGGGGTGGGTCAGGGGATGTGGTGAAGTGTAGTCATCAGTTCAGGGATAGTTGGGTTAAGATGCAGGAGACTAGGCACGTATTAGGTGTTTAATTGGAGCGGGTTGGGAGGCAGTTGTATTGGGTTGATGGGAGTGATCTAGTCATGTTGGGTAGTGAGGTGATGAGGATACAGTTGTTGATGTTTGTGGTGTAGTTGGGTATAATTGGCTGTCAGCCAGTATTGGGTGGGGGAGTGCTTACAGTGGGGAATTGGTGGATGATTGGTGGTGTTGGAAGCATAGTTATTCAGGTGTTAGAACTGGTTTTCATCCATTTAAAATTTCCTGGATAACAGTCTGGTTCAGTAGCCTCCAAAGTTTACGCCTCTGAGCCAGATCTGGAATCATTTTCAAAGTGTTCCAGACATTGCGTAATTGCTCATTCAACATTAAAACTTCCCAGGCAATCCTCTGATAGACTTCCAAGGTGTCCCCGTGTACATCATCCAGGGTAAGTCTGATCTCTGACTATCTGGAGACTGGAAAATCTGAAGATGACAGGAGGTTGACAGCATGATTAAAAAACACATGGAGAGTATAGTCTTATAATATTTCTACATTAAAGTTAAAGCTTGGTATAACTCACTTTACTGTGTATAGTTGTATTTGTATTAATATGCAGTAAATCAATTTCTAAAGAAGCCTAAGCCTGAACAGAATTCTTTCTCTTTATATTTCAACAGTAAGATTAGAACCTGGTATGGCTCCCTTTATTGTGCATAGTTGTATTTTGTGTTACTGTGTAATGAACAGAGTTCTAAAGAAGCCTAAGCTTGAACAGAATTCTTGACCTTGCCTTTTCCTTGACCATTCTGTCTCAAACCGAAACTCTTACGTCTGGACATAAAAACACATGACAAGTCACTAAGTTATGGAATGCAGTGGCTGAAAGTGTGTTGGAGGCAGGTACAATCAAGAGGGAACTAGATTATTATCTGAAAAGGAAGAATGTGCAGGACTGTGAGGAGAAGGCAAGGAAGTGGCACAAGGTAAATCACTCCATCAAAGAGCCAGGAATGACATGGTGGAGTAAGTGGCCTCCTTCTGTGCCATAGCCATGATTCCATAATTCTGTCAAGGAGACTTGATACAAGTTTCGATACACGCAACAAATGTCAATACTCTCAGACTCTTTCGTCACCATGTGGGATGTACAGATTTTCAACTGAATTCTCTGTATATTCTACGAGAGCAATGCAGCAATCTGTGTACATTTAAATCCATTCATCTTTTTTCAAAGTTGAGATACGTTATTATGATAATCAGCTGCTCAAATTGGTGTACAGTGAGTGTGGGGTCAGTGTATTGTAACTGTGTGAGCTCCAAGTGGATTGCCATCTGTTGCATACTATCAGTTTCAAAGGAGTGTGGTAGCATTTGGAAATAGAGTTGTAAACCTGTGCAAGGTTCAGGGACTGTTTGATGCTTGGAGATTTATTACCAGTATCCTGAATGATTATGTAGATTCCAGCTGTTTAGTTACTCCAAGAAACATTGGTGTTGTCATTGACGCAGGCTGTCTTGTTATTGGGTACATTAAGTGTTAATGTCCTCTATTCAGTTTGTAGAATCATAAAGCACTGAAGGAGACAGTTAGGCCCAAAGCGTTTATACTGTCACTTTTGAAACAGCTATCAACTAGTTTACCATTAGCCCTGTAATTTTCTACCCTTCATTTGACAATTACTTTTGAATCAGCTGCCGTTACCCTTTCAGGCAGTGAATTCTGCATCTCGATAACACATACAGAAAATTATTCTCATTGCCTTCCCTCTAGTCTTTTTGATAATGTTCGCTGGGTTTTGAATGTGCAGGGCTATGAGGAGAAGGATATAGAAACAGTTTCTCCCTATTTTTGCCATTAAAATTGTACATTATTTTGAAAACTCAGAAATCTTTTCTTTTACTTCTTTGCTCTAAGGAGGATATTCCCAACTTCTGCAATCTTTCCACATAACTGATATCCCACACCACCAGTACCATCTAAGTTAGCCTTCTGTGAAACCTCTCAAGGACCTTGACAACATTCCTAAATGTGGTGCAGTGAAAGACCACAGTACTCCATCTGAGGCTGAAACAGTATTTTATAAAGGTTTAGTTGCACTGAGAAATAGTGTTGGATTCAATAGCTGTGATTGGACTCTTTCACATCCTTAGGTTAGGGAGAAGAAAAACCAATTGGGATTTCTTCTTGATGCTGTTTTGTGATGAAATAGAAAAGTGTGAATCTGATAGTTGGTTGATGCCAGAATCAGATTTGTGCTCCAGGGTGAACGCACATAATGGTGTGCTAATAAGTGACTGAATTCACTGTCAGGCATCTTGATAAATGTAATTGGAAGGGAACAGTTGCAGTGCAAGGGGATGAAATGACATGTTGCTACAAGTTACCTATTCCCATCAGGGGCCATCTAGTGGTCAGTTTATGATATTGAAGCAAATATTTTCTACTCGATCTGTTTGTTCAGAGATGTTATTACACACCCAAGGAGCAGGTGGGACTTGAAACCAGGTCTTCTGGCCCAGTAGGGACACTACCACTGCACCACAAGCACTTTCCAATGTAGAAGTAGACATTTTATAATGAACCTCTTCAGAAACATTGATAGCACAATGTGGAGCTGGAGGAACACACGCTGCCTGGCCTGCTGTGTTCCTCCAGCTCCACACTGTGTTATCTCTGACTCCAACATCGGCAGTTCTTACTATTTGTCCAGAAACATTGTTATGCGCCTGCGGAGTGGGGACTTGAACCAGGGAACTATTAGCCCAGCCGCAGGGACAATACCGCTACAGTGCTTCCCTTGCCTGCCAATATGGGAGTACCATACATACCAAACTCAAAACAGGTGATAAGCCATATGTGAGGTACTTCAGGTCAATTGATACATTTGGAGCCAACCCCAAAATGATCTCTGAATTTGCCAGTCATATAAAAGGGGAGCTATCTTCCCATCCACAAAGTACTACCCTAGTTCAAATCTCCATTTAAAAAGCTGACAAGGGAGATGATTTTATCCTGAGCTATAAAGCTGTGCCCCCACCTCTTATGAGCTAGGGTGAAGGTTTTATTGTATTCTTGTTTACAGAGACGGGACCATATTTCATTCATAATACCCAGCTTGGTCCTGAGAGTGGACGCATCTAATAGAGGTTTTGCACAGATTTGTGTGCAACACAAAATGAGTGCACAGAATGCACTCATTCTCAGAGGTTTTGTTTTGGTTAAGGGCTTGTTCAAAAACAATCAAAACGTTTCATTCTTGTTACAAGCCTGTTTATGAAAATATGCAGTTCAGCTCACCTACTGTCGTACACAAAGATAATCATCACATTATTGAGACAGCTCTGAAAGGGAGAGCAAGATCCCCTTCTTGAGGAAAGATGCCTATTCTGAAATATGAACAAAATGATTCACTTCTGCAAAATAGTAAAAATCCTTACCTGACTGAAGAATAGGGCGTGTAGTTTTCTAGTAAATGACTGCAACTGTTTCTTGAGCATAGTAAATTCTACAGCGCACCAGGTCTTTAGAAGCTGGACACTTTTTAATGATGACTGATAATTAAGTTGATGCAAACTTTTGTTTCTGTATTTAAACGTGCAGTAGACAAGCACAAGTACTGATGAAAACAGTTACGTAATTGCACAAAACCAGTGCAAATTCATTTGCCAAAGTTGGTCAGTTTTTAGCTGCAGTACATGGCTGTGAATTGGCTGTGTAATATGTTGGTAAAGTGTTGAAGTGTTTAAAGTACAAGCTCCCTCCAGATTTGTGTCCTTGACCCCACTCTTATTAAAAAAAAAAGTGGGTGGGCTGAGGCACCTAATATTTATCAGTAAACAAGTATAATGTTTTTAAACTATTCTGTTAGATTAATTTTTGCAAGTGTCTTTTTTTTAGGTAGTGAGAGGTTATGATCTGGAATATACTGCCTAAAATGGTGATTGCAGCAGCTTCAGTAGATACTTTCAAAAGGGACTTGGGTAAATAAAAATGAGACTAAAAATGCGCAATCCATTTTTGTTCTGTGGTAGCATAAAATTGTATTTAATGAGAGTTAAAGTTCTAAAAAAACATTAAGACGTTGATTCTAAATTATCCATCAATTAGGAAAATTCCCAAATCCCGTCAACTAATCAGTGCAAGATTACAATCGTTCAGCATAATTTCAAAACATATTTTTATCAGGTTTCTGAGTCTAACTTGATATTTGATGCCTTCAGATTCTTGTCAGACTGACAATGCTAATCAAAAAGCAGAAGTAATAGGGTAAACTATGTTGAACTAGGGGAAGGAATTTCAGAACCTGTGCAGCTTGTCTGAATGTCTTTCCCAAAAGACTAAGTGAACAAAATGGCAGATCAAAGAGGACAATCAAAGCCTTTATCTCAGAACCAAAAGGACTTTTATGTCTCCCAGCTTTGGGCCTGCTCCAAGGTTCTGTAGAGAGCAGTCAGCTGACCTATCTAATAGATCTCTATATTATTTACACGCTGAGTAAATTCACTCTATTTGCCCTTTCCTCCTCCGAAATAGAAACTTGGCAAAATTCCTTCAATGGTCCCTGAGGAATTTTTCTGTTGCTTGTTTTTTTCAATGTTTTATTTTGCACAGATAGAAGTTTAAGTTTCACATTCCTTTAACTTGTTAAATACCCATTAAGGCCAGCGTGTGTGTTGATCAGACAGATACAACCTGCTGTGAAACCTGAATTTGAACACAATAGCAATGGAGGGTCTTGTGGCACTTCTGACCCAAAAGGCCCGGGTTCAAGTTCCAACTGCTCCAGAGGTGTGTCTGAACAGGTTAATTGTAAATATCTAAACACTGTATACAATATAAGTCCTGACCCCACACCAGTTTTACTCGGGGTTTTTGAAATGATAAGTGATCCAGAAGCATTGTCGGGTTACAAGTTGAACCATTAATTCTTGGTGCAGGAAGGTAAAATGGGACCTGAAGTAACTAGCTGATTCCTAGGAACAGGAAAAAGTAGAACTTTCACTCCTGTCCCTCAAATGGCTTGTTTACCATTGTGAGGCAGCCTGTAAAAACATGGACAATAGTTAAGAATGTGTTAAAGGCTGTGAACTTCTAACATTACAAAATTTTTCAATATGCAATGTGAACAAAAAAGGGGGTTGGTGTAATTTTGTACCTTTGTACATGAGGTATGAGTAGTGTTGCCAAGACTGTGGAAGTTAATCAAGTTAGTCATGCATTGCATTTTTCAATTGTGGTGAGGATGCTCCTTCAATATTTTTAGGTAGGGAGTTCCAGAATTTTGAACTAGTGATGAAGAAAACATACACTATGAATGCCCAAGCCAGGATGATGTGTGACTGAAGGACAGCCTGGAGTGATAGTTTTCCCATATAGCTGCTGCTTTTCTGCTTCTAGGTGTGGAGATCACATCTGGGAAGTGCTGCTGGAAATCTTGGGGATATGCTGCACATAGAGTCATACAGCACAGAAACAGACTCTTCGGTCCAACTACCCATTCTGACCAGGTTTCCCAAACTAAGCTAGTCCCAGTTGCTTGCATGTGGCCTACATCCTTCTAAACCTTTTCTATTCATGTACCTATCCAAATGTCTTTTAAATGTTGTAATTATACCTGCATCAACTACTTCCTCTGGGCAATTCATTCCACATACAAACTACCCTCTGTGTGAAAAAGTCGCCCCTCAGGTCCCTTTTAAATCTTTCTCTTCTCATCCTAAAATTATGCCCTCTAGTTTTGAACTCTCCCACCCTTAGGAAAAGAGCTTTACTATCCATCTTATCTGTGCCCCTTTAGATTTTATAAACTTCTATGAGGTCACCCCTTAACCTCCTACGCTCCAGTGGAAAAAATCCCAGCCTATCCAGCTTTTACTTATAACTCAAACCCTCCAGCCCTGGTAACATTCTTGTAAATCTTTTCTGAATCCTTTCCAATTTAATAATATCCTTCCTATAGTAGGGAAACCAGAAATGTACACAGTACTCCAAAATTGGCCTCACCAGTGTCCTGTACAAGTGCGATATGATGTCCCAACTCCTATACTAAATAGTCTGAGAAATGAAGGTAAACGTGCCAAATGTCTACCTGTGACACAACCTACTAAGATCTATGTACCTGAACCCCTCGGTCTGTCTTTCGACAATAGTCCCTATAGAATCCTACCATTAACTCTATAAGTTCTGCCCTGCTTTGTTTTACCAAAATGCAATACCTCGCATTTATCCAAATTAAATTCTATCTGCCACTCTATTGGACCGATTGATCAAGATTCCTTTGTAATCTTAAATCACCTTCTTTACTACCTACTTTACCACCAATTTTGGTAACGTCCACAAACTTCCTGGCCATGGTTCCTAAATTCTCATCCAAATTGTTTATATAAATGACAAACAACAGTGGACCCAGCACCGATCCTTGCGGTACACCTCTGGCCACAGGCCTCCTGTCCAAGAAACAACCCTCCACCACCACCCGCTGTCTCCTACCGTCAAGCCAATTTTGTAACCAATTGGCAAGCTCTCCCTGAATCCTGTGCGATCTAATTTTACTAGTGAGTCCACCATATGGAATCTTGTCAAAAGCTTTACCGAAGTCCAACGTCTACTGCTCTGCCATCATCTTTCTTCTTGGTCACATTCTCAAAAAACTCAAATCAAGTTTGTGAGACATGATTTTCCACACATTAAGCCATGTTGACAATCCCTAATCAGTCCTCGCCTCTCCAAATGCAAATTCCCTTCAAAAACTTACCCACCACTGATGTCAGACTCACTAGTCTATGGTTCTCAAGCTTCTCCTTGCAGCCTTTCTTAAATAAAGGCAGAACATTACCTACCCTCCAGCCCTCTGGCACCTCACCCCGTGGCTGGGAATGATGCAAGTACTAGGGGCCCTGCCATTTCTTCCCTAGCTTCACACAATATCCTGTGGTACACCTGATCAGGCCGTGGAGATTTATCCACTTGTATGTTTTTTGTAAAACCTTCAGCCTCTCTTCTATAGGGTGGACACTTTTCAAGACATCAATATTTACTTCCCCGAATTCCCTAGTCTCCATGTCTTTCTCCACAGTAAACACTGATGCGAAATATTTGTTTTGTATCTCTCCCATCTCCTGAGATTCCACTCTTAGAGGACTTTGTTGATCTTTAATGGCCCCTAATCTATCCCTAGTTGCTCTTTTCCTCTTAATGTACTTGTAGAATCTCTTTGGATCATCCTTAGCCTTATCTGCCAAGCGTTTCTCATATCCCAAGTTTGCCCTCCTGATTTCCCTCTTAAGAATGCTCCTACTTTCCTTATACTCTTCAAAAGATTCACGTGATCCCAGTTTCTATACTTGAATATGCCTCTTTCTTATTCTTCACCAGAGGCTCAATATCTTTACTCATCCATTGTTCCCTTCTTCTACCAGCCTTATCGTTCAGTCGATCAGAAACATGCTGCCTCTGAGCTCTCGTTATCTCACTTTTGATAGCCTCTTACTTGCCAGTTGTCCCTTTACCTGGGAGCAGTCTATACTAACCAACTTTTGAAAGTTCCTGTCACGTATTGTCAAAATTGGTCTTACCCCAATTTAGAACTCGGCCTATCCTTTTCCATAACTATTATAAAACTAATAGAATTATGATCACTGGTCCTAAATTTCTCTCTCACTACCACTTCAGTCACTTGCCCTGCTTTATTTCCCAAGAGAAGACCTTTCTCTAGTATATCCATCTACATATTGATAAAGAAAATTTTCTTGAACACAATTAACAAGTTCCTCTCCATCCAAGCCCCTAACACTATGGCATTCCTAATCTATGCTTGGAAAGTCAAAATCCCCTACTATTATAACTATTATTCTTATAGATATCTGAGATCTCCCTACATATTTGCTCCACAGTTTCCCACTGACAAATACCCCAGGAATATCCTAAGTACAGAAGTAATGTTTTCCCGAATGAAAAACGTCACTCCCTCTCCTCTCTCACCTCCCTTTCTATCCTTCCAACAGCATCTAAACCTCAGAACATTGAGCTGCCAGTCCTGTCCCTCCCTCAGCCTGCTATGATATCCAGTCCCATGTTCCCATTCATGCCCTGAGTCCCATCCCCCTTACCTTTAAGACCCCATGCATTGAAATAAATGCAGTTTAATTCTTCAGAGTTACCTCGTTCTCTGACTTGCTATTGCCTGCCTTGTCTAATTAACCTGCTCTCTTTAACTTCCAAACCACTTCATCTGTCTCTGTATTCTCAGTACATAGGCTCCCAGAATGTACAAGCAAATCTCCCTACCAAGATGCTGATCCCCCTCCAGTCCAGGTTAAACTCTTCCCTTTGCGAACAGGTCTCTTCGGCCCCAGAAGAGGTCCCAATGATCCAAATAGTAAATGTGGTGTTAATTTTGGCTCAGTGGTAGCATGCTCATTCCGTAGGATTTTGCATATAGAGGCATACAGCGCAGAAACAGACCCTTCAGTCCAACTCGTCCATGTCGATATAGTTCACTTCCAACAGTGCAACACAGAAAAATGCTGCACAGTTGAAGGTGCTGTCTTTCAGAGGGGAGCATGTCTATTTCTCTCCTCAGTCAATCCACCAAGTGAATAGAAAGGAACTCAAGACTGAGATTCATAAGGAACTTACTTCTTGTATGTCTCAAAGCCAGCCCTGCTTCTCTGGCTGTGAACCAGAATTGAGTAGGAATGTGAAGGCCTGGCAATAACCATTGCCTGTGGAATAGGTTTTAAGGTGGCTTTTACTGTGAGAATCTTTACTCACGTCACAAGAGGAAGAAGGGATGATTTATGTGGTTTTTCTGATGTCAAATGGCCAGAGTTTTCGTTTGAATTTTCAGCCAATGATTGAGATGCACAATATGGACTCAAACATACCTTCTCAGATATGAACTTGGGAAAGCAACTGGTACCAAATTGTGACCAATGTCTGCAATACTTTAACTATGAACTTTTATTATGCATTCATAGAAACATAGAACATAGGAGGAGGAGGAGGCCATTCAGCCCTTCGACTCTGCTCATCATTCTTCACGATCATGGCTGATTGTCCAACTCAGTAGCTTAATCCTGCTTTCTCCCCATAACCTTTGATCTCATTCTCCCCAAGTGCTACATTTAGTCGCCTCTTGAATACACTCAATGTTTTGGCATCAACTACTTCCTATAGTAATGAATTCCACAAGGTCATCACTCTTTGGGTAAAGAAATGTCTCCTCATCTCTGTCCTAAATTGTCTACCCCGAATCCTCATACTGTGAACCCTGATTCTGGGTACACCCACCATCGGGAATATCCTCTCTGCCTCTACCCTCTCCAGCCCTGTTAGAATTTTATAATTGTCTATGAGATCCCCCCTCATTCATCTGAACTCTAGCAAAAATAATCCCAATCTAGTCAATCTCTCCTCATGTGTCAGCCCCGCCATCCCCGGAATCAGCATGGTAAAACTTTGCTGCACTCCCTCGAGAGCAAGGGCATCCTTCCTCAGAAAAGGAGACCAAAACTGCACACAATATTCTAGGTGTGGCCTCACCAAGGACCTGTATAACTGCAACACATCCCTACTCCTGTACTTAAAACCTTTCGCAATGAAGGCCAACATACCATTTGCCTTCTTTCTGCCTGTTGCACCTGCATGCTTACCTTCAGCGACTGGTGCACAAGGATACCTAGATCCCGCTGCACACTCCCCTCTCCCAATTTACAGCCATTCAGGTCGTAATCTGCTTTCTTGTTTTTGCTTCCGAAGTGAGTAACCTCGCAATTATCCAAATTATACTGCATCTGCCATTAGTTTGCCCACTCACCTAATCTGTCGAGATCATACTGAAGGACCTCTGCATCCATGTCACAGTTCACCCTCCCACGCAACTTGGTATCATCTGCAAATAGGTTATATTCTTCCTAGAATACACCTCCTCCCACCCACCTTCCTGCAAAAATGCCATCCCCTATTCCCAATTCCTTCGCCTCCGCCGCATCTGCTCCCAGGAAGAGGCATTCCACTCCTGTACATCTCAAACCTCCTCGTTTTTCAAGGACTGCAACTTCCCCCCTTTTGTGGTCGAGAATGCCCTCGACCGTGTCTCCCACATTACCCGGAACTCATCCCTCACACCACCTCCCCACAATAACAACCAAAACAGAATCCCCCTCATCCTCACGTACCACCCCACCAACCTCCGGATGCAACGCATCATCCTCTGACACTTCCGCCATCTGCAATCCGACCCCACCACCAAGGACATTTTTCCCTCCCCACCCTTATCTGCTTTCCGGAGGGACCACTCTCTCCGTGACTCCCTTGTCCGCTCCACACTCCCCTCCAGCCCCACCTCACCCGGCACTTTTCCCTGCAACCGCAGGAAGTGCTACACCTGCCCCCGCACCTCCCCCCTCACCCACATCCCAGGCCCCAAGAAGACTTTCCACATCAAGCAGATGTTCACCTGCACATCTGCTAATGTGGTATACTGCATCTGCTGTTCCAGTTGTGGCCTCCTCTACATCAGGGAAACCAAGCGGAGGCTTGGGGACCGCTTTGCAGAACACCTATGCTTGGTTTGCACTGAACAACTGCACCTCCCAGTCACGAACCATTTCAAGTCCCCCACCCATTCCGCAGATGACATGTCCAATCCTGGGCCTCCTGCAGTGCCACAACGATGGTACCCGAAGGTTGCAGGAACAGCAACTCATATTCCGCTTGGGAACCCTGCAGCCCAATGGTATCGATGTGGACTTCACAAGCTTCAAAATCTACCCTCCCTCTACCACATCCCAAAACCAGCCCAGCTCGCCCCTGCCTCCCTAACCTGTCCTTCCTTCTACCTATCCCCTCCTCCCACTCAGGCCCCACCCCCATCTCCTACCTACTAACCTCATCCCACCCCTTTGACCTGTCCGTCCTCCCTGGACTGACCTATCTCCTCCCTACCTCCCCACCTACACTCACCTTTACTGGCTCCATCCCCGCCTCTTTGACCGGTTTGTCTCCTCGCTATCTATCTTCTCCTCTATCCATCTTCTATCCGCCTCCCCCTCTCTTCCTATTTATTTCAGAACCGTCTTCCCCTCCCCCATTTCTGATGAAGGGTTTCGGCCCGAAACGTCAAGTTTTCCTGCTCCTATGATGCTGCTTGACCTGCTGTGTTCATCCAGCCCCATGCTTGTTATCTCGGATTCTCCAGCGTCTGCAGTACCTTTTATCTCTGACACATGAGACCTTCTTTGGTACAATGGCAATCATAGCAGCTTTTGACCTGGTTTTAATGGAGAATACATCTGTATACTTTGAGTTGAATTGAAAGATAGCTATGGGCCTGAAATGTCACGACAAACCCTGATTTTGTTTAAAGTTAACAGCCTGGTGCTCAAATATCTCCATGACCCAACCCCTCACTTTTCTGTGGAATTACCTCAGTCCAACAACCCTTTACAATTGTGATGCCTCAATTCTGTTCTGTTGCACATTGTCCTTTCCTTTCACACTACTATTCGGCCTTCACCTGCATGAGGCCTACATTCTAGAATTGCCTTGCCAACCTCTCTAACATTCTTTCTGTTCTCCTTTTAAAGATACTTCGTAAAAACATACCTCTAATATCAAATGTGGCTCAGAATGCATCTGTTAATAATCCCGTGAAGTGCCATTTGATACTTTACTACTTTAAAGGTGCTATATAAATTCAGGTTGTTGTTCAACTCAGGAGGTGGAAAATGTGGCTGGATGGGGGTCAGCAAATGCCACCAGAGGAGAACGAAGAAACAAAATAATTAGAAGAGACCAAGTTTTAGGAGGTACCCAAGGCAAATAAAAGCTGCCACATATCCAGGAGTGGGAAACAGTCTCCAGAAACTAATGATTAATCTCTAAGGCACTGGCGTGTTTAAGAAAAAAAAACCTAGGGAGAAATCATAGTAGCATCGAAGTTTTATCTGGTATTTCCTTTGATCACTTTCATTTTAAGGGTGCAGTGTTTTTGGAGGAGGGTAGGCAGTTTGAAAAATTACCGTTTTGGATTTGTTGAACTTTATCCAGTTAAGTATCAAAGTTTCTTCGCCCTGTCCCAATTAGGAAGGTAGTGTGTCCAGAAAATGCACAGTTTGGGCGTGTGTGGAGTGTGTGATGATTTAAGCTGAGAGACCATGTGAGAAAGCCTCCAAAAATTCTCCCAACCAAAGTTGGAAACATGAGGGGAATGAGAGACCTCAACTTGCCTTCTAGAGCTTGCAGAACCCCTGCTGTGATTAAAGTAGACAAGCGTCATGAGCCACATAGACCCTCCCCACCCAGTTTTTTGTAGGTCCAAAATGATTAGCTCGCAAGGCAGGTTTCAGTCATCAAGGTGACTCCTGAATCTGTCCCCAGAGGAGAGATAAGAAATGTCCTCAGGATAAAGCACTGATTGGCAGCTTCTAGGTCCCAGACCTGTGTCTACCCTGATTACTCCCTAAATCCCACACTGGAGGTCTCAGAGGCAAATCATGGCATGGGCTAGAAGGAGAGAAACGAGGAAACTTCCTTTGGTTTGTCTGTCTGCTTCCTAGTGTCTGGATGATTCTTTCAGAGGGCTTACGGTTCCCCATCGCTTTCTTCATAACAGCATCATAGCCAATCAGAGTCGACATGCCAACCTTTCAAGGTCTTTTCTCCTGTAGTATAAATTGTTGTGATTGTTTGAAATTTAATGTACTTGTGCTTATTTTTAATAACCCTGTGGAGCTGGAGGAACACAGGAGGCCAACAGGTATAAACCCGAAACGTCAGCTTTCCTGCTCCTCTGATGCTGCCTGGCTGCTGTGTTCCTCCAGCTCTACACTGTGTTATCTTAGACTCCAGCATCGACAGTTCTTACTATCTCTCTGCTTATCTTTATGTCTGCAAGATGATTTAGCTTCAGCAAGGTGACTCTGTTTTCAGTAATGTCCAAGTTCTGTACCACCAAGTAACAATGAGATCCCTGTGATAACATTTAAATAATCCAATATAATGATGTCGATTGAGGGATAAATATGTTCAGGGCATCAAGGCAAACATCTATGCTCCTCTTCTTGTGGTGGCCGTGGAATATTTTTAATTCACTGTTTGTCACAGATTGGATCACCACACAGTGGGTATAGGCTCAATTCTACCTGGGTCAAATGTTGTGGTAATGTGAATAGTGGATGAATGGAGAGCAGAAACATGTCTGTTAAGTGAAACACTCAGGAGGGAGATCAACATCAGGCCGCTTTTGGAGCAAGGACTGTCATTGATAAAAGGTAACACTCTGTTTTCTCTAAAGGGGTAGCATGGTGGCTCAGTGCTTAGCTCTGTTGCCTCACAGTGCCAGGGACCCAGGTTTGATTTCGGCCTTCGGTGACTGTGTGAAATTTGCACATTCTCCCCGTGTCTGTGTGGGTTTCCTCCCACAGTCCAAAGATGTGCAGGTTAGGTGGATTGGCCATGTTAAATTGCCCATAGTGTCCAGGGGTGTGCAGGCTAGGTGGATTAGCCGTGGGAAGTGCAGGGATAGGGTCGGGGAATAGGTGTGGGTGGGATGCACTCAATAGACTGAATGACCTGCTTCCACACTGTGGCAATTCCATGATTATATGTTCATAACTGGAAAAGTAACACAAGTGCACATAGAGTACACCTTGGATATTGGCCACTGAAGATAGGCTTTCACTCATACATTTATTAGGATTTAAAAAGAATTATCACAGAATGTGGGTGTCACTTGCTAGGCCAGCATTTAATGGTTATTCCTAATTTCCTTTAAGAATTTGGCCACGTCATAAAAATACAATTGATTTTCAACTTCAGTCATCTGATTTTAATACCTGAGACCCTCTTGCACTAAAATAGTTTTAAGAACATAGAACATAGAACAGTACAGCACGATATAGGCCCTTTGGCCCACTCTATTGTGCCGAACTTTTACCCTAATCCTAAATTCTATCTAACCTCCACCCCTACCTTATACTATCATCCATGAAGGAAATGGTCACAACAATAGGCTGACCACAGGTTAATCCACCTTTGTGAAACTAATGTGAGATAACAAAGGCAGTTTAAACTAAAATTTACTTTTACACAAATCATTACAAGTCAGTTTTCTATCTCCCATTTGATTTACACCATTATGGAAAGATTTCACAATTTAGAGGTAAGAATGCAACTTGCAAATTATCCAGCTCACAGAACAATGAGCCTAGACGTGGGAATACAGAAATGAGCTGATTTATTTTGAAGCATTTGCTTTGGCAGAGCAACAGAGAGATTTGAAACTGGAACAAGAGAGAGCTTGGTGTCTATCTAATTGTTTTCTTTTAGTCCCTCTCAAAGGGAACATCTCATTGATAAAGCAAATTAGAGAAACATCCTTTCACCTAGAATTCAAAGAAATCTACAATAGTTGTTGCTGCCGAGGATACAAGACGTCAATTAAAAAAAATGTGGTCCCAGGTGACAATCTAACACTTCAAGGGCACCCTACATATCTTTAAATTGATTTATTTAAATCCTACATTTTGTAGTAGGCATTCTTCCTTCTATAAAACTTTATACTTGTGATTGTGCATGTGTGATTGATGTTCTCAGGGTTAGCAAATAACTAAATTTCAATTTCTTTCATGCAAGAAAACATTGTAATTGTTGACTTGCTCGTCAAGCTGGTAGTTTGTTCAAAAACGTTTTGTTACCATGCTAGGTTACAGCATCAGTGAGCCTCTGGTCAAGGGTTGGTGTTCTCTCCCATTTGCCATTTGTGCGTCTTGGTTTGTTTGGGTGGGTGGCATCACTTCCAGATTTGTTAGTGGTTGGTATATGGGGCCCAGTTCTACAAGTTTGTGAATGGGATTCCGGTTTGAGTGCCATGCCTCCAGAAATTCTCGTGCGTGTCTTTGCTTGGCTTGTTCTAGGATGGTCACATTGTCCCAGTCAAATTGGTGTCCCTCTTTGTCCATGTGTGTTGAAATGAGTGATAGTCAGTCATGGCTCTTGGTAGCTAATTGGTGTTCGTGAATCCTGATGGCTAGTTTCCTTCCGGCTTGCCCTATGTAATGTTTTTGTCAGTCTTTGCACGGTATCTTATAAATAACATTGGTTCTGTTAGTTGTGGTTGTCGGATCCTTTATTCTTATCAGTAGTTGTTGTAGTGTAGACTACCGTGATTTCTAAAGGGTGGAGTAATCTGGTGGTCATTTCAGATACGTCCGTATGGAAGGGTGACTAGTGTCTCTGGATGTGTTGTGCCTTCCTGTTGTGTAGGTATCAACGGATTATGCTTTTTGGGTAATCGTTGTTTCTAAAGATGCTGTATAGGTATTCATCCTCGACTTTGCGTAGGGTGGCAAGTTACCAGTAAGCAACTTCATTTCATACATGAATGCATCAGAAAATAAGTACTGCCACACAGTGTAAAATACAAGCCACCGCTAAAAAACCCACAAGCATGGAAAACAGCTGAACAGAACGGCCGCAGAATGCTACGAGTAATGAGTAATGATGCCCACAACTGCCTTCACAGATATGAGCGGGAAATTGCACGCCAAAAAACTTTGTATTCAAACTCGACCAGCCGAGAATGGACCTCAAGACTAGAATGAGCTATTACCATGAAACAACAGAAGACCAAGACCAAGACCAAGAAAAGACAGGCTCTATGGGAGAACCTGGCTAAGCTTACCCACAACAATGACACAGACAGATCAGGCACTTGGATAAGGAACTTATCTGACCGGCCACTCATAGACACTGAAAAAGCCAAATGAAATGGGATTAAACTATAATCACAGAGAGGCTAATAAAACTGGTTTCCTGGCTACAAAGCACATCAGCAACTGCATCAACAACCTGAGCTACAAATCTTCTCAAAAACCTTGAAGAAAACATTGTATTTGGCTCTCCGTTTATTTCTGGTGAACTAACAAAACACATTTTTATTGGAGTGAGAATTTGAAATCTTTGCTGTGGCCAATTGAGGGGATCAAAAAGAGGAAAGCCGACTTATCCCCTCATCTTGTCATAACAGTGGGGTGTGTTTTCTTGAAACAATGTGCCCGTGTTGTGTAGGAACACCATAATGCACTGACGAAGTGAGTTCCAGGAATTTGACGCAGTAACAATAAAGGAATGGCAATATAGTTTTACGTTGGGATGGTGTGAGGTTTGAAGGGGAACTTGCAGTTGGTGATGTTCCATGCATCTTTTACCTCGTCCCTGTAGGTGGCAGAGGTCATGAATTTGGAAGGCTCTCATGAAGCAGCCTTGGTGAATTGTTACTGTGCATCTTGTACACTGTATACACTGTTGCCACTCTGCACTGATAGTGGGAAGTGTGAATGGTGAAGGTGGAGAGTGAGGTTTCAGTTAAGTAGGCTGCTTTATCCTGGATACTGTTGAGATTCTTAAGTGTTTTTCAAAGGGTATGGGGTAAAAATGGTAACATGGTAGAGTGGATAATGAGCCATGATCATATTGAATCATGGAGCCAGGCTTGAATGTTCGAATGGCTTACAACTGTTCTTATTTTCTATGTTCGGTGTTTCTACGTTGTGTTAATCCAAGGAAGTGCAGTATATTCCATCACAGTCTGGACTTGTATCTGCAGACTGTAGACAGACGTTGGGAGAGACAGGAGGTGAGTTCTCACCTTAGAATTCCTGGTCTCTAATCTGCTGTTGTAGCCAATTGTTTATTTGGCTCATCCATTTAAGATTCTGGTCAATGGTAAGCTTCTGGATGCTGATAGTATGGAATTCAGTGACTGTGATGCCACTGAATGTCAAGGTAAAATAGATTTTCTTTTGCTGGAGCTGGACACTGCCTGTCATCTGTGTGATGTGACTGATACTTGTCAGTTATAATCCCAAACCTGGAGATTACCCAGATTTTGTTGCATATGGACACAGACTGTCAGTCCTGACGAGTGGTAAATGGTGCCGAACACTGTGTAATCATTACCCAATATCTGCACTTCTGACCTTACAATGAAGAGAAAGTCATTGTTGATGCAGCTGAAAATGTTTGGGTGTAGGACACATTACTTTGAGGAATTGCAGCATTGGTGTTCTGGGACTAAAATGATTGACCTCCAGTAAAACCAACCTTCCCCCTTTTTGCCAGGTATGACTGCAACCAGTGGAGAAATTTCCCTTGATTCCGATCAACTTCAATTTTGCGAGGTCTCCATGATGTCATATTCTCTCAGATACAGTCTTGATATCAAGGGCAGTCATTCTAACCTCACTGTTGGGTTCAGCTCTTTTATCTGTATTTGTACTAAGGTTGTAATGAAGTCAGGAGATGGAAAAACGTTATTAAGTGCCAGCAACCAGATTATTGCCGAGGAAGTGACAATTACTATCACCCATTGGTGACACCTTCCATCAGAATGATCCTTCATTGTAGAGTACGGTGTGCAGCTCCTCAACAGTAACTTGTTACAGAAATACAGTGGTGTGTGTGAGCAAGATATTGAGGCTGCGCAGTTACAGCCATGTACTGAGTTTCTCGGTTGATTTAGTATCAATGCGAGGGTTGAATGAAAAAGCAAAAAGCTGCAGATGTTGGAATGCTGAAATTCATAGAAAAGTTGCTGGAAGCATTCTGCCATTCCGACGGTATCTGTTTGAGGAGATTAGGGGGAATCAGTGGGGGATATTATAGTCTAAGCCCTAAGATGTGGAGCTGGGTACATTTTATTTGAATTTAGCCAAGACAAATGATTTGGGGCAAAGTATGAAACTGGCATTTTGCCTGATCCTGAGACATAACCAAGAACTGCAGATGCTGGAGTCAGAGGTGGAGATTTTCCCTGATCCTTTGGGATACCTTTCTGGCATATTAGGTGAAAATGACTACCATTGATTTTAGGAATAGAGTCTTCCTGAGAATTAAGATGCATGTTCAGGGATGGCGTGTTGAGGAAAGGTTCACAGGTGTGTGAAGAGTTTGGAGTATCTGGACAGTTTGACTGGGGGAAGACGGGTGTGTGGGGATGGTGAAAAAGAGTTGGAGCACCCCTGGTATGTTGATTTGGAGAGATAAATGGAAGTGCTGGAGGCCCTGTGGTAGGTGAATTGGGATCTAATCTGGACCAAACGGTGCATTTTAATGTCGGTCACTGATTCCTTCACTCCAGTCAGATGTTGCACAGTCAGAATAAATAGCCACTTGGCTATATGATTTAACCTTGGCGCTGTTTTCACTGTGAATGTAATGGTGCTTTTCTTTGCACAGTGTGTGGGAAACAAAAGATTAATACGTGCAGCTTGATCTGAGAAGGGTAGAAAGTGTTCACAAATAGCCTGATAAAAGATGCAACTTTAGTGTGTGACGGCAGGATCAGAGTGGAGGAGTTCACTGTACTTCATGACAGACTGTGTTGTGTTTAGTTTTGATTATAAAAGAATATTGAACATTTAGAATAAATTGCAACAAGTAAACAGTGTGCAATGATCTGAGAGAGACACAGTAAGCGCATTGTATTTTTCATTAAAGGAATATTGTCTTCATAAAAGTGTGTTTGAAGGATCCTCTTTCTTTCTTGACAAATTCATGATCAATGATGTTCTGATTAAAATGCCAAACACCACTTCTCTCAGTGAAAGATAATCATTTTTATTCAATTACATTATTGCTAATTTGATTCATTTTGGCTTTGCTTCATCCATTCTGCTCCTAGTTTTCTGCTTTCAGCTGTTACCTCCTTTCACATGATGAAGGTTCTGAAGAGGCAATAGTTTGGAGTTGTGTAGCACCAAGGGCCTTCATGAAGAATAATAAAGGAAAATGGATTCAGAAGTTATAGGAAGTGACTTTGACCGCAGCTTGGAAAGATAGGCTTTGGAAAGATTTCTAAAGGAAAGCTCTCTGAAGCACGAGAGAAGGTGTTCCAGGAAAGTCAAAACATTTCTGCCATTGAAATATGGAATGGACAAAGTCAGTGGCTGTAAAGGTTTTGAAAGTTTTAATGCAGGAGCTGTTTATCATGATCATTAGACATACAAGAAAATGGTGGGATTTGATGTCAAAGATGAGGCATTTGACTTGGATATTCATTGGGGAAAGCCAGTCAGTATAGGTGGACAAAGTTTGCATGACGGTTGAGCAGGGAATGATGTGTGAGAAGATGCAGACAACTGAATTCTGGCCCAGATGGAATTTTTGGAGGATGGACAATGGAAAACCAGCAGGCAGAGCATTGGATCACAAAGTTTGTACGTGATAAAAGGATTTTAGTAGCTCTAAGAAAGATGTGGACGGAGACCGTAATGCTATAGAGAGAGAAGCAAGCAGATTTGATCCTGTGGACGAGGAATCTGAGTTCAGAGTTAAGCATAATACCAAGGTGGCTATTCCACTGTGGATGGCAGACCTGTCATGCTGCTGATGTGATGCACATGAACATGTATAAGATTACTGGGTAATGACTCAGAATGGTACCTGTTGATTTATGATCCGTCCTTAGCCTCATGCCCTTGAGACTAAATTGTCACAATCCTTCAAGACCACACAGGCTGGGTTCAGTTTACTGACTCTAACCAAAGAATAGCAGAAAGTGTTGATGAATGCGCCTGACTGGGCTGTTCTGTTTTTATCTCATGATACAGCCCTCTCTGCCTCCTCTGTGCTGATTCAGATTGTTGTTGGCTTCATCTGAAGACCAAACTATGATAAAGTGTGTTAATGTGTTAGTGGGAATGAAACCTGAAGGCCACGTTTCTTTACCACACAAATGGCTTCTGTGCATCAACATCATCAGCTTAGGCGATAGGTTTACATTATGTGTTCAAGGCCAGTGCATATGCTAATGTATTACAATTATTTAATTTTATTTTAAGAGGCTGCTTTTTTTCCTTTTAGTTCCAAAGCAAAAATGAGCTCATTTTCTATCTACTGGTCAGTTACAATGATATGAAACAGTGTAGGGTTGGTCTAAAATCACAAGCACTTTTCTTATCAAATTAGCGTTGCTCTAAACATATGATGCCAGCACCAAGATGGGTGTCAACCAAGGTTAGATGGTTAGCAGACTGGGTCTAGTTTGGGAAGGCCGTAGGCCCAAGGCTTATTCCAGAGGCCTAAGCACCTGATTTGGTTGACAATTTAATGCATTATTATAGGAGCACCGTGCTGTCAGAGTTGTCACCTTTCAGATGAATGGTTAATCTGAGAAGCTGTTGCCCTCCAAAGTGATTGTAAGATATCCTGAAAAAATCTAGAATAACAGAAGTTTCCCCACTATCCTGGCTAATATTTATACCTGGCTAATAGATGTAAAAGTTTGTATGCATGTGCAAATAGATTCAAGAACAGCTTCTTCCCTGCTGTAATTAGACTTTTGATTGGACCTCTCAAATTTTAAATTTATTGTTGACCTCACTCTCTGAGTGCCTTCTCTGCAGCCGTAACATTGTGTTGTCCACTGTGTTCTATTACCCGATGCACTTTGTATGGTATGATCGGTCTGTATTGCACACAACACAAAACTTCACTGTACCCAGGTATATGTGACAGTAATAAATCAAATCAAATAATTATACCATAATTAACAACCAAAATAAAAGAGATCAATTTTTCCCTCCTTGGAGGCACCAAGAGAGGTGATGGGAAGGAGAAATAATGAGACGAGTTAGCCCTGGGGAGAAATTATCCATTTTACTAATCAGATCATAAGCAAGACTGTCTATAGGTGACTTTCTCAAGCCACTACCAGTAATCACTTAATGACGACTTAAGGCCTTCTATTTGCCACCTCCCTGACCTCCTGTAGGTGCAAACGTTGGTGTGTTCCCATCTGTGAAAGCAAGGCAAGCAACCCTGCCAGCTGGGTTGGGTTGCTTTCCAATTGCCTCAAGTAGGTAAAAAGTATTTACCTTCTTGCTGCTGGATTTATTGAGGTACTGAACTTTAGGACCCAGTTGCTGTCCATTTGAGGGATTTTGCTGTGCACACATTAGTTGCCACACTTAGCTGAAAAGAAATTGGCTACAATTTTTTAATAATTCATTTTCTACAGAGTACTTTGAGTTAGCTTGGAAAAGGTGCTATGTAAAGATAAATTATTTCTTTAAGTAAATCCTATTAGCATATCATCATACCCCTATAATATTTTTCCCCTTTGAGATCTGATCCCTCTTCTATTGTCATCAAGCTGACAATTTAAGCACTGATAAAAGTAAGTTTTCAAAGGCGTCATTAGGTATTCACTGTATGCATGGCTCTTCCTCAGCTCTGTATTCACTCTGTTTACCAATGTTCTTCAGTCAATAGAATCTACTACTTTGGCATTAGAATCAAAGAATCCCTAGGGAAGGGATTAGACTCATCAGGTTTACACTGACCCTGTGAAGAGTATCCCACCCAAACTCACCGCACTACCCTATCCCTGTTATTCTAAATTTCCCCATGGCTGACCCACTTACCCTATGTATCACTGGACACTATGGCCAATTTAGCATGGCCAATCCACCTAATCTGCACATCTTCAGGCTTTGGGAGGAAACCAGAGCGCCCAGAAGAAACGCACGCAGACACAGAGCATGTGCATACTCCACACAGACAGTCAGTGAGGGTGAAATTGAACCTGGCACTGTGAGGCAGCAGTGCTAACCACTAACATGCCAGCCCTATTGGCATTACAAATCTTTGAAGACCTCCTAGGAGTAAGCAGTGGTTTTTGTGCCATATGCTACAGGTAAAAAAGCTTAGGATGGGTGGAGTTCATGATGCTTCCCTTCATGTTTACTTTGAGACAACCAATGCAGCTTTGGGAGATTTCCTCCATTTCATTCCCAGAACCATCGATCTCTCATTTTCAGCTTTAAGTTTTAGCCTGTTCATCTGTGCGAGTTGACCTACAGAATTTGGCATCTCTCGTTATTCCAGCTTTGGCCCTTGCTGCCAAGTTCCCACCAGAATCTCTGTTCTTTTGTCCCTTACCCCATCCCTCCCCTCTTGCCATTTTTGAGGCTAGATCAGACCTTTACAACCTTGCGATCCTATTTGATACTGAGATGGAATCCTGACCACTCAACCACGAAGCCTGTATGCTTTCACCTGTTGCTGAGCCTGCCTCAACTCGTCTGGTGCCCAGGCTCTTGAAATGTGAGTATTATTATGCTTTCCTGACTGGTCTTCCACGTTACATATACTTGGGTTCAGCCAAAATCCTGCTGTCTAACTCAGTCCAGATCCTTTGCAGCAATCAGTTCTATCTTCATTGAATTATTGGCTTCAGATCCAGCAACACTAACATTTTAAAATTCTTGCTATTGTGTTAAAATCTACTCAGGGCCTCACTGCTCCTTGTCTTTATTCTTCTCCTGTTCCCAGAAATTTCTGTTCATCCAGTTCTGGCCTCTGGCATATCTCTGATTTTAAGTGCTTCACTGTTGCTGGTTGTAGTCTTGGGCAGTCTTTCAGCAGCCTTGGGCTTGGCTCTAATCTTTGGAATTCCCTTGCTAGATATTTAGAGATAGCATGATGGCTCAGTGGTCAGCACTGTTGCTTCACATAACCAGGGACCTGGGTTTGATTCCAGCCTTAAGTAACTGTCTGTAAAAAGTTTGCACATTCTCCCTGTATCGGTATGGGTTTCTTCCCACAGTCCAAAGATGTGTGGGTTAGGTAAATTGCCTATGCTGGATAACAAGGTGTGGAGCTGGATGAACACAGCAGGTCAAGCAGCATCATAGGAGCAGGAAAGCTTGACGTTTCGGGCCTAGACCCTTCATCAGAAATGGGGGAGGGGAAGAGAATTCTGAAATAAATAGGGAGAGAGGGGGAGGCGGATAGAAGATGGATAGAGGAGAGGACAGATGGAGAGGAGACAGACAAGTCAAAGAGGTGGGGATGGAGCCAGTAAAGGTGAGTGTACGTGGGGAGGTAGGGAGGAGATAGGTCAGTCCAGGGAGGATGGACAGGTCAAGGGGGCGGGATGAGGTTAGTAGGTAGGAGATGGGGGTGCGGCTTGAGGTGGGAGGAGGGGACAGGTGAGAGGAAGAACAGGTTAGGGGGGCGGGGACAAGCTGGGCTGGTTTTGGGATGCGGTAGAGGGAGGGGAGATTTTGAAGCTTGTGAAATCCACATCAATACCATTGGGCTGCAGGGTTCCCAGGCTGAATATGATTTGCTGTTCCTGCAGCCTTCAGCTGGCATCTTGTGGCATTGCAGAAGGCCCAGGATGGACATGTCATCTGAGGAATAGGAGGGGGAGTTGAAATGGTTCGCGACTGGAAGGTGCAGTTGTTTGTTGCGAACTGAGCGCAGGTGTTCTGCAAAGCGGTCCCCAAGTCTCCGCTTGGTTTCCCCGATGTAGAGGAGGCCACAACGGGTACAGCGGATGCAGTATACCACATTGGCAGATGTGCAGGTGAACATCTGCTTGATGTGGAAAGTCTTCTTGGGGCCTGGGATTGTGGTGAGGGAGGAGGTGTGGGGACAGGTGTAGCACTTCCTGCGGTTGCAGGGAAAAGTGCCAGGTGTGGTGGGGCTGGAGGGGAGTGTGGATCGGACAAGGGAGTCATGGAGAGAGTGGTCCCTCCGGAAAGCAGACAAGGGTCGGGAGGGAAAAATGTCCTTGGTGGTGGGGTCGGATTGCAGATGGCAGAAGTGTCGGAGGATGATGCGTTGGATCCGGAGGTTGGTGGGGTGGTATGTGAGGACGAGGGGGATTCTTTCTTGGTTATTGTTGCGGGGATGGGGTGTGAGGGATGAGTTGCGGGAAATGCGGAGACACGGTCGAGGGCGTTCTCGACCACTGTGGGGGGGAAGTTGCGGTCCTTGAAGAATGAGGACATCTGAGACGTATGGGAGTGGAATGCCTCATCCTGGGAACAGATGCGGCGGAGGCGAAAGAATTGGGAATAGGGGATGGCATTTTTGCAGGAAGGTAGGTGGGAGGAGGTGTATTCGAGGTAGCTGTGGGAGTCAGTGGGCTTGAAATGGACATCGGTTTCTAGGTGGTTACCCGAGATGGAGACAGAGAGGTCCAGGAAGGAGAGAGAAGTGTTGGAGATGGTCCAGGTGAACTTGAGGTTGGGGTGGAAGGTGTTGGTGAAGTGGATGAACTGTTCGAGCTCCTCGTGGGATCATGAGGCGGCGCCGATACAGTCATCAATGTAACGGAGGAAGAGGTGGGGTTTAGGGCCAGTGTAGGTACAGAAGAGGGATTGTTCCACGTAACCTACCAAGAGGCAGGGATAGCTTGGGCCCATGCGGGTACCCATGACCCACCCCCTTTGTCTGTAGGAAGTGGGAGGAATTGAAAGAGAAGTTGTTGAGGGTGAGGACGAGTTCGACTAAGCGGATGAAGCTGTCAGTGGAGGGGGATTGGTCAGGTCTGCGGGACAGGAAGAAGTGGAGGGCCTTTAGGCCATCTGCGTGGGGAATACAGGTGTATAGGGACTGGACGTCCAAAGTAAAGATGAGGTGTTGGGGACCGGGGAATTGGATGTTCTGGAGGAGCTGGAGGGTGTGGGTGGTGTCACGGATGTAGGTAGGGAGTTCCTGGACCAAGGGGGTGAAAATGGAGTCTACGTATGTGGAGATGAGTTCGGTGGGGCAGGAGCAGGCGGAGACAATGGGTCGACCAGGGCATTCGGGTTTGTGGATTTCGGGAAGGAGACAGAAGCGGGCGGTGCGGGGTTGGGGAACAATGAGGTTGGAGGCGGTGGTTGGGAGGTCACCTGAGGTGATGAGGTTGTGGATGGTTTGGGAGATGATGGTTTGGTGCTCAGGGGTGGCGTCATGATCCAGGGGGCGGTAGGAGGAGGTGTCGGAGAGTTGGCGCCTGGCCTCAGAAATGTAGAGGTCAGTGCGCCATACTACAACTGCGCCTCCCTTGTCCGCGGGTTTTATGGTGAGGTTGGGATTGGAACGGAGGGAGCGGAGGGCTGCACGTTCTGCGGGAGAGAGGCTGGAGTGTTTGAGAGGGGTAGAGAGGTTGAGGCGATTGATGTCTTGACGGCAGTTGGAGATGAAGAGGTCGAGGGAGGGTAGGAGGCCTTGGGGTGGTGTCCAGGAGGAGGGCTTGTGTTGGAGGCGGGAGAAGGGGTCAGTAGAGGGAGGGTTAGGTTCACGGTTGAGGAAGTAAGTGTGGAGGTGGAGGCGGCGGAAAAACTGCTCAATATCCAAGCATGAGCGGTATTCGTTGATATGTGGGTGGAGGGGGACAAAGGTGAGCCCTTTACTGAGGACTGACCGTTCGTACTTTATGCTGTGCAGGTTAAGTGGATTAGTCATGGGCTCTGCAGGATTACAGGAGTGGTATGGGCTGAATGGCCTGGTTCCACACTGTAAGGACTCTATGATCCCTATCTCTTGCCCTACTTTAAAATGCTTTCTTCGCCCACATCTTCCTGTTCAATTTGGCCACCTGTTTCATAAGATCAGTTTTCGTAGTAAAAGCTCCTGTGGAGCACTTTAGAACATCTTTCTCAATGAGAACTTGTCTCCCAGACATGTATTGCAGTAAGGACGCATTATAAATGCACATAGTTGTTTGTCATCTTTTTAAAATGTAACAGAATCCAAATCACCCTGCAAGCATGGATGAAAGAAGCTGCAATCCCTTTTGTGTGGCAGGGATGAGCTTTGGCTTCCTGCAGTGCAAGGTTGCATTGAGTGTTTGAAAACTTTTGAGTGTTAGGAGGGGAAGTTGCATCAGTATACATAATGAGAGAAGCCAGGAGTGCCGGAGCTGGTTCATCCAACTCCCTGTCTTGCAGTTTCCTCCCAACACAGTTGAACTCCAGACCTTGAGAATTATTAGCTGTTCTTTTTCTGAAGGGTTTGTTTATGTTCTTAGAGATGGAAAGCTTAACAGAAAGCGGAACAACTGGAGAAATGACAGGGGATGTACACCACTGGAAATAAGAAGGATACGGGAACAATGCATTGGATTTTATGTTGTTTTGTGGTAATAGGTGCTGAACCAGTTTAACATGACTCACAGATCACAAGCGCCAAAGAGCAGAACTGATAATCATTTGAGCATAAAGGTATGTGGAATAATAATATGGTAAAGGGAGTAAAAGTAAACTCGACAGTGAAACTGCAAGTCTCGGGTGTTCTGAACAATAGAAGATAAAATGGGTTAAGTTGTTAATTTTCTTTTGTGTGTTCTTTATTCTGTGGGAAAAAAAAGCACAGAGTTGCTATATAATGTTGGGTCAGCCTTTATCAAAAGGAACGATGACAAATACATTATTTTAGATAATGTTGTTAACCACATCTCCTCCTTGCTTATTTAAGTGTCGCTCAGCTCAGAATCCTACCTCCTGGTTCATTAGTGTAAACTAAACCTCCAGTACAGCCTCGTGAGTAGAATGGCTAATGAGAAGTGTTAACTTGTTGAGTCGGTGAAGTTGTTTCAGAATAATGTCACATTTTATTCACTGCTTGAATTTTGTTTTTAGATGGAATACCTTTCAGTGACTTTCATAGAAGTTCTTATTGATGTTTGCCTGGCTGTGCAATTGAGACATGCAATAAGACAAGGTTTAAAGGGAGCTGTGAGGTTGCGAGCATTCAGAAAGTATAAGAGAGGGCTGTTTGTGCTTTGTTGAACGGTGAGATGTATATCCCCAGTGAATTTCTGACCGGGGAACTGAATTGACAATTTCCAGAATAACTGCGACTAACTCCTCCCCAGGTTCATCCACTCGAGTTAACTTAAAGTAAGCCAAGCCAAAGTTCAGCCATCAGGAAGAGAGTCGTGCAGCAGCAAAAGTATGTTTAGTCATAAAGCGGGAGTTGATTGAAGGATCAGAAGAAAGTACAATTGGTTCTTTATGGATTATTGACTTACCAGGTTGCTTTATTGACTTTACATATTTAATGCTGTCACTGCAGAAAGTGAACTCTGTTTTGTTGGCAGCTACTGAAACTGTGTTTCACATGTGACTCTGAGAGACCGCCCATCCCCTCTTTTTTTTTTCTAAACCAACAACAACCTACAATGACATAGCGCCTTCAGTGCCGCAGTCTATCCCACCGAACTTCACAGAACTATTATCAGATAATAGTTGACACCGAGCTTATGTAAAAGAAATAATAGGATACGAGGTGGTAAGGGCTTAATGAGTGTCTTAATGGTGGGGCAAAGAAAATAATGTGGCACCGTGATCTTGCAGGGTTATAGGGATGGAGGTTGCAGGGATAGGAAAACGTGAGGCTATGAAGGAAATGAAATAAAGGGGTGAGAATTTTAACATGGAAGCATTGACTCCCAGTCGAGCAGTGTAGATTAGCAAGCATAGGGTGTTAAATGAATCGAGGTGGCATAAATTGGTAAATGGGTAACAGAGATTTGCTTAAGCTCAAGCTTGTGGAAGATGTTTTCTGGCCAGGAGGCCTTGGAATAGGCACCTGTATAGCACAATGCACCCTCCATCAAAGAAGTAAGTTTTCATGGATGCACAAAGTTTATCTTCATGATAAAGGAACCACATATAGATATGCAAGGAGATGACATTGGCACAGGGATTTTTTAAAATTCATTCACAGGATGTCGACATCGCTGGTGAGCATTTATTGCCCTTCCCTAATTGCCCAGAGGGCAGTTAAGAGTCGACCACATTATTGTGGGTCAGGAGTCACACATAGGCCAGACCAGGTAAGATTGGCAGTTTCCGTCCCTAAAGGACCCTTAGTGATCCAGATGGGCTTTTCCGACAATCAACATTAGATTCATAGTCATCATTAGGCTCTTTATTGCGGACTTTTATTGAATTCAAATACCACTATATGCCACGTCGGAATTCAAACCCCAGTCCCCAGAACATACCTGGGTCTCTAGATTAACAGTCTGGTAATAATGCCTCTAGGCCATCGCCTTCCCCTGTGCTTGTTCACGTAAGTACTGGGGAAGACCACTCATCCCTTTGAGATTGTTATGTAAATAAAGGAAGAGATAACATGGCCCCTTGAGTCTACATTGGTACAGGAGGAGGACATTGATTCCCTTTTGCCTCTACCATAGGTACAAAAGGAGGCTTATTCAGCCCCTTGAATCTATTAATTAGGAACAGTAAATTCAATAGAGAGAGACAGCTGGTGATGGCTTAACCTGAGGATCACCACACCTCAGGCAAGGGGAGAGGTTGAGAAGGAGAATCCTTCATGGTAACCTCACTCTGTGCAGGAATTGAACCAACACTGTGGGTGTCTGTGTACATCACAAGCCAGCTGTCCGGCCAACTGAGCTAGGGTCACCCAACTGTTTAAGCCTGCTCTGCCATTATATTTAATTCATGGCTGGTCTGAGCATTAATAATGTTTCACCACGTTCTTAATGCCAGTTGGAAATGGGTATTATTTGCTAGCATTGTCAGCGCTGGAGCATGTTTCTTCTCCTTTTCTTATGACATGTTTTCAAACAAGAGACTGTAATTTTGCAGCCTTATTGGGGATTGTCCTTGCATTGAACTGGTGATTGTCTTGAACCTACACAATACTCCAATACGTTTACTGGCAGTGCTAACCAGCTCATTTACTTTACCTATTGCAAATGAAATTCGACCTATACATGCATACAAACATCGTTGTGGTAAACCTTTTATTTTTCTGGCCACTGGGAGCTAATTGGACAATATCTGTGATAGTGTGTGTTGCTATTCCCTCAGGGAGTTCGGATTGCTGTGCCAACATGCACTTTTTACGTGCATTTCACAGTGTGTACCTATGAATGGTGATGGATGCTCCAACATCCCATCACACAGCTGACTGGAATCTCTGCCTGCCAATTCCATGTTTGGCTGGCACCTTGCCTGGCTGTCAGATCTGGTGTGGGACTCAAACCCGGAGCTTCTGGCTCAGTGGTAGGGACACTGTCAGCTATGCCACAAAAGCACAGTGGCTCAGTTGTTAGCACTACCGCCTTACAGCACCATGGATCCAGATGTGATTCCACCTTTGGGTGACTGTCAGTGTGGAGTTTGCACATTCTCCCCACGTCTGTGTGGGTTTCCTCCAGATGCTCCGGTTTCTTCCCATAGTCCAAAGATGTGCAGTTTAGGTGGATTGCCCATAGTCTCCAGGGATGTGCAGGCTAGGTGGACTAACCATGGGAAATGCAGGGTTTATGGGTTATGTCTGAGTGGGGTGCTCTTCAGAGGGTTGATGTGGACTCAGTTGGCTGGATGTCCTGTTTTCACACTGTAGGGATTCTATGAAAACCTATATGTCAAGATCTGTACAGGAGAGCAATGCATTATCCACTGGGCTGCAAAATGCCCTTTAAGTTTACGTATTAATGCTGAGCACAAGGTATAGCGTCTCTTAACACATTTCTTTATTGATGTTACCCTGCAGCTATGGCAAATTCTGGATGAAGCAATAACTGATCTCTGGTGAAATGCAGCTCTTTTTACCAACACCAAGGGCTCCAATAAATCCTGAAGGTCTTGTGATCTTGTGTGGATGTTCAGACACTGCACACTCTCCAAGATTTGCATGCTCAGACATCAACTTACGCATTTCTCAGAATTGCTTTTCGCACTGTGTTTACTGTGTAAAATCCAGTGTATTCTGGCAAGCTCCAATTCATCTGAAAAGCAGTAGCACACTTGATTTAATTTAAATGATTGCTTTGAAGCCTTTCTTTCCTCCTGTTCAGATTCATCAACATAGCAATGCTGCTTTGGTGTTCTGCTTTCTGCAGATCCATGGGTTGAGTTACACTCAGGTTACCATTTGATAAAGGATGTGTTGACACTGACTCTTGCTTAGTTTGCATTGAAGCAAATTATGTCCATCAGAAGAGCTTTCTGGCTTCACGTCGCTAAATTATTCTGTCATTGGGATCAGAGAGCTGTACTAAGCAATGGAAATGTGGGAAGCAATCTCTTGGTGACTGAACTAAACAAACAGCAATGTAAAACTGTTTTTAGAAATTACTGATAGTAACCAGGGTGCCATTGAACAGAGAGATTAAGAGGAATGATTTTTAACATGGAGCCCGGATTACTGGTGTTTCAGGCTACAATTCAAATTAGCTAAACTAATGTATAAAACTGATGTGTGGCTAAGTTTGATTCACCTGTCTGTGAGAAGGTTTTATGAAAAATAGAAATAACATACTTGACCAAATAGTAAATCAGGAGAAGAAGACCTCCAGTAACAATGGAATTTGTAAAATAACCAACATTGCAAAGATTAGAAGGCTTTAGTAGGACCATAACAAAGTAATTACTGTTCCCATCAGTTTTGCGATGGGCCACACACAGAGCAGAAGATAGTCCACGTTTGAATGTGTGAATACCATATGCTTTCTCACATTTTGAAGCCTTGAATTGTCACTTCCTGGGCTTTTCATCCTCAATGCATTGATTTACTAAGTTTTGCCACTTACTGTAAGACTAATGATACACAGTCAACCTTGGGGGTGCTTGCTCTTGCCTGAGACAACAGGTGACTGACTGTCAGAGGAAATTCTTTCGGGAACCTTGTGTGGCCACTTCCCTGTCTGAATTAATCTACTGGCGGACCTTTAAATAGGAGGAAACAGAATTCCTGTCTCAATACAGGCAGGAGATACTTCAAATATGGAAAAAGGGGTTTTGGTCCATTGTAAGATCCCAGTTGAAATTTTCAAGGGAAAGCCGGTGCCGTAGGCACGGCATGAACCAAATGCAATTCTGAGAGCACTGAAGCACCTCAAAGGCAGCTCCACCAATCTTTTATGACAGTCACTTATTGAAAGAGAATATGAACAATTTAATGACTGAGATATTTGGTGTCCAAACTAGCAGACTGTAGTCTGAACATCTTCCCACAATGCTGTTATAAATGCCATTCCAGGAAATAGAGACAATGATAAAGAAGGATAGATGGTTTATTTAAAATTAGAATGGTATGTGGCTCGGAGGTAAAGTTGTTGCCATTTACCAATGCGTCATGGCCTCACAGATAGTAAATTGACATATTGTCAGTGCAGCCTTGGCAAATTGCTGTAGTTCATCCAGTGGATAGCTGACAGTAAACCCTCATAGTGCTGGTGTGGAAGGAACTGGATGTCAAAAGGAGGTGGGTAGGCTGCTAATCTAGTGATATGAAGCATCTAGAGTGTATTTAGAGCTGCCTTCCTCTGGCTAAGTGAAGAATTTCCCACTGTAAAGGTAGTGAAGAGTCTTTCATATGTCAGGAGTTGATGTTTTTCTGCAATCAACACTCCTGATATTTGAGCCAGCATGCCTGATTGGACCTTAACTTCCTTATGAACAAATCTCACTAATTCCAAGAGGACAGGTCATCCACAAACAAACATTTGCTGAAAATACAGCTCCACCAACAAAATGTGGCTGACCTACCAGATAAGCGGAAACCAGTGGAAGATTTAATTGACCTCCTTAGACTCATGGTAGAACTGAAAAAGAATCTACTGAGTTTGCATATGATGGCATAAAATGTTTCAAAGGATTGAGAAGAAATCATGATCAGCCCTACCAAATGACGAGAGCAAAAGGGTTACCAATATTGTGCTGTCATTCACAATGCTGTTTTGAAAGGCAGCCAGATCAAGTGTTCAACAAGTTGCCTTCAGTTGCTTTGAGCACCAACAGCATTTAGGACTTACAGCGTATGACAGAATGCTATCGTCCTGTAACCTTCTTTGTTGTTTAATCACAGTGCCTCCATTGATACTCTCTGGTGACATATTGTCCACTGTTCATCACTAGATAAGCTTGAAACATATCAAAGACAAAGCAATCGCCTCAAACAATCCTTGCCCAGTACTACACACTGATACAAGTGGCAAATACCACTAGATGCCAGGAGTTATCATCTGGGAAAATGGCTCAAATTTGGGACAAACTTTATTTCCAGAGGGAGCAGAGGGGAAACCAGTATATTCCCCCACCAATTCACACCCTTTGCCCACAAAATCCAGCTTCTTGGGGATCATCCATCATACAAAGAGTACCTTCCCTTCATTCCTGTCTCTTCAATAAGTGTATAAAACAAGTGACCTTTTCACTTTCTGTCTGTCACTGCCGAGTGTTTTGTGGTAGTGGAGGTGGACTGGGGGCCTTTAGAGGACAATGATTGCCCACTTAAGCCTTTCAGTGGGCTTAAGGGCAGATGGGCTTGCTGGTGCCTTACCCGCTCCCATTACTATAGGGAATAAGTAGCCAGTGGGCTGGTCTTCCATCATGTTTTCTGTGCACCCATGCAAATAAAAATGGCTGGCGGGATAGCTGTAAAACGTAGCTGCAAGTCATTTTCTTTATCCAGTTGTTGGCTGTCAGGGAAGCTTCTCTTTCTTCATCACATAGTATGACTCTTATTTATTTTTAATCAATTTGTTTGGGCATATCACTAGACTACTACTCAAGAGACCCACATAATATTCTGGGGACCAGTGTTTGAATGTCTGCCATGGCAGATGGAGGAATTTGAGTTCAGTGTCAGAACAAAAACAACTGGAATTAAGAGTCTAATGATGACAATGAAACCATTGTTGATTGTCAGGAAAATCCCATCTAGTTCATCAGGGAAAGGAATCTACCATCCTTACCTGGTCTGGCCTACATGTGACTCCAGACCCTCAGCAAGATGTTTGACTCTCAACTACCATCTGGGCAATTAGGAATGGGCAATAAATGTCACATTTGTCTGTGACGCCCACATCCCATGAATGAGTAAAACAAAATTATGACATATCTCCGGAGAGATTGGGTTCTAAGCACAGACCTTCTGCTCCAAAGGTAGCGACACTACCACTGCACAAAAAGCCCTTTGCAAAAGTTTGCAGTAAATCTAGGCTGTGTACAATTCTGCTGGCCATGAGATTGGCTTAATACGAGTACCTGCAAAAGAGCCTGTCATCAAGTCCCAGCTTGTTTAATTTTGCACAGTCTCGGTTGAACATGGTTAGTGGAATATGACCTCTCAGAGTCGGATGTTATTGTTCTCTTTTGCCTTTTTAAGAAGGATCCTGTAAATTCAGCTATTGATACCAGACTGTGTCTTGAAAGAAGACTGTCATTAAATGTCAGAATTCAATCTGGAAACAGGCCATTTCAGTCTTGCCTGTAGGATATTTGGGTCCTCAGCCAGAGATAAGAACAAGGCATCACCCGGTGAAGTTTTCCAGTGGGCTTTGAATTACTTAAGCGTGTTGATAGGTTACTTGTTTACTGTTAAAGCTGTACAGCACATAATAACTCTGGATTTGATGTGAGCCACGGGTGTGATCTAAGAGCAGCCAGTTCACTTTCCTGTGTACAACAACTACTTGCATTTACCTTTGAGTGTAGTTAAACATCCCAAGGTACTCTCCAGGGGTACTATAAGACAACATTTGGCACTGAGCTACATAGGAGATATCAGGAGAGATGATTAAAATCTTGCTCAAGGAGGTCCTAATGAGTGTCTTAATGGAACAGTAGAAATCAGGTATGTGCAAGAGGTCAGAATTGAAGCCTCAGAAGCTTGTAGTTTTTGGTCTTTCAATACACTGCTTTCAAACTTCTCCCTGAAAAAGATATTACTTTCTCGAGCCTCTATTGGTGCAAAATCTGCCTCACATTCCCCAGCACTGTGGAACCTGCTCCCTGTACATATTTCAGAGAGAGCAGCCCTGCCCTTTGCAGTTGGTGCAAGTCACTCTTTCAGCTGTTGTTCATTTGTCCAGTGACCGGAGAAAGACCAGGTTTCAGCGGTTGGCACAGGAGCACTGAAGGGCCCAAGTCATCTCTGGCTAAGAAATAGTCAAGTGCCCTCCGAAATCACCTCCCTAGGGGAATTGTAAGAGACAGCAATTTCATCTCACTGCAGTGCGTCGCTGCCAAGGTAGGGAAGATGGGCGCTCAGTGTTTTCAAACACTGATGGCTCTGCACATTTGTAAATTTACCAAAAGTCATTGTTGTTGTACCTTTGTCAAATGTTCTGCATTGTCCCTGTTAACAGTAATTATAGTGCAGCAAAGAAGACCTGTGTATCAGATTACCTGACCTTACCGAAACTGCTGTTAATAAAACTTGTTAAGACCCATATTGTAAAACAGGAAAGAAGGAATAACATTTAGGTTGCATCTTGCAGGGACTCAGAATGTCACAAATATAATCAATGGAGTAGTGTTTAAAGGCGTAGTCCCAGTTTAATGTTGGAAAACTGGCAACTAATTTGCACTTAGCAAATTTCCACAAACAGCAACAAAAAATGACTAGATAAGCTGTTTTAATAATGTTGTTTGAGAGATAAATATTGCTCAGGAAAGCGGAGAAAACTTCCCTGCTCCTTGAATATGATAGTGGGTGTTTTTTTACATTCAGTGGAGAGGTAGGCAGGGTTAATAGCTCATTTGAAAGATAACACCTTTTGACAGTGCAACATTTGTCCAGCAGTATTGCACTAGACTATCAGCCTAGATTTTGCGCTCAAATATATAGGGAAAGTCTCAACTCTGTGATCTCTGACTCTGAGGCGAGAGTGTTACTTTTTGACCATGGCTAATCAGAAACAGGCTGAATTGCCCTTAAGTAAATGTACTTATGTGTCCAATAACATTTGCAGACCTCGTTCAGAGGTGGGTTCTTTTGAAAGGCCATCAACATAAAATCTTGACCCTACATTCCTCTTCTCTCAAATGCCACCTGATCTCCTGTTGTTCCCAGCATTTTGCTGTTTCTCTTTCAGATTTCTAGCTTAACATTGTTATCGGACAGAACATGCAGTGATAATCTCCCTAAAGCATGTGCTTGTAGAAAAATTGTTGCATTTATCAGCTAATAGTCAAACATTTTTTTCACAGTACTGGTGAGCTGGAAGCAGGATTTTACAATGGGGATTGAAACGCTGGTATTGAAACGAAGTGGGCTCCCAACGTTGCATTTGTCAGTAGTGCAGCTGGCAATTTTATTGGAGTTGAACTCTGGGCTCACCATCCAATTAAGAACAGTAGGCAGGTTCCTGATGCTGCTTGTCAAATCTGAACGCCAAAAACCAGAGGCCTTTGCCAGTCCCACCAAGAGTGGTGGCACTGCTCAATCAGCTGAGGGACTGAGAGGTGTTCTATGGCCATGCCAGCTCATTACTCAGTGGGAGCTCCTGCTCATGAAGAGGTTTGCCGCTGCCAACCTCCTCAAGTTCAGGGAACTTAGAGTATGCTTTGTCTAATGTGCCAGAGGAACACCACTTCCTGGTCGAACCGGAAGAGTCTCTTATCATTAACAATATATAGCTTTTGAATATTAGCAACCATTTATGGTTTACATTAATATGATAGATCTTGTTACTGAAGCTCTTCTCACTATTAACCCTTTAACACCCTTTTAGGCCCATAAATGACAAGAGGGTGAAAAGAAAAATAAAAAAATGGCAAGTTATTCAGGCAGTAATTAGGCAGATCCATCTGACTCGTCCACTTAGACCATAGGGCTGGCCTTCATTGCCTTTGGCCTCTTTTGAGTGGGACTCCTCTAGTTCCAATGGCTCCCTGGATGGACAGTCCTCAAACGTTAAAGTTGGCTGCCCAACTTTGTTCAACTTACAGCCACATTCTATCCAGTAGTTCCTGGCAGTAGAATGGCAATGGGAGCCATCCCAATGTGCCTCTCTGCCATTTTCCCAGTGCCCTCCACTTCCCAATCTGCCATCCTGGCATTGGGAAAATCCGACCTGGAGGAGTCTCATTGTGAAACAATGGCTCAACAAACCAGGCATTCTGTAAATAGAATCGACAGATTGAAAAACCAGGAAAGCCAGCATCTAAAGGAGCAGCATTTAACTTCTATGAAGTTGACATTGAACAAATCAGTGAAACTAGAAAGACCGTAAGCATTGCATGAAGCTGAGCAGCAATTTTGTGGTGAACTGTGACTGTTTCATGCAGTCTCTTCACCTGATAAATAAGACCATAAGACAAAGAGGCAGAAATTAGGCCATTCAGCCCATTGAGTCTGCTCCACCATTCAATCATGACTGATAAGTTTCTCAACCCCATTCTCCGGCTTTCTCCCCATAACCCATGATCCCCTTGACAATCAAGAGCCTATCTATCTCTGTCTTAAATATACTCAATGCCCTGACCTCCACAGCCTTCTGTGGCAGTGAATTCCACAGATTGACCACTCTCTGGCTGAAGAAGCTTCTCCTTATCCCCGTTCTAAAAGGTCTTCCCTTTACTCTAAGGCTGTGACCTTGGGTCCTAGTCTCTCCTACCAATGCAAAAATCTTCCTAATGTCCACTGTCCAAATCTGTAAATTCAGTGTGATCTTGAAACTACGCATTCATGGGATTGCCCTTTAAGCCTAAATGAAGAGAAGATGCCACACTGACAGGAATTCTATAAATCACACATATAAAACATTTAAAACTGAAAAAAAAAAGTTTAAAATACCTGCATAAGGTAAAAACTTGAACATTTTGAAGAATAAGACTATGCTATTTTAAACTTTTTGGTGATACAATAGCCACCCAAATTAAAGCCAAACATTGAGGTCTTGTGGTGCAGATGTAGTGTTCCTATCTCTGAACCAGGAGGCCTTGGTTCAAGATCCGCCACCTCTAAAGGTGTGTAATAATATCTTTGAACAGGTTGATTGGGAAATATCTGCAGCGGTAATATAGCTACCACTTAGCCTGACAATCTGGGTTCAAGTCCCAGCTACTCTGGAGATGTGTCATATCAGAACAGGTTGATTAAAATATAAGTGGTTTGTGAATCTCACAATAGTCCTTTCTTTCATTCTTGGGAAGAAAACATAAAAAAAAACACTGCTGGAGAAACTCAGAAGATCTAGCAGCCTCTACAGAGAGAGAAACAGAGTTAACTTTTTCTCCTTCCATACATGCTGCCAGACCTACTAATGTTCTTGAAGTTGGTTGGCTCGCCGAGCTGGTTTGTTGCGGAACAAACTGGCGATCCAACCAACCTCAACACCCAGAACCCGAGCTACAAATCTACTCCAAAACCTTAGAGACCTACGGGCGCAACACGCTCAAACTGGCAAGGAAATGGGATGCAGAACAACAAACCAGCTCGGTGAGCCAACCAACCTCGACACCCACAACTGCAACACCCGAGCTACAAATCTACTCCAAAACCTACTAAGGTTCTCCAGCATTTTCTGTTTTTATTTCCAACATCAGCCGTTTTCAACTTTTATTCGGTCTTTCATTGTTGTTCAAAGTCTACCAGAGGAGTTTGTCCTGTCTTTGCAAGGAGCCTAAGTGACTTCTTGAGGTCAAATTCTGCACGGTTCAATATAGTTTGCACCTACTGTCATCTTTTTTGTGTGGTAGGAACTGAAAAGTGACATATTCTGCCAGATGTTGCGACTTATGAGTGTAAGAAAAGACAGTACTGCTATTAACAGGTGAACTCCAAGATCCAAATGTAAGCAGGTCACCAGTTTTAATCACTCCACCATCGGTGGCTGTATCTATTTGCCCATAGGCAGGGCATAGAGGTAAACTGAAATGCAAATAAGGCAAGGACGAAATAATACTTTCGCACAGTGAGTAGTTCAGGTATAGGGTGTACTGACTGGAAATGTGATGCATGCTGGTTCAATTGAACCATTTGTTATGGAACAGACCATACTTGCTGAAAATATTTTAAGAAGATAACCTAGACCTCAACTTTTTCTTATTTTTAAAGGCAAATGTAAGGCGTTGTGTTCCAGATGAAATTTGATTGGTCAGATTACCAGACTTGAAGCAAAACACACTTTATTCTTACCCTATAGTTAAACTACAAGCAAAAGAAAGAAATAACAACTCTATTGGAAAACTTAACAGAATAATAGATTATTTAACTACTAAACAGCAACTGTTCCAATATAGTAACATCACATAAACAAACCCTTGGCAAAAACAAATTTAGTGAAATAGATTGTCTCACATGCAGTTCTAGCAGCAGGAAGAGAACCCAACCTTTTAGCTATGACAGAGTAATGACAGTTTCCACATCCAGCTTCAATACCCCAGCAATTTCTGAAAGCTAAACTAAAATCCTGGTTTGGTGGGTGCTTGACCCCGCCAATTCACACTGCTTCTATTGTCCCAACTTTTAAAAAAATGCCAAGGCCTCACAAGCTTTTACTTTATTGGCTTGGAACAAACTGCTTGGGACCTCTGACCTCTCTCAATTTTAGAATAAAACAGGACAAAATACATCTCTTAAAGCCAAAGTATTGTTACGCATTCGAGTGATCATTGGAAGATAATTTGGATGGAAATGATGTGCAGGGTTACAGGGAAAAGGCAGGAGATTGGCACTAAGGAATAAAAGTGGTGCAGGCACTGATGGGCTGGATGGGTTCCCCCTGTGCCTGAACGATTCTGTGATAGACCCAAAGCTCGAGAACAATCCTCCTTATTTCACTTCCCTCCTTTGAGGCACTCCTTAAAACCTGTTTTGTTGACCAAGCTCTTTGTGATTTGATGGATCCCTCTTGTGTGGCTCATTTTCGTATTTGCAGTAAGATGGGCTTTACATGCTCATGTAAAGGCTTTATTGAGCACAGTTATTTATAAGGAGTGGACATCTTTCTGGAGCTCTATAGACTCAGTGTCCAGATCTGCGTGACTTGACATCACAGTAAGCATGGCTCCTTTGCACGTGCTCTACAGCAATTTATAGCAAAGGTGTAATTAACCCTTTGTTCCACAATGTTTTGTTTTTTTAATGCTCCTGTGAAGTGCCTTGGAAAATTTCATCAAATTAAAGTAGCTATATAAATATAACTTGTTATTGTATGCAGTGCTTTGGGATATCTGAGGCCATGAATAATACTGGACAGATGTAAGTTCCTTATGCCATTTATGCTGAATTTTATTGATTTGGAATCGTTTGCCCTGAAAGACAATTGTAAATAGGTGTAGTTTGATATGCACTAAAGATTTTGTATGTTTTCTGTTCGATGAATGAGCTGGTCATCGACATTCTGCACCCTTGTAGAATCATCTGACAAGGCTGGGTTTGTCCAACTCTAGTCTCCACCACTTCTTTTGACCTATGGTTAGATCTTCAGCCCACGTGGCCCTGCTTTCTGGGATTCCTCCTCATGCTCAACTTTGAATAAAATTAAATTCTCGAAACTTTATGGATTATGACTGATGAAGATGTAGCTCAATGTACACGTATGCTGAGGGTGCCAGCGGCCACTTTAATTAGTTGTGATACTTTGAGGTAGATTGAGGGATTGCTTGCCTCGGCATGTGCTTTTCTGCTGTGCTTGCACTTAGCTTAAATACCTTCAACATTACATGGTTCACTCAGCGAGAGTTCCCTTGTGCTGATAGAGATATGGGAAAGCTGCATGGTCGGGTAAATGATAGCCGCTTTTGTTTCATGGTGTCCGTTACCATTTGCTCAGGCTGATGATAGTTCTTTTGAGAAACTGTATTCTTTGTGCAATGCACGTAACAGAAAATAATTCGAGTGTGGTGTATACACAGGGCACCCAAATCTTGCACCAGAGTCACAAGCTGCTAAAATGCTTAGCTAACAATGCAGTACTAACATGGGATTAAGAGCAGCACTTTGTGCACAGGTTTCATATTGACCTTCAATTCAATACCTAATGTCAACACCTCTTCCACTATTATGGCAGACAACAGTGTTACTTCCTTGACAAAGACCATTCATTGTGGCTAACATCTCCCTACTGAACAGAATAACAATATGAAGTAAAGATATAAACAGGGACTGATTGGATAACTCTTTCAAAGAGCTGGAACAGGCACAATGGGCCAAATGGTCTCTTTTGCTGATGTGTGAGTGTATGACTCATGCTGGAATTTGACTGCATGCAGACTGTGGGAATCAGGTCAGGCTCAGTTATGATGCTGTATATCATTGAATGGAACCTATGAAGCAAGACCATTTAAGAGAGGTATTGGGACTGCTGTGAAAGTCTGCATCAGCATAACTCAGCACCTTCATGAGAGGAGATATGAAGGAAGAAAAATAAGTGATAGAATATAGATCACTATTTCTCCTTCTTTCTACACAACACCCTGGGAACTTTGTTGTAGTTTTCCAAAGCTGTTTCTGGGACAGGTTGTGAATGTGTTGTAATGTGAGCTGAATGCTTAGTTAGACAGCTGCAGTTTGAATGGAGTCAAGGAACAGGATGATAGGGCTAGCTTTACTTGTACCCATCCTTCTATTTTAGTTTGCACTCACTTTATGGCGCAAATTTTCTGCTCGGATTGCACCAGTGGCTCAGTGAGTCCCCTAACACACTGATATTATAATTGTCATCTTTGTGTTCAACTCCATCTGTGCCTTGCCTTCCTGATTCTCTACTCTCATGGAATCCTCCAAGATGGCTGTCTCCTTCCAACTCTGGTCATGACCACTTCTCTTGACTTATCATAGCAGTTGGGTCTCGGCCCTGCTTTCTGGAATTTGTCCTCAAATCGTTCTCTGTTTTTTATCCCATTCTCTCCTCTTTTAGGTTGCTCCTGAATGTTAACCCTGTTGATCAAGAGTTAGAGCACCTGGCCTAATACCTAATTGACAATTTTGTGTACGTTTGGTTTAAAAACACGCAAGTGAAGCATCTTGGGGCACTTTACTGTTTTTAAAAGGTGTTTTATAAGTACAAATTATTGCTTTTGTAAATGTTGCAATTGAAAAATCATGGCCTATGTGTCAAATATTTGTTACAGATACAATGAGGGTTGTTACCTTTGGTCAGATTTAAAATTCCCTTCTGATTTTAAGAATTGGGTGCATATGGATCATGGGTTGAATTGACTGTTTCTTCCCATTGGCTGTGGCTGGTGGAAGATGTAGAGCCATAAAGTGTATCTGCTTTCTGCCACATCATATACCAAATTAGCAAAGAAAGAGACAATTGTGTTTATGTAACCCTTTTCATGTCCTTGAGATTTTCCAAAGCACTTTGGAGCCAAGTAAATATATTAGAATGGAAATCACCATTTTAATGTAGGGGGATGACATTCAATTTAAGCCCACAGCTGTGATAAAGAACATTTTTACTTAGAGCTCAGTAAATCATTCAGAATGAGGTCATCTGGGAACTGCATTGGTCGAAACAAATGTCTGGATGCCTCAGTTCTCCAGCCATACTCATTATGAAAGCTTGGCTGAGCCCTAACACTTAAATGCACTAACTCAGCAATGCTTCAGTATTGACAACTCAGTGGAGTGTTTACTTTGCTCGATTGCATCTTTATGTCCTTATAATACGTATTTTTTATGGCAACTGTTTTGTCAACGTTTTCGTGTTTATCTGGATAAGAGTCAGTGGAATGCAGTGCTAAAACTTCTGTTAATTGTATTTTAATTGCCCTGTCTGTTGACACTTTTATAGGGTTATGGAAGGATAGTTTGTTTTTAAAGACGATTTCAGAATAGAAGCTTTATTCAGCATTTCTGCACTTGCCATTGTTATGAAATGGCTCAGTTCAAGTTCATAGTTCCTTGAAGGCAGAGTTGTAGGTAGACAGAATAGTGAAGCAGGTGTTTGGTACACATGCTTTTATTGGTCAGTGCATTGAGTATAGGAATTGGGAGGTCCTGTTACGGCTGCACAGGACGTTGGTTAGGCTGTGTTTGGAATTCTGTGTGCAATTCTGGTCACCCTAATATAGGAAGGATGTTGTTAAATTGCAAGGATTCAGAAAAGGTTTACAAGGATGTTTCCAGGATTGGAGGGTTTAAGTTATATGGAGAGGCTGAATAGGCTGGGGCTATTTTCTGCAGCATCAAAGGCTGAGGGGTGACCTTATAGAGGTTTATAAAATCATGAGGGCCATGATTTTTCCTGGGGTAGGGGAGTCAAAAACTAGAGGGTATAGGTTTAACGTAAGAGGGAAAAGATTTAAAGGGACTTAATGGGCAACTATTTCACACAGAGGGTGGTGCGTATATGGAATGAGCTGCCAGAGGAAGTGTTGGAGGCTGGTACAATTACAACATTTAAAAGGCATCTGGATGGGTACATGAATAGGAAGGGTTTAGAGGGATAAGGGCCAAAAGTTGGCAAATGGGACTAGCTTAATTTAGGACATCTGGTCAGCATGGACGACTTGGGCTGAAGGGTCTGTTTTTCTACAGTACATCTCTGTGACTCTGTGGTTCAGTTCTGGTATTGTTCATACCAGCTATGTTAGCATGCAGGTGGCATGGCAGAATGGAAGATGCATTGAGGGTATGGGCAAGACTTTCTTAGATACCTCTCAATAGGTTTTTGAATCCAGACAAAGTTAGGACTCCTGGATCATATCTGTACAATGCCTACCCTATGCCATGGGTTACGGCTCGCTGCCCGCACCCATAGTCAGTGCCAGGATAAAGGATGCTTGTCCCAGAATTGCCAACACATCAGAAGTCTAGGACCAGCTTTTTGAGCTATTTCAAACCAATCTAAAGGGGCCAGTATTTATTTTCCTGGCTTTTTTTCTAGCTGAGGCGTTCATTGCAATTAGAGGGATTCTGACATAGCATCTTCCATTGTTGCTGTGGTGAACTGTGCTTCCCATAAGTTTAACAGATCAAATAAATTCAGTGGCTTTAATCACTTAGTAAGTTGCGATTAACTTTTTTCTTGTTAATGTTTAAACATTTTACAGTGGGCCAAAGTACATTAGTCAGAGGATGAAACATTCCAAAGGACCTGTAACAATAGTGCACATTCAGTAAAAGATGCCAGAGCTCAGGCTGGCACATGTGGTTCTGAGAACCATCTGATTTCACAGGTGCACTACGTCCTATTTATGCTGCAGTATTTCAACTCATAAATCATTGCCACCACTTTGGAAATGAAATATTTCGGGGCTGAGATAGGGCAGAGTCTTAACATGTGCTTCACCAACTGGAAGTGTTTTTACAGTGGGTGTGTCTTGATCTCTTCTAATCTTTTACGGGGAGGGTAATGTGAAAAATAGTTCACAACAGTATCCTTTGCAATTTAAATCAGCAAAGGGAGTCAGATCAGTGATAAAAGAGCCTGAGAGGAGATAAGGAGAAGTGTTTCTGTACAATGTGTTATTCTGATTAGGACTGCACTGCCTGAAAAGATGGTGGAATCAGATTCAATAGTAACTTGTAAGTTGAAACTGGATATAGACTTGAACATGAAATACTTGCAGGGCTAAGGGGAATGAGCATGGATAGCTCTTGTAAAAAGCTGGTGCAAGTGCAATGGGTCTTCAGAGGTATTTTTGAGTTCTTTGTATGCCTCTAGGCTGCATGTTCACTGATTATCAGTTATAACTTTTTAAGAGCGCACACAGGTGAACTGGCCACGGGGGAAGAAACTGAGAACCAAACTTAATTCAGAATCCTAACTGGGCTGTTTGAAGTCAAGTGGATACGATTTGAAGCCGAAGATTGAGTCAAGTCATTCTCCCGTTATGCTTTACAAAATAGCAGGTGAATTGTTTACATACAGTTTGTGAACAGTGCAGCTTTGTTTTGAATTGCATTTTAATTTTGTTGGAGAGTTGTGCAGCTTAAAAAAAAATTTCAAAAGGGTGGAATGTCAGACCAAGAGATGGCACTCATTTGAATTAATGCCAATCTAATTTGTATTTAATGACATTGGTTAAGGGATAAATGTTGATCAGGACTCTGGGAAGAGCTCCCTTGCTGATACGTTGATCTGTGCTCAATCTGTAGCGTGGAGCTTCAGGTCATAACCTTGTGACTCAAAGAGAATGCTACATAATGAGCCAAACCCATCAATGTTCTGTTGTACTCATTTTTCCTTATCATTAGAAATCAGTTCTTTTAAGATTAGTTTTGCCGACTTCATGATTGATAGCGAAGAGTTTATGGACTTGGGCTGTCAGCCGTTGGAAAATTACGTGAATAGAACTGGCACTATGATACCATCTGCCCCAATGTGACATTGCACTAACTTCAGGATAAATAATGTATGACATGATGGCAGGAGTTCAAAGCAAAGGTCATGAACCTGAAACGTCAAGTTCTGTTTCTGTCTTCACAGGGGCTGCTAGAGCTGCTGAGTAGTTGCAACAGTTCCCGTTTATATTTTAGACTACCAGTGTCTGTGGTATTTTGCCTTTGTGTACTTGATGTCTGCCCAGCTGAAAAGAGGCATATTCATCTGAATTATCCATTCCGGCTAAAGAATGGTCTGGCAAATGTGTCCACAGATGATTATCCAGTGTATCATATTTCGTAGCGTGTTTATCATGCTGTCTGTATAGATGTTACAAAAGAAATTATAGTTCCGAGTGTCTCTGTGCAGTGTTTCATTGCAAAATATGAACCTGAGAGAGGAATATTTAAGACACTTCAATTGATAACAATGCAGGTATCAGCCTCTTTTAAGTAGGTTATTAGAACAGTCTCATCATGTTCTGGTTCCCCACAATGTGGTTTGTGCAATAGCCCCATTACATAAAATAGGAATTATTCTAAAAGATTAGACTACACAGTGATCAAGGTTATGAAAATAGATGATATGGCTTAAATTCCCATAAAATTCCCTTGCTTTGGTGCCGTGCAGCACTTAGCCTCTTTGTGATGACACAAATGGGATACCATCCTACATAATATTATCTATACAGTTAGACATGCTAAATGCGAAATGACATACTGTGTGCTAGTCGTTGTGCCATGTACTGACAAATCATTAGTGTAAATAAAAATTAGATCTGTTGTAGTCTCCAACCAGAAGACGTGTTCGTAAGCGTCAATGATAGGTTGTTTGTAATAGTTTTGCTAAGAGTTGTTGCAGATTTTGTTACTTTAAACATACAACAGTTCCCTTTTTGTTTTGTGACTATCGATCTGATTGATTTTATGAATGATATGATGAAATGTTGCAACAGCAACACAAAATCCACCAAGATAACAAGCATGGGGCTGGATGAACACAGCAGGTCAAGCAGCATCATAGGAGCAGGAAAACTTGACGTTTCGGGCCTAGACCCTTCATCAGAAATGCATTTCTGATGAAG
>JAHRHZ010000029.1:17430670-17454070 GCA_024137785.1 Ginglymostoma cirratum
CAGAAATGCATTTCTGATGAAGGGTCTAGGCCCGAAACGTCAAGTTTTCCTGCTCCTATGATGCTGCTTGACCTGCTGTGTTCATCCAGCCCCATGCTTGTTATCTCGGATTCTCCAGCATCTGCAGTACCTTTTATCTCTGATACAAAATCCACCAACCTTATTTTCAGGTTCAGTTGATGCCATACTCTGAAACCTCATGGACGGGCTGTGTACAGATCCAGCGATTCTCTCCTGTACCATTACCATGGAAGGTTTATTGCATAAAATCATGAATGATGCGTGATAAAACTAAAACGACAGCAAACCTTTCTCCAAGAGATCATTATCAAATTTATCATCAGTCAGAGACTCTGATCACTATCCAAACAGCTTCATTCCATTAAAAAAAATAGAAGACCTCCAAAACTAATTAGCAAAAATCAGAAACAAGAGAAAATCACAGACACTAAGATATCTAGGAACATGATTTCTTCACTGTTAAAAGCAAATGCTGGAAGCTTATACTTCCAAAGACCTCTGGTGTATGACTGGCAGCAATATAAAAGGAATGTGCAGAAATTTCCACCATTGGGTGATTGGCATCCCATCCACCACCTTCAACATTCACTCTGTTCACCACCTATGCACAATGGCAACAGTGTGTACCGTCTACGAGATGCACCAAGGCACAGCGCCTTCTAAATCCACAAACTCTACCACCTGGAAGGGCAAGGGGAGCAGATGCAAGGGAACACCACCACCTGCAAGTTCCCTTCCAAGCCACTCATCATCCTGAGTTGGAAATATACCACTGTTCCTTTAGTGTGTCTGGGTCAAACTCCCCTCTTCACAGTACTGTGGATGTATCCATACCCAAGAACTGCAGTGGTTTAAGAAGGCAGCTTACCATCACCACCTTCTCCAGGGCAACTAAGTACAGGCAATTAAAAAATCCAATTCACGTTGCGTAAACAAATTTAAAACAAAGTTAAAAATTTCCCCCCTGCCCTTCAGAAATGAGCTGGGAGTGAAGATTAGTACAATAAAGTGCCAATGCACTTGAAGGGTGTAAGTCCGTCGTCATCTTGATATTACTAGTGATTAAACCTCAAAAAATATTTCATTTGGTACAAAGCTCTTTGGAATAAACTGAAGACATGAAAAATGCTACATAAAGTGCAACTTTTTTTTGGATTAATCTCCGTTCCTGTACCTGAAAGGGTTTGCTTGGTAGTCTTTCATCTACAGGGGTTCCAATAGAAAACACTGGGGCATCAATCACTAAATGCTCCCTCTGACTGTGTACAAATAGTAGCACTCTAAATTTAAATTTTATCGGAATCCAGAGCCATCTCCATAAATTGAGATTTTGGAATCCCAGACAACATATCAGAGAATGAATATGCCTCACTGTCTAGCCACAATAACTCTGCAAAGAGCTGTAGGCAGGATCCACAAGGCTAAGAAACGTACAAAGGTTGTGAAGACTTTAGGTGAATTCCTTTTAGTGTATTCCTTTCAGTATAATATTTGTGCATTAATTTACACAGAATTATATCAGTATAAAACATAGAATCTACAGAATCAACCCTTTGACAGCTCCGACATATCCTACTCATCTGATCTTTCCTGATAGCTGTGTATTTTTTTCTTGTCAAGTAGTTACCTAATTCCCTATTAAGAGTTACTACTGAATATTCTTTCACTGTCTTTTAGTGCCCTCCAGATAATTACAGTTTGCAACATCGAAAAGAATTTTTTTTGCTTCCCCTTCGTTATTCAAGTACCTTACATTTGCCACCATCTGCCACTGAAAACAGTTTCTCCATATTTATTTTCAAACACATCTCCCTTACACTGAGTACTTTGTGATAAGGAAAGGGATGTTTGTGGCCAATTAACATATTGGGACCACCTTTTTAGTTTCTCGTAAAAACATGATTCCTGTCCACTTGCTAGGACTCATTAGCAGAAACATTTGTGATTAACCTCATTTTCTGCAGAAGCAGTAAAACGGTGATCTTGCTTGCTGTTGTAGGTATCTTGTTAATCTTTGTTTTAATGATTAAAGGGATGTAGGTATTTGACCAAACTAGAAGTAACGAACATTTAGTGAACTGCCAAGTTGACCAAGTTTTAAAGGGGATCTGTAAATCTTTACACCACATCAAGAGGCCATTTGACTATCATGCCTGTCTTAGCTCCCTGAGAAAACTAGCCTCTTCACTCCATTTTACTGTCCTTTCCCGAAACAATTTAATTCTTTTTCTTTTCATGTATTTGGTCCCTTTAAAGTTGCTAACGAAATCTCTCTCATCCACATTTCAGTACTAAAGGTATTCAGTTACCTTGAGGTCAGAACTCTGTTCAGACCTCATATTAATTTCCTAACATATAGTAGGATTGCCCTTCTCTGGCACCACAAGGATAGGATATGACACAAACAGGACACAAACAGGAAATGGGTGTGGAATTCTTTGTTCTGTTATGGTAACATTGTAAGGTAATGTTACAGAAAGTTGAATCAGATAATGAAGAAAGCTTCTTGTTCTGAAACAGTGACCAGGTGGTTAGTTTGATACATTTTAATGTAGTAACCTGTAATAGGGTATGTTTACATTAACTGCTTTGTCAAGAGAAAAATTACCAATATTTTGGTGTGAAATTGGAAGTCTTTTAAATTTGTCCTTGGGGTGTGGATAAGCCATCGCTTATTACACATCCTAAGGACATTAAGAGTCAAAAACTAAATTTCCTTTTAAGTTGTACAGCTGCACAATAGTCTGGAATGTTCCACACAACACAGTAGACAGGCTGTGCACAGCCTGTGTTGCAGTTAAGATATGTATGTGTGTGGCCATGCAACAACCTTAAAGGGACCACATGATACAACAAACTAGGCCGCACTCAAGAGTTGAACCAGAGCCAATGAGGCAGGTTGGAGGTGAAAACATGAGAAAAATTTTAAGGTAGCACATCGGATCTGTCAAAGCTGAGAAGATTCCATCATTGGCCTGATTTTAATGCAAAAATGAATATCTTATGCCTAAAGGACCCATAGGTATTCTTTATGGCACACCATATGAACATTAGGAGTTTGCCAAGTATCATACTAAGCTCAAAAAAGAAAGGAGGTTCAAAGAATTTCAGCTAAACCTGCAAAATCAAGAATCTCAATCAACCACTTACCTGTCTATATTGTAATATCTGCTGTTCATGAATGACCTAGAGACTGATCTGTAAATCTTTTAACTTCTAAGCTTTTTTGGATTCACTTCTCTTTTCTAGTCTGTGTGCATGTGTGTTAGTAACAAACGACTAGTAACTAATAAACTCATTGTTTAATTAACTTAAGAAAACCTGATCAAATCAACTCCTTTTAAAGTAAGAATTCATTTGGTCTAGGTGCAAGATATCTACAAAGAAGGGATCCTCTTTAATTAACCTTATTATGACCAACTGAGAGGGCAGGTATGTAAAGAAAGGGATCTGGTTAATCCATCCTCACTGAGAAGCTTGACAATTTGGAGTATCTTGTCTGGAGCAAATTGTAATAAACTGGGGACCCTCACCTTGGGTACTGGTCATATCAACTTTCCCCTATGGGTCTACAGTGTTGTAAGTGTACTGTGTCTGATACTGTTCCTGTTCCTCTAACAGTCGCAATGATGGTGAGTTAGTCCTTGCCTTGAGCAGGCACCTCTGTTGAAGTGTCAGAAGATTGTCATCCATGTTGGAATGTTGTGAAGGAAAGTTAAATGTGTATAACAAGGGGAGTGATATGCTGTACTTATTGCCCAGTTCTGGGGTGTTTATGGACTTGTCACATGTGGCATTCTTTTGTTCTTATCAGTCTAGAGAGCAACATACCAGATCTGATTGGGGGCGGCGCGGGGATGGGGAGGGGTAGCTTTGCAGAAGTTCAGGTAAAATTCATCACGTCCTCTGTTCCTCTTTCTACAAGGGCCTGTGGAAGGCCCAGTCTGTCAATAAAAGCACCAACAGGGTGAATAGTCAAAGTCTTTCCCCCAGAGTAGGGGAGTCCAAAACTAGAGGGCATAGGTTTAAGGTGACAGGGGAAAGATTTAAAAGAGCCCTAAGGGGTAGCTTATTCACCTAAGAGGGTGTTGCATGTTTGGGATGAGCTGCCAGAGGAGGTGGTGGAGTTTGGTACAATTACAACATTTAAAAGGCATCTGGATGAGTGTATGTACTGGAAGGGTTTAGAGGAATAGGGGCTAAATGCTGGCAAATGGGACTAGATAAATGCAGAATATCTGGTTGGCATGGAGGAGTTTGACTGAAGGATCTGTTTCCCTGCTGAACATTTCTATCTGAATTGCTCCAAGCACTTCTCTCTGCTAATCTTCCAAAGTGATTTCATAAACTGTCTTTGTCAGTTGCTTGAGTTGCTGACTTTTTGGATAATCTACTTTCAGTGGAGCACGTTTGGTGTCTTTAACAGATTATGAGATCAAATTCAGTTCAGATCAGTGCCATTAAATTGAATTTGATCTGTGCTGTATTTTTGGGATAAGTTTAAGTTCATGATAACAACTACTCCAGAGACATCTTAAGAACAATTGCGTCAAGCTTCATGTCAAGAGCACTGAGTGGTCACGAGATTACAGATGGCTGTTGTCAGCAAGGAAGGACAGCGGGCTTGTGCAGCACAATTACACCCTTTGGTATGTTCGAAATTAAAACTGCTCTAGTTTCGGTTCATTGAGCAGATTCTTGCTGATATGAATGAAACTCTTGTCTTACCCGTTGCTTGTTCAAAAATGTGAAATTTTTTTTGTCAATCTGTGCCAGACAATCTCCAAGTTATTCATGCGCCCAGCTAGGCTTATGTCAATTAGCTTAAGAGACAGTACGGCTTTGTCTTCCCACAGACTGGATTTTGGAGGACAAAGTCAGACCATCAGAGAGTCTGTTGTCTCACATTAATTTCAGCAGTGACATTCTATTCCAAAAATCTCTTCAGAAGAGTATGGCTGAGAACATCTCAAATCTTCGAGAGGTACTTGATCATTCAGAAGACATGGTCATGCTGTACTTGAACCTCAGACATGATGCAGAATTGTAGCATATTTCACCTGGATACAGTAATCTCAAACAGCATTGAGACACGTGTTTTGTTGACGTTAGCACAGTTCTCCCGAACACAACAGTTTTAGTTTCAAAAATCCTGCGAATCCTAAGTACAGTAATTTTTGATTCCCTGTCAAGTCTGTCCATGTGGGACAGGAATTTTATAACCTTCATTTTGGAACAAGACCATTTCAGCCAATCTATCATGATAATCAATATTGAGATGACCTTAGAACTACATGTTAGTTCATCTTCAATGTGGGGGCATCTAAGGATAAGACGGAATCAGGTTCACAAGGGCTGAAGTCAAATGCAAGCCAACTAATTTAGCACAGTTCGGAGACAGGCCATAAAAACATTTTTACTTAGCAACTCAGTTTTACTGAGTCTGTACAGTCATTGGTTTGGCTCAATTTGATTGAGGATTTCAGAACTGTTACCAACTATTAGTAGGTAGACTACTGTGTGCCATCTCTGGTTGGGTTTGAGTGCCAAAAAATTCAATGAGTTGGAACTTTGAGCTAATTCCATGGAATATTTAGTCTCTTGGACTGCTTTTCCTTTGGTTAAAACCTGTCTGCTGCTGAATCCTTTGTTCATGATTTTGTTTCCTATAGATGTGATTATTATAATGCATACTTTTTTTAATTAATTCACGGATTGCAGGTGTCATGAGCTAGGCCAGCATTTATTGTTTGATTCTAATTGCTCAGAGGGCAGTTAAGAGCTAAATCATATTGCTATGGGTCTGGAGTCACATGTAGGCCAGTCTGTGTGAGGAGACGAATTCCATTTCCTTGGAGCATTATTGAACTGTTATTGGGCTTTTATGACAATTGACAATGGTTTCATGGTCATCATTAGACTAGCCATTTAATTCCAGAATTTTATTGAATTCAAATTTGACATCTTCTGTGGTGAGATTTGAATTCAGGTCCCCAGAATATGAGCTCAAGATTCTGCCTTCGTACGGTAAATTTCTTATCTTTTACCCTCCATAATTCTAAACTCAGTCAAAGCTCTCCTTCTCAGTTGCTCAGTACCAACCCTTACCAAATCCCGGGCATGAATTGCCAATGTACCTGTAATTTTATAGCACAGTGTTGAATTACATGCACAGACACTTGTTGTGTCTGGTCGTTCACTCTGTAGCTTAAAGGTACTGCATTTGTGCATGACTCTTGCAACGTGTTTCATTTTGCTGTGCAGCTATGTGACTGTGCAGTTTGGAGAAAACATTGCCCCTCAGCCCCCCCACGGTCACTGATCTACACTGGCTCCTGATCAAGCAATGCCCAGTTTGAAAATCTGCCTGCTTATTTTCAAAGCCCCTTATGGTCTCACTTCTACCTACTTCAGTAACCTCCTACAGTGTGTTCCTTAAGTTATTTTTAATATTGTGCATATTCGATTTTAGTTGCTTTCCTGTTTGTAACTGTATTTTCACTTGCCCAGGCCCTCACCTCTGTAATTGCCTCTCTGTTTGATAATGCTACAGTAAGGCCCCCAATAAATGTAAGTTGTTATTACAAAAAATGATTTTTGGACTGTTCCTTGTGTTACTTTTTTAATTATAGCCTCTGTCATTAGGATTATCAAAGTTGGATCTTCAGAAGGTTGGAAACATTAGCAACAAGTTTTGTTGCTTTATGATGTAGAATTCATTGGCCTAAATGTAGGCCCGGATCTATTAGTTATCTGGTAACATTCCATAGAGCAGAGAATAAATAGGGAGCCTTAGACAGACCAGTCAGATCTTTTGAAATGGCGTTCTGTCTCTTTGATTTTCCAATATGTCACGTATAACAGCCAATTTCACTCTGGCAGAATATGTCTGCACTTAAACTCTGCAGTTACTATGGCCAGTAAATAAATCTATATAAAAACCAGGTGGCAGTTCTTGTGGCTAGCTCCTGTCAGAACAGGTGTGAACACAGAGACAGGAATCTGTGCAGACAGTGAGGGGCAGAGGTGGAGGAACATTTAACCAGATGCACAATCGTCAATCTGATTTATCTTTGAAATGGAGTGAGCCATCTTTTCCAGAATGTCAGGATTTTGTTTTGGCTGGATTTAAAAGTGAAGCGGATGGTTGATGTGTGTTGCTATCTTAAACTTCAATAGCTTGGACCTGAGTCTGAGTTTACAGTCCTTTTCCATCTGTTATGCACCTTTCAGGTGCTTCCTGAGATGGCACATTAACAAGACTCACAGACAAGCTATTGATGTGTTGCTCACAATAAAAATCCCTGCCTTTTTAAATCATGCTTTGGACATTTAAAGCTGTTAGAGGAATGTTATTTAAGTGTGTGTGTGTGTGTCTAAGAGTATGCAACAATATATATTAAATATTAATATAAACATAGGAAGTGCTTGACTCTCTCTGTATGCCTGGCTTTAGATAGTGATGAGGGAGGGGAAAGTGAAAATACATTTCTGGGCATAGGAAGACTCTGTCCACAACAGTTGATGGGTCAGTTTTCCTCCTTCTGTCTTTCTCTCATTCTGTCTCTTCCCTTCCTCCCCCCCCCTCAGCTGTACCTGGGGTTGAGTAGTATGAAATGTATTAGTCAACCTAAAGTCAATGGGATTGTTCAAGCAAATAGTTTTAACTGTGGCAGAGTCACCTTTCTAATGGACCCTGTTTGAACCCAATGGACGACAACAATTGCTGCACATTCAGGGAAGGAGATTGCTCTGTACAACAGAAATCGTTTCTTCACCCCCGCATATGTAATCCATTCAGTGGGTCCATTGCTCAGTTGTGATAGTGTTAAGTGTTTATTCCAAACAACTGTGGACATTTCTTTTCATGTGATAGATTTAATGCTTGTTCATTGGTGCTTGGTTGAGATTTAACAACAAAGAATTATTGAGTATTTTATTATAATCAATTCATTTCTGAACTGTGGACTGAGATAATTTAATATTCATTCATGGAATATTGGCATTGCTGACAGCCCCAAATTTATTGCCCATCTCGAATGCTGCCATCTTGTATTGCTGATGTCTACGTGGTGTAGCTACTGACTAACTGGATGCCATGGCAGTGCATCCTCATAATGGCTGAGGCACACAGGTAATGTGGTCCTGCTAATGGGGTGCAGATTCAAAATTCCTCGAAAGTGGAATTGCAGGTAGACAGGGTGGTGAAGGAGGCATTTGGTAAGCTTGCTTTTATTGGTCAGTACATTGATTGTAGGAATTGGGAGGTCACGGTGTGGCTGTACAGGACCTTGGTTAGGCCACTTTTGGAAAACTGTGTTCAATTTTGGTCTCCCTCCTATGGAATGATGTTGTGAAACTTGCAAAGGTTCCGAAAAGATTTGCTAGGAAGTTGCCAGGGTTGGAGGGCTTGAGCTAAACTGAGAGGCCGAATAGGCTGGGGCTGTCTTCCTTAGAACATCGGAGGCTGAGGGGTGATCTTACATTGGTTTATAAAATCATGAGGGGCATGGATAGGTTAAATAGGCCAAGGTCTTTTCCACAGTGTAGGAAGGAGTCCAAAACTAGATGGCATAAGTTTATGATGAGAGGGGAAAGATTTAAAAGGCACCTGAGGGGCAGCTTTTTCATGCTGAGGATGGTGTGTGTATGGAAGTGGAGGAGGCTGGTACAATTAGAATATTTATAAAGCATCTGAATGAGTACATGAATAGGAAGGACTTAGAGGGATACAGGTCAAATGCTGGCAAATGGGACTCGATTAATTTAGGATATCAGGCTGGCCTGGATGAGTTGAACTGAAGGGTCTGTTTGAGTGCTGTACATCTTTATGACCTCTGTGTCTCTTCTGGACCAGTAATCCAGAAGTTTACGCTAGAAACCTAGAGGCCTGAGAGAATGTGAGCTGAAACCTAGCCGCCCCATTTTCAGATCCTGCATGTAGATTTTAAAATGTCAGGAATTAAGAAGCGGTATTAGTGAAAAGCGCCAAGAAGTCGACAGACTGTAGCAAAAAAACTCAGCTGATTCACTAAATTCCTTTCAGTAAGAAATTTTGCCATCCCTATTCATTCCAGATTATGTGTGATTTCCATCGCACGCCAACCTAATTGGATCTTAACTGCCCTCCAACATGGCCTAGCACTTGTCTGAAATCACGATAAGAATATTGATGCTGGTTAAAAAAGGCAGTCCACTAGGAGCTGAGCAGCCTTCCCATGCATCACTCACATCCCGGCAAAGATAAAATCTTGACTGCAGATAGCCTCACCTGCTGCACTTGGAATTTTCAGATTTTACTGTCATGTACTTTCGTTTTTCTGCCTTGCTATTCTTTTTCATTACTTTTTCCTCTTTTCTTTGCTTATACATCGTCATCATCCCCATTAAACTTCAACCTCACCCACTTGTCACAATGATCTGGCAGGCAGCCCTTTGGACAGCTCCAGGCTGAGAAATCTTAAGTACAGGCAGGGAACCACCCTGTCCGTCTCTCTGCGTAAACAGCTGACCCCGGCTGGGCTTCTCTGCATGGCAACACAGTTTCAGACTTGAAGGCCACAGTATGGTGAATAGTGTTACCACTTCCATCAGTGTGTTCCTTCCTCATTGGGTTAAGTGCATTTTGTGCTTTTACACTTTGCTCAAACTCATTTCATACCGAATCTTGATATTGCTTTGCAGAAGGGTTTTGGAAAAATTCTGCAAGTGGATCCCTATCGGCACTATCTTGCATTCTTGACAATTCCCGTGACCCATAGTTTCCACTTTCATCCCTGACTGATTTCAATTACCGTGCAGAATGTGCCTCTGATTGAAAAGGGATGTTTCTTGGCTTGGAGTTGCATCTGCAGGATGTGTTTCACATACATTGCTAGCTAAATGACCCTAAATATGTGATCAAATTGGGCATTTCGTTACATTCCAGATGAGAAGAATCCATCTCAGTAGAGTCTTTAATAGCTATTTTCCTGCACCCTTCCTGACAGCTGACTGACCTAATACCTCTCCCTGGTGCCTGTTATTCGAGTGTAAGAAGTTGTATTATATTTTGAACTTGATCCGCTCTTAATCCAAATTTTATTCATGATACACTTCCCTGCAGCATCGTTTAATAAAAAAGAATGTGCATTTATATAGTGCTTTGGCCATCCTTGGGATGTCCTGAAGTGTTCCCGGAGGTCCGGTATGGGAAATGGCTGTGGGCCTGGAGCAGTGTTGGCTAGAGGTCCAGAGCGAGCCCGAAGTGTCGATCCTCTGGCATCTGAGGCATTGAGAGCAGGAAGCCTGAGGTTTCCCAAAGAGCAGGTCAACGTAGAGGAGATAAGCCCTTGCAGGGATTGTACTTAAGAAAGACTGTTGAACTTTTACCTTTATCGAATATTTGTCCTCTTAATACTAGGGAGGACTGTAATGTTAACTTTCAACTTTTTTTTTACTTTTCTACATATGCTAAGAACAATGGTAATGCTTTACTTTTAACTTAGTTTCTCTATGTTACTACTTGTACATAAGTTACCTTTGTACCTAAAATGGCGCCGTGTGTGATGACATGGCACACTTTTCACTGTATTCCTGGACTTCTGTACTTGAGTACATGTGACAATAAAGCTTAAATCGATAAATAAATGAAAAGAAAACGTATTTCAGTGTTACTGTTCCAGCTGATGGTAATTCTAGACAAGTCAAACTTGTCTTGATAAATTGTAAGCTTAATTTTTGCACTTTGGTTACTATAATGGTTAGTCACTGAATATGTTCGCATAACGCTGACAATGCTCTTAGTAGAATTCAAATGTTTCCTTTTAGACTTTCTGCATGGTCACCAGACATGATTTTCTCTCTCACTGTTTCTCCCTGAGATACAAAATAATAGACTAGCTGACTCTTACTCTGAATTTGAAGAAAATCTCAGGTTCTTTTTCGATCCTTTTCTGTAGACTGTTGAGTTAACTAAACGCCTCTTTCCAACCTGAATTACTCCCTCCTGCTAATATGAAGCTGTTCTTCTGAACTGAAACCTGATTCTGGCCTCTGACTGCCAGCTTCTATGTTAAGTCATAAACTCAGCATTGTAAACATTCTGCAATGAACTTCCCCAGGTATCTGATCAAGACATCTAACCTAAATGACATGCTTTCTTTGAATCAATGTCTTTAGTTCACTGTTCCACATGACTTTCTGACTTCTGAAAAAAGATCATGTAAGACATTTTCATAGAACTGAAGCCAAAATCTATTTTACCTCTGCATTGAAATCCAAATTTCCAAATGACAATAATATATTGGCAACCTTTATCATAATAACCAAAGAAGTGCTTTTTGAAGTGTCCTCATTTGTTACTGTAGGAAATACATAATGAATTTAGACAGCAATTTGCATGCAGCAAGTTTTACTGAACAGTGACGTGATAAATGGTGTCATCAGCTATTTTAGTAACTTTGTAAAAAAAGATGAAATTTGGTCAGGATACTGGGCAGAATTTCCCTCTTCCTTTTGAATGGCATCATGGGTTTTACCCAAGAAGGCAGCTAGGACCTTAATTAACATCTCATCTGAAAGACAGCATCTTTGAAAATAGAGAGCATTGACAGTATTACCGTACAGTGTTAACTTTGGTTGTCATTAAGCCTGTAATTTTATGGCCTCTTTTCCTGGGTGGGATGACAAGCAGGGCTAGGGTGGTTGTAAAATTGGGCACCATGCAAGAACTTCCTGCCCCCTACCAACCCCCTGTGTCCATCTTGTTGCCTCAGCCAATAAAGGGGATGGACAGAAGTGAAGCAGTTGGCATCGAGTGATATTCAGCATCATCTTATGCAGTGAAGTTGGCTGTTTATCAGACTTAGAATTCTCAAAAAAACCTTTTAATATCTGTAATCACCTAGCCCCTCCATTTCTTCTATTAACATTGAATGGGTGAGCTAAAAGAAAGGAATAATATGGAAAGGTCTAATCCTCCTGGATTTTAGATGGAAAAATCTGTTGGATTCTTTCCTGTGGCATAATAGGAAGCATTTCTATCTCCATTAAATCACATAAATGTACCTAAATGTCAGAGCAACCTGAAGAAATCTCATTCACTTGTAAAGTGGTTCAGATAGTTATAACAGATAGTCAGACACTTGTAACAAGTGCCAAGGACTGCAAAGCATAGTTTCCTTTCTTGGGGCACACACAGGGACCCTCCTTTGCATTTTCCAATCACACCCAATTTTTAGTGAAATGGCTTTCAGTGAGCGAACAGAAAGCTGTCTATTTACTCACACAGAACAGCTGCAATTCCTATTCCGCTCATTTTGCCGAGTGTCACTTTCAAATGGAGTAAATTGCTTCATCACTGCCTTAGCTGCAGTTGTGGCACTTCATACAGATTAACACCGGGATGTTTGAACAGCTGTGACCCAGGCTGAAGGACTTCATTAATGTTCTGGCCATCTTTATTGAAGTATTTTCTGTAAATATTTTCTTTGCTCTAAGTGGACATTGGCACTTCTTTGGAGAGGAAGCCATACTTGTGGGAACAGACTTGAGTGAATACATGAGCTGATTTATAGTCAGAACCTCCGGTTTATGTGACTTTTCAAATGTTTTGTTTACTTACTTTCACACATCTTGGTTTTAGCAATAGGCAAAGGTTAAAGTGAAATGAATGCTGGCATCTCCATGATTTCATCAATAAGTGTTGCCAACAGTTTGGAGGGTGCCAAGTTTTGATCCCGAGCCTGTGTTTATATTGTCTCACCTCCACCGCTGGTCTGTGGGATTATACCCACCACATGAATTGTAGCACTTCAGGAAGATGAGTCACCATCATATGACATATAAGGATGAGCAATAAATGCAGACCTTGTCACTCTGATTCCAAGAATGAATTTTGAAAAATGGTATCATGCAACCAATTCAGGACCATGCTAGGTGCAGTTCTTGGCTCTCTTGAAGTCATGCTATTTAACTGATAAAGATTTATTTAGCCTTGGTTACAGACAGAATCATTAGTAAGTATGCACAGATATTAAAGACATTACCTTCACCAAGAAAATAAAACAAAAACTTGTGCATAAGTATGTTTTCCACCATCTGAGGATATGACAATGTGGTGTACAGTGAGTAAAGTCCTTCTACAGTGTATTCAGTGTTATGATATAGGAAACTAGACAGACCACTCACATTTAGCAAGGTCTCAGAAACAGTAATAACAGAATGACCGGATCATTTGCTTTGTGACTATGGTTGAGGGGTAAATATTGGTCACTATGGAGAACACACCTTTGCTCTTTCACCAAGGGATCTTGCATCTCTGTGAGAGGGTAAGCAGAATTTGGCATTTAAAATTTCAGTTGAAAGTTGTCATCTCTGATGGTGCAGCACTGCCTCGGAACTGCATTGAGATCCTGAGTCTATGTTACATGCATAAGCTTCTGATGGGGAGTTTGAGGCCACATTCTTCAATGCTCAGATGGGGCAGTGCTACCACTGTGCCTGATTTGATACCTTGGAAGATCAATGCAAGCCAATAGGATCACAAACACTAATGACCGAGAATACAGTGGGTCTCACCTGAACATAGCAATTGCTTGTTTGAAGTGATGCCACAATCACACCCGTGCTCTCTCAATTCCTTCCTGCCTCATTCCTGGTGGTTGGAGAAGAGACCTTTGGCTTGTGTTTCTACTATAGGTCACTATCAAGTTACCCATGGCCAAATGGATGGATAAGCCTAGGGTTTTGACTGACTGTAGCTGAACAGCACAAGCAACGTTATGTAACAACACTCAAACAGTGGATATTTGGGTGAAGTATTGGAAAATGTTGGTACCTTCAACAAACGACTTGCACTAGAATATGGACTTTAACATAGTAAAACATGGCATCTTGAGCGAGTTCCATCAATAAAATGCTGGTATGAAATCACATAAAAATATATGTATTGGGACAACTGACTAAAAACAAGGACAAACTCAGGGGTGTTAAGAAGCATCATAAAGAAGGAAAGAGTGTTAGAGAGATTTAGAGAGGGAAGTGCAAAACTCTGGGCAGAGACAGCTGACAGTATGACCATTGATGATAGAGGAATGAAAATCAGGGATGTGTAAGGAGGCTAAATTAGTGCAGCACAGAGATCACAGAGACTTTTTGTGTTACATGAAATTGCAGAATTGACGAAGTGGGGAGGGGTGGGAATTAGAGGTAAAATAATTAAAACAAGGCAGTTCATTTGTCATCTCGCACCTTCTTTGACTCCTTGGTCATATATTGTTAGTAATCTAGGCTATTCATAGTGGAATATAATGCAGCCAATAACAGTCCCACATTGTACGTGAACAATTCTTAAACTTTAACAGAATTAGTGCACTCAATTGCAAAATTGCAAGAAGATTTCAATTAATATTAGCTTTTTTTAATTCTGTGGCAATAAACAAATGACAATGGCAGGTTAAGCAATGACAAATTATCACCTATTCGCTTGCCAATCTAAACTTTGCTATAGGAGTTCATGTTCCAACTGTGTTTCAAGATTATGGAATATTGCAGCTGAAGATACGTTAACATTATACACTAAAAGCAACACAGGAGACTTTGCAAGGAAACAGATGTCTGTTTGTCTCCAGTTATCAAGTGATTTCCATTATGTTTGCTTGGCGAACAAGTGGCTGCTTCTCGGTGGGGAAAAATAACACTTTGATGTCTCAGATAGCCTCAAACGTTTAAGGCTCATGGAAATAATGGTCGTTGCATAAAAAAGGCTGACATGTTTCTCTCCCCATTGCCCTCCTAAATTTTACCCCTACTCGCATTGGAAATTAGGAGCAGAATTGAGCCATTTTGCCGTTATGTTTGCTCCAATCTGTTTGTTATGCTAGCAATTTTTTAAAAATATTAATTCCCAGCAAAGAAAATATGTTAGATAAAAACCGAAAGAACTGCAGGTGCTGGAAATCAGAAACAGAAACAGAAATTGCTGGAAAAGCTCAGCAGCATCTGTGGAGAGAAGGCAGAGTTAACATTTCGGCTCCAGTGACTCTTCCTCAGAACTGAGAAACGATCTGAAACGTTAACGCTGATTTCTCTCCACAGATGCTGCTAGACCTGCTGAGCTTTTCCCAGCAACTTAAGGTTTTGTTAAAGGAAATGTATTATCTATTTTCTTCTCTTGCAGGCATTCTCTGATTTAAGAACATTGAGCGTTTTTTTTTCCCTTTCTGCTAGACTTAAATCTCCAGTCTTGGGCACGTACTTCTCCAGGATTGGTTCATAAAAATACCAGCCTGATTCGTATTCCTTCTTCACGCTTCGCATTTCACATTGTCTAGTTAATCCAAAACCTCATGGCAAGGTACCACAGTTCCCTCCCTTGTCTTTGCAAAATTTTATTACTGATGTAACATTGACATCAAGGTCTTTGGTCTTTATGCTGAAAGGTGTCTTCAACTTCAATGCACTATTTCTTAGCCCCTTCCTCCTGGTATTAGATTACTGTTTGTTTCCTGCTCCCACAGATCAGTTATGAGAGTTGACCAACCTGTCACCATGGTTGGAACTTGTGTAGGTAATGAAAATTCAGGTCACTAATCAGAAACACAAATCACCTCACCAAGTGCAGCCAGAAGCTATTTAAGTGCAATCAGGCACTGAAATGTGCAGCTTTGAGCATCCCACAGAATTAAGTTCTCAGTACGATGGAAATCCTGTTCATGAGAGCTATTGGTCATACAGACACTGACAATGGTTGGCACGGTGGTTCAATGGTTAGCACTGCTGCCCGACGATGCCAGGGACCTGGGTTCAATTGCACCCTCAGGTGACTGGTGGTGTGAAGTTCGCACGTTCGCTCTGTGTTGCCTGTGTGGGTTTCCTCCGGGTTCTCCGGTTTCCTCCCACTATCCAGTGATGTGCAAGTTAGGTAGATTGGCCATGCTAAATTGCCCGACATGCCTGGGGATGCACAGGGCTGGTGGATTAGCCATGGGAAGTGCAGGGTCACAGGATAGGGTAGGCGGATGAGTCTGGATGGAATGCTCTTCGTAGGGTCAGTGTGGACTCGATGGGTCAAATAGCCTGCTTCCACATTGTAGGGATTATATGATTCTAATTATAGGAGGTCCAGCTTCAAGTCCCACCTGCTCCAGAGTTGTGTAAAAATGCCCATGAACAGATTGATTAGAAAATGTCTGCATTACAGACAGTGCTGCACAGAGCAGTGGCTGCTTCTGGCAAGTCAGCAAGTCTTTCCTCAGGAAGGCTGCTGGATCCCTAGAGACAGGCAAGTCTGGCCTGACTGGTAGCCACGTATCGACAGTCATGAGAGGGGGCTTTCAGATGTAAGGAGAAGGGGATGGCTCCAAATGGGCACCTTGCTTCCATTTGCCATTTGGACATTAAGTGGCACTGAAAGAGAAGCCATTCTTCAGGAGACATGAGAGACCCCGATGTGTGTGGGAGAATCGCTAAGCCAGCATTGAATCCCATTAGCTGAATAATGAGCTTAATTAAGCAGTGGGTGAGTTCTGTGTGCTGACCCATTCCCACTGCTGAATAAATAGATTCCCCGTTGACAGTTCTCGTCTGTTGTCCTTGCTGTCTTTCCATATCCGTAATTGACAGTGGCCCAGTACACTTGGGACTGAATAAGTAATTTATGGACCAAGTCTCCGCTCTGGTAACTGAACAAAAAAATGCAGGCTAGCACTTCAATGCATCCCTCCCTCAGTCTTTTGGATGAAGCCTTAAGCTAAGGTCCAATTTGTCCACTTCAGGCAGATGCAAAAGGACTTGTGACATTATTTCGATAAAGAGCAGGGCAGTGATGTGTCACTAAACTCCACGTTAACTGTTTATTTCTCAGCACAGATGCTGCCAGATCTGCTGAGTTTCTCCAGCACTTTTTGTTTGAGTTCTCATTGGAACCTGGGACCAACATTCATCCCTCAATCAATTTTACTAAAGTACATCTTCTGGACATCATCACATGGAAGCTTGTGGGACCTTTGCTGTATGGAAAGTGGTTACGGCATTTCCAACATTACGAAGTGCCTGCACTTCAAAATGGTTTTATTGCCTGGAGACATTGTAAAAGGTGCTATTAAAATGCTTTCCTTTTACAGTTGTAAGTCAAAATATGTATCTAGTAGTTTTTCATTTTCTATTGATACAGAACACAGACTCTGTTTATTGCAAACTTCATACAGCTTTTCAGCAGCATTGCCGGGAATCTGGGCTACTGGAGAAAGCTGTCTACAGCTGTTCTTTGGGGTCGGGTTACAACCTTGTTATCCAGCTGTGGTGTTCTGAGTGGGAGAGAAGAATTTAAATGAGGTAGCAGAAGGTGCTGTGGGAACGCTGGCTCTAGCATGAACTCACACCATCACGAGAGAAAGCACAGGGAATGGGAACAGGGGAGATGTAAAGCTTTCAAAATACCATGTTAATTGATCCAGAAACCCTGACGCCTCCACCTGATCACTAAACTCACGGTGCCTTTTCTTTTTAAAGATAGCTGTTAATGAATGAATCGTGTGCTGGTTTCTAATGCAGACTCTTAAATTTTGTTTGGAGACTGGGGAGTAGTTAAGATTCACAAATCTAGGCTGCCATTTCAATTTCAGTGGAATATTAAACAGATCATTGGTTTGCTTACAATCAGTTTTCAGTCTGATCTCCGGGAAGAGCGTGTAAAAGCTCCACCCTCCTGCATTAAGGACAAGGCTTTAAATAGCTGTCCAGTGATCCCTCATTATAAGGTGCTCCAGTGAGAGGTAGCAGAATCATGCTGTCTTCTGATGCATTTGCAATGTCTAGCTTAACAACTACTGCTAACACCTCTTAGAACAGTTGGTGTGTGGAATCTATTTGGGTAATATTTCAAAATCTTCAGGGCAGAATGGATGCAAATGTAAAATGGAAAAAGACAAAACATTTCCAACACATTTGTTTAGATGTACATTTTATTGGTTGCATCCCAGTCTAACTTTCTCCCTTCCCAAAGGTTCTGCCCCATTCTGAGGCACAGGCCATTGGCTCCTCCCCCACACAACCATTCTTCACAGCCGTGGGTAATTAATAAGTTGCCAGCAGATTCTTCAGTCAAAAGATATGAAGCCAGCCAGTATGTATGTCTCAGCTAATATTTAGACCATAGATCATAGAATCCCTACAGTGTGGAAACAGGCCCTTTGGCTCAACAAGTCCACACGGACCCTTGGAGCATCCCACCCAGACCCATCCACCTAATCTACACATCCCTGGACACTCTGGGCAATTTAGCATGGCCAATCCACCTAGCCTGCACATCTTTGGACTGTGGGAGGAAACCAGAGAACCTGGAGGAAACCCACGCAGACATGGGGAGAACCTGCAAACTCCACACAGACAGTCGCCCGAGGTTGGAATCAAACCTGGGTTCCTGGTGCTGTGAGGCAGCAATGCTAACCACCGAGCCACCGTGCTGCCCCTAAAGTGTAAAAAATGTTAGTGCCTGTTAAATTGCCTCCAAATTCTACACTTGGATTTTCAAGCTTATTCAAGGCATGCTGAGCCCACAAAGTAGGTGATAATGGCACTATTCCCTGCATAGTGGTAGGGGTCTCATTAATCCAGCCTCAATGTTGTTGCAAAATAGTTTGCTTGCACGACTGAAGTTTCAATTATCTCTGCATCAACCTGAGTACTGTGAACAAACCCAAAATTAGGCAGGTTGTGGTCTGTCCCTTTAAGGAACTTACCTGAATTCCCTCATTACTGAATTAAATAAACTAAAATCTGAGTTCGGGCCTAACGAGATGTGGGCTCGAAACCCACATATTCTGGAGAAGAGAACCTCCTTGTGTTTCACTCTGGACTCAGATCAGGTTTTGACAACAGTATACAATGCACAAGTTTAGAGTTGTTGCAAACCACCAGTACTAGTGCTGTAAATCAAATAGGAACACAGCCATGGTGAGCTTAATATGACAAAAGATTTATTGTTCTTGATTATACTGGGGTGATGTATGATTTCAAATGGGAGGAAACAATTTAATTGTTTTGATTTGATTTGATTTGTCAAAGTTTTCATAGAGATACAGTAAAAAGTACTGTTCTGAGTGCTATCTAGACAAATCATACCTTACATGAGTACATCAGGGTGTTAAAACAGAATGCAGAATATAGTGTTGTAGCTATAGAGAAAGTGCAGAAAAAGATCAACTGTAGTATATGAGAGGTCCATTCACAAGTCTGATAACAGTGGGAAAAAGTTCTTCTTGAATAAGTTAAGAGCACATTGAAAAGCTGCCTATACAAAGTAGGCCTGATATTCATTGATTTCCTGAGTGGAAATGTGGGGAAGCGGATCTCTTGCTTGTTGAAAGTGGAGCAAGGAGGGGTGTGGAGAGGATGATGAGGGGAGTGAGGATTCACTGCAGTGGATTATTATTCAGAGGTTTAAGATAAAACTAGATGTCGTCTTCCCATTCCCTGTTCCCCCTTTTAATCCTCATGAAGTTGCATTTACATTAGCTGAATGGCTGCAGTTTAGATTATTGGCATTAACAGTGTTGTGTCCCTTTGATTCACCCCACCATTGATGGCGATGACTTCAGCAACTAGACTCTAAACTTTAAAATTCCCTGGCTGATCTAGTTATGGCCCCAACTCCACTTTCCTGTCTGTCCTGTTGTAATCCTTAACTCCCTGATCAATCAAAAATCTATTGAACTCCACAGACTGATGGCTATCTGAGAAGAACAAATCTCCTCGTTATTAGTTTAGAAAGGAAACCTTTTATTCTTTAACTGTGTCAACTAGTTCAGTTCTGCCCCGTAAGAGGAACCATGCTCCTGGTATTCATCCTATCAAGTCACCTTCTACAGGAACTTCTACATTCAAATAAGGTCAAATTTCATTTTTCTCATCTCCAATGGATATAATTCAACTTTTCTTCATAAGATAAGCCTTCCTTCTCTGGAATAGATGACATGGTGGTGCAGTGGTTAGCACTACTGCCTCACCAGATCAGGAACGGTGGTTCGATTCCAGCCCTGGGTGACTGTCTGTGTGGAATTTGCACGTTCTCCCTGTGTCTGCAAGGGTTTCCATCAGGCACCCCAGTTTCCACGCACAGTCCGAAGATGTGCAGGTTAGGTGGATTGGCTGTGTTAAGTTGTCCAGATTTGTGTAGGGTACATGGGTTAGCCAGGGGAAATGCAGGATTACAGGAATAGAGTGAGGGAAGTGGGTCTGGGGATAAGCTCTTCAGAGAGCTGGTGCCGACTAGCTGGGTCAAATGGCCTCTATCTGTATTGTAGGGATTCTAAGGGTTGAGTGAACATTTGCTGAGTTGCTTCTAACACAGTAGATGTGGTCTCAGTAAGGCCCTGTACAGGTATGCTATAACTTTGCTGCTTTTATATTCCATTTTCCTTGTGTTAAATATCAACTATTCATTTGCCTTCCTAATCACTTACTGTACCTCTATACCAACATTTTGCGATTCATGTACCAGAGCACTCAGATTCCTGTCTCCCATTTAGTTCTGCAAACTATCTCCAGTGAAATTGTATACTGCTTTTCTGTTCTTTCTTCTTAAATATGGTTAACATTTTATGACATTATACTCCAGCTGCCAAGTTTTTGCGCACTCATTCAACCTGTCTTTATATTTTTTGCAAACTCTGTAGCTCCTTTTGAGATACAAAATTGGTTCAAAGTTAGAAGATAGAGGGTGGTGGTAGTTTTTCAGAGTGGAGTCCTGAGACTAGTGGTGTACCACAAGGATCGGTGCCAGGTGCAAGGTTTTTTTGTCATTCATATAAATGATTTGGATGTGATATGGAGGTATGGTTAGTAAGTTTGCACATGAAACCAAAATCGGTGATGTGGTGGACAGTGAAGTAGGTTATCTCAGAGTACAACAGGACCTTGATCAGATGGGCTGATGGGCTGAGGAGTGGCAGCTGGAGTTTAATTGAGATAAATGTGAGTTGTTGCATTTTGGTCAGCCAAATTAGGGCAGGACTTAAACAGTTAATAATAGGGCCCTGGAGGGTGTTGCAAACAAAAGGACCTATGGGTGCAGGTCCATAGTTTCTTGAAAGTGGAGTTGCAGGTAAACAAGGTGGTGAAAAAGGTGTTTGGCGCGCTTGCCCTCATTTGTAAGTGCATTGATTATAGGAGTTAGGGGGTCATGTTGTGGCTGTACAGGACATTGTTAGGCCACTTTCAAAATACTGTTCAATTCTGGTCTCCCTGCTACAGGAAAGATGTTGCTAAAACTCGAAAGGGTGCAGAAAAGATTTACAAGGATGTTGCTGAGATTGGAGGGTTTGAGCTATAGGCAGAGGCTGAATCGGCTGGGGCTTTTTTCCCTGGAGCGTTGGAGGCTGAGGGGTGGCCGTATAGAGGTTTATAAAATCATGAGTGGCATTGATAGCGTGAATAGCCAAGGTCTTTCTACCAGGGAAGGGGAGTCCAAAACTAGAGGGCATAGGTCTAAGGTGAGGGGGGAAAGATTTGAAATAAGGGACTTGAGCGGCAACTTGTTCACGCAGAGGGTGGTGTGTGTATGGAATAAGCTGCCAGAGGAAGTAGTGGAAGTGGGTACAATTACAACATTTAAAAGGCATTTGGATGGGTACATGAATAGGATGAGTTTAGAGGGATACGGGCTAAATACTCGCAAATGGGACTAGGTCAGTTTAGGATATTTGGTTGGCGCAGATGAGTTGGACTGAAAGGTCTGTTTCTATGCTGTAAACTCTATGCGTCTAGACTCTAAGTCACTTTGCTGCCTGTCTTGATATCACAATAAATTTTGGTGAATATATGATACCGATTAACGTGCGTGTATATCGGGGGTTAGGTGGGTTGGCCATGCTAAATCACTCATATTGTCAAGGGATGTGTAAGCTGAGTGGGTTAGCTATGGAAATAAAGTGTTACAGGGATAGGATGGGTCTGTGTGGGATACTGTTCAGAAGATGGGTGTGGAAGATGGGTCAAAAGTCCTGCTTCCACACTGTCGGGATTCTGTGACACTATGATATTCTGTCCCCTTATCCTTGTTGGAGGCAAATTTGTCCTTGACTTTGCAGCCAATCTGTTGGTCCTCCATCTTTGTGGAAAATTCAGTCAGGATTATCCTGGCATTGCAGAGAATTGAAGATGAATCTTCATTGCCAAGTTTCGACAGCCTCCGAGAAAAAAAAGTCACAAGTTCATTACAAAATGTTGCTTCCTTTTTATTTGAATTTTTAATTTATTATTGCACTATCCCATACTTTCTCCATAGCACTGCGAAGATTTTTTTCTTCAAATATTTATCCAGTTCTCTTTTGAAGACCTTAGCTTCGTCTGCACCCACTGTACACTCTTAAGCTGTGCATTCCAGATCTAGAATTTCAGAATCTTGGCTGTGCAAGAATGTTTTTCATGTCATTCCTTGCTTCTTTTGGCATTTCCCTCTCATTTTTGACCCTTCCATCATTACGTGTATAGTTTTCCCCTGTCCACGTCCCTCTTGAGTAACTCTATCAAACCTCCTCTTAATCTTCTCTTCTGCAAGTTGAAATATGGTAGCTCAGTGGTTGGCATTGTTGCCTCATAGTGCCAAATGCACGCATTCAATTCCACCCTTGGATGACTGCCTCTGTGGAGTTTGCACATTCTCCCTGTGTCTGCGTGGGTTTCCTCTGGGTGCTCCAGTTTTCTTGCACAGTCCAATGATGTGCAGCTTAGGTGGATTGGCCATGCTAAATTGCCCACAGCATCCAGGGATGTGTAGGCTAGGTGGATTAGCTATGAGAAATGCAGGGTTGTAGGGATAGGGTAGGGGGTGTGTCTGGGTGGGAAGATCTTTGGAGAGTCAGTGTGGGCTTATTGGGCCGAAAAGCCTGTTTCTACACTGTAGAGATTCTATCCTCGATTCTCCAAATTATCCAACTAATTGCACCATTCTTGTGAATTGTCTGTAATGCCTTCACATCTTTGATCAGTGTTCTGGAAATTTACTTGAATTATTCTGAGAGAATTGGCAATTATGTTTATAAAATCTTCCCTGAAAGGATTAAATGGAGTTCATGGTCAGGCAACTTGTAAATGATTTTAAACTGGCAATTGAGCTTGATAAGTTTAAATAGATAAGAGGGAGAGAGATAATATTTAGGTGAGATAATAGGAGCTGCAGATGCTGGAGAATCCGAGATAACAAGGTGTAGAGCTGGATGAACACAGCAGGCCAAGCAGCATCATAGGAGCAGGAAATCTTGACGTTTCGGGCCTAGACCCTTCTAGGGATGTGAATGTTGCTGGCAAGGCCAGTAATTACTGCCCAATCCCTAATTGCCCTCGAGTTGAGTAGCTTCCTAAGTTATTGCAGTGGGTTGTTTAGAAGTAACCACTTTG
>JAHRHZ010000029.1:17459070-17470029 GCA_024137785.1 Ginglymostoma cirratum
TTAATAATTTTATATGTTTCTATAAGACACCCCTCAATCTCCTGAATTCCAATGAATATAATCCCAATCTACTCAGTCTCTCCTCATAAGCCAACACCCTCAACTCCGGAATCAACCTAGTGAACCTCCTCTGCACACCCTCCAGTGCTAGTACATCTTTTCTCAAATAAGGAGACCAAAACTGCACACAGTACTCCAGGTGTGGCCTCACCAGCACCTTGTACAGCTGCAACATAACCTCTCTGCTTTTAAATTCAATCCGTTTAGCAATGAAGGACAAAATTCCATTTGCCTTCCTAATTACTTGTTGTACCTGCAGACCAACCTTCTGTGATTCTTGCACAAGGACACCCAGGTCCCTCTGCATAGCAGCATGCTGCAACTTTTTACCATTCAAGTAATAATCCTTTTTACTATTACTCCCACCAAAATGTATGACTTCACATTTATTTACATTGTATTCCATCTGCCAGACCTTTGCCCACTCACTCAATGTATCTGTGTTCCTCTGCAAAGTTTCACAGTCCTCTGCACACTTTGCTCTGCCACTCATCTTAGTGTCATCTGCAAACCTTGACACCCTACACGTGGTGCCCAACTCGAAATCATCTATATAAATTGTAAATAATTGCGGTCCCAACACCGATCCCTGAGGCACACCACTAGTCACTGATTCCCAGCCAGAATAGCACTCATTTATCCCCACTCTTTGCTTCCTATTAGTCAACCAATCCTCTATCCATGCTCATACTTTAACTCTAATGCCATGCATCCTTATCTTATGCAGCAGCCTCTTGTGCGGCACCTTGTCGAAGGCCTTTTGGAAATCTAGGTACACCACATCCACTGGGTCCCCATTGTCCACCTTGCTCGTTATGTCTTCGTAGAATTCCAAAAGATTTGTCAAGCATGACCTGCTCTTCATGAACCCATGCTACGTCTGCCTAGCATTTCTAGACTGGCCAGTCATTTAGGTTTTTACCGTGTTATATAAGGATGCAATGTTTTGAAGGGGTTAATGCTGAGGAATATGTTCTCGAGACTGAAAACAGATTTGGACCTCAAATAGGTAAGTCCAGGCCTTGAGGGCTCCCTCACTGGAACAGATTCAGTTGATGATAATCTATATTTAATAATATCCCATTATTAATTAGTCCACCCAAGATGCTGAGTTTGCTCTGTTCCAGATGCATCCACTAGAGATAATAGGGAGATATCCAGTCACCTCAGGCGAAGATATACATGCCCCTTTCTACAGCACTCGCTGCAATATTTCAGTAGTTAAAGCCCTAAAGCCACTTTGACAATGACTGAGGAAAAGTAAGTGTGTAATGTGAGTGAGGAGGTAGGATGTTAGGTGAGTGAGGATGTGGGCGGGGTGCCAGGAGACTGAGGTAGGCCGGTGCCAGGTGGTTGAGGTGAGTAGTGTGCCAGGTAAGCGGACGAGTGCTTAGATTATTTTGACAGGGGTATGGTCAGCTCAGGATGGGAGAAGGCCTGGTGTCATTTCGAGTGGGACTAGTACAGACTTGGTTGGGCTGGGAGGTTTGCGTCTGTCAGCGTCAGATCGGGGTTGGGTTGGGGCTGGGGTTGGTGGTCAGCTGCAGAAGGATCGAGTCAGGCCATTGGAGGGTATTGGTTCCAGCAGGAATGGATGTGCTGGTGGGATTTCAGCACCTGCAGGGACAGGTCAGATTTGGTCAGAGAGCTGGTTACGAAAAGTCTGGCTGGGTAGGTTGGTGCAGGGAGATGGATTGGACATGGCTAAATTAGGGGTCTGGGGTTGTGGGGTGTTGGTTCTAGCAGGGGTTGTCAGGTGGTTAAAGGGGGCAGGGGTGGGTTTCAGTGGTGAGTTAGGGTTTCAGTTTAATAATTATCCAGGAGTTAGAGTAGGCTTTGAATGCTCCAACTTTTCTTGGGTATCTATTTAGTTAACTAAGTCAGAGTCCTCCAAATTCTCCAACATTAATGCCCTGTTTTGGAGAGTTTCTGATGCAGGGGGAATTTCCTATCAGGAAATTCAATTTTCTGGGCAGTTGCCATGGAGTCTGCTTGAGAGATCCTGCACAGTCCAATTTCAGTCCCTACTGCTCCAATGTTTCTCGGGCCATTAGAATATCTAGGACATTGTCTATCATTTCAATGTAAGTTTACCTCATTGCTATCATGAAATAAACTACAAGTTGTTCAAGACATGAGCCTCCTATTGTAACACCAAGTAATTTCCATTTCCCACACATTGGATCTGCAGAGCCTGCTTGGTCTTTACTAGGAAAGAGGATGGTGATAGATGGTGATATTATTTCAAGTTGAACTGTGGTGAGAGTCCATTGTACAACCTACCCGAGAGTCCAGATTTAACTTATGTGACAACTGTCGGGTAGTTTTACCTCAGTGAAGCACTGGCAAGAACTTATGTTAATTTCTTTCCCTTTATACGGCAGGCTGACACAGAAGGTCACACAAAACACAGTCTGATTTACATATTCTTTCTCATCCTTCCCTTTGTGGCATTGAGACACTGACTCACTAGTTGTTGGCTCCAGTTGGTGTAATGATCTTGTTGATTTCTCTTCTTCGGAGATGTATTCAGGATGCTTGATCTTATGGGTCTCCAGCACTGTTGCTATCAACACCATTACTACTCAATGCCTTTAGTTTAAGAGACTAAGGACATCGGCCCTGAGTTAGCTAGCTCAAATATTAAGGTCACATCCTCTTATTGTGGGATTTTCTGCCAGAGGAAATCATCCCCTATCAAATTTATCAGGTCATCTCCAACATCTCAATTGGAACTCAACATGGAATTTGACCTGGACCAGGATTTCACGGATGGTGGAGTTTTCTGGCTTGCCACCCAACGAGTCGGTGGAGAACACATCAACTTTGCAGCCAGAGCATTGGAGATGGGGCTCTGGCCACTCACCTCCTCAGAAAGGGAACTGTATCAGGAACCACAGCTGGAGGTCACTAATACCAGACAGTGTTGTGAGGTGAGAGGATGATGGTATTAGGTGTGGGGGTGACACCATCAGCAACGGAGAATTTTCCTGCTTCAAGATGGAAAAGACCCAATTGCAGAAAAGTTGTAAATCAATAAATTGTTGAAAGCACTGTCAAATTATTCGAGTGTGATATGCACTTAGTGCCTTTTTGTTAAGGGAGAAGGTATTGAGCAGTAATCCCTAATGAGCTTGCCAGTGAAAGAGGAATGTGAATCATCCAACATACCTAAACCAGCTGGTTGTGACTTACCCCAGATGACCTTGAGTGGCAGATGTGTCAGTCAGTTTATTGGGCTTCATTGCAGTCATAAAAAGAACTATCTGGGGAAGGGGTTCTGGTTATAGATGGGTGTGGTGCTGTGTAGCTGTGCTCAGTCTAGCCCACCCAGAATCAAAGATACTGGTGTTGGCTTAGTTGGAGTGTGGCTTCAATTAGGAATCATATCTTCAATTTCAATGTTCCCTACTTCAGCACTTCCACTGCGACTTTGTGGGTGAATATTATGTGAGTATCAGCAGCACAGACCACAACGGTTCCAAGGTTTAGATACCAGTAAATTGACAGCAGTAGTTTATTGTGTGACTGGACCCAGCCCGATCTTCTGTAGGTTAAGGATTGGCAAGAAAGAAATGGCCAAGATGTAAATTGATTGTAAATTGACCCTTGCCCCATGCTAACACAGTGGATGTTGAGTGAGGATAGTATCAGTGTCCAAATGGATAATTGATTCTTATTGTAAAGAATTGAATTAGACATTGGAGAAATAATACACAAACTGTGATCTGAAATTAAAGCAGAAAATGCTCAAAATGTTCTCACAGGTCTCACAGCATCTGTGAGAAAGAAGCAAAATTAATGTGTGATGTTGTTGACATTTCATTAGAACAGGATGAATGTTATAGAGTAAACAAATTTTAAGCAGGTTAATTGGGACAGGGGATTTTTAAAATTCATTCATGGAATATAGCTGTTATTGGCTGAAACAGGACTTATTGCCCATCTCTAGTTGCTCTTCAGAAGGTGGTGCTGAGCTGTCTTCTTGAACTGTTGCAGTCCATTAGGTTGAGATGGACCCACAATGCTGTTAGGGAAGGAGTTCCAGGACATTGATTCAATGACAGTGAAGGAACAGTAACATATGTCCAAGTCAGGATGGTGATTGGTGGAGGGGGACTTGCAGGTCGTGGTGTCCCCAGGTATCTGCTGCTGTTGTCATTCTAGATAGTGATGGGTTTACATGGTGCTGAGGAACCTTGGTGAACTTTGACAGTGTATCTCGTAGATACTGCATACTGTTGCTGCCATGCATTTGTGATGTTGGCACTGAATGTTTGTGGATATGGGACCAATTTGTCCTGGAGTCAAGTCTCTTGAGTGTTGTTGGGACTGCACTCCTCCAAGTAAATGGGGAATATTCCATCACATTCCTGACCAGCATTCCCTGTCATTTTTCTTGCTGCTCTGAGGACTTCTAAGGACCTTCTGGAAGTGGAAGCGATGCATGTCAGGCTGATTAACATTCAGGAACTTATGCCTTGTAAATGGTAAACGATTCTTTGGTAGTCAGGAGGTGAGTTATTTGTTGCAGGGTTCCAGCTTTTGACCTGTTGTTGTAGGCACTGTGTTTAGATGGCTAGTCCAGTTCAGTTTCTGATCAATGGTAAACTCTAGGCTGTTGATAAGAGGGAAAATGATCAATGGGAAGTCCTTGATAAGGCAGAAGGCGGTGAGATTAAATGACAAAAGAATTGATGGTTCAAACCAAAGACACTGGTAAGAACCAACGTGTCTTGAGGAGGTGTGAATGATAGATTTCAGAAGAGCTAGTGCCAAAAACAGAAAAAGGAGGAAGAAAAGGAGAAAAGAAAACAAAAGCGGCAAAGAAAAAGAAACAAAATGGTAGCAGAGATTACAAACTGAAATTATTGAAATAAATGTTGAGTCCAGAAGGCTGTAAAGTCCCAAATTGAAAGAAGAAGTGTAATTCCCTGAGCTTGAGTTTATCTTCGCTGGACCGCTAGAGGTGTCCAATGTCAGAGAGGTCAGAATGGGAGCAAGGTGGGGAATTAGATGTCAGGTGAGCAGACACTTGAGGTCATACATGTGGACTGGATGCAGTTATTCTGCAATTCACGCAGTCTACATTTGCTCTTCCTGGTGTACATGAGATTGCACCATGAACATCAAATTCAGGCACACGGAATTGTACAAAATACAAGTAATTTATCATTTCAGCTGGGAAGATTATTTGATGTCTTGGACAATGTGGAGAAAGTAAAAGGACAATTCTTACATTTCTGACCTGAAAAAGTGATATGGCAAGGGGAGAGGGTTTTGGGGCATTTGAAGAGTGAACAAACCCTTGGACTGCTGAAAGATGAAGTGAAGAGAGAAAGATGCATTTCGTGCTGGCATCAGGTGGAGATGAGAAATGTTGCAGACCATGATCTGCTCAGAATGATAGAGTAACAGTGAAGACACACCGCCGCCCATCATGATCCTAGAAGGGAAGTGTAAGAACAGAGAAGACACTACCTGGGGCTCTGTTAGCCATGCGTGTAGAGGTGGGATGGGATCTGCAGTTGAGGATAAAGAAAATATGAGACCAAATGAGGGAACAAATATGACATCTTAACAGGGTGGATGTGGAAAAGATACCTCCTTTTGTGGGAGAATCGAGAACTAGGAGTCACTGTTTCAACATAATGGGTCACTCATTCAAGTAGAAATGAGACTCCGCAACTCTCTTTCTCAAAAGTTGGTGGATGCAGTGTCCTTGACTATTTTTAAGGCAGAGATAGATAGATTTCCTGTTACACTGGTAAAATGACAACAATTTAGTTGACTCTTACACTGGTAAGCTACTCACTCTAAGGACAATTTGAGGTGGGCATCAAATGTTGGCCTCGCCAGGATGACCTATATCCCTGAAAAAAGAGAAAGAAAAGCACAGCCCTTGTCGGCTTTTTATGAAAACATTACCATTGACTTAGTGTGCAGAATGTTCAGAGCGAGATGAATTAGACTGAGTGAGAGTAGGAGAGAAGTTCAGATGGCCAAGGTCTCAATGAAAAGATCTGGAGAAGAGAGTAGCCAGGCAGAGGGAGGACTCCGGGTGGATGGAGAGTTCTGAAGATGGTAAAAGACTCTCCTGAGCAGGATGAAGATGTGGAGGTGGAAATGAAAGTGATGGAAAGAGAACTGTAAAGTTCTTGCCCATGGGTCTGTACTTATGCTCAAGAAAACTGGAGGATTTATAGGTATTACAGCCTCAACAGCAATTGTAGAATAAACTTGAACAATGTTTGGAAGTGAGATTCTGCCGTATTGACTATAATATATTTTAAATGTCATTCTGCGATTCACCAGTGACAATTTGAGCAGAGAATCTGTACAAGCCAATTGGTTGGATAACCTGCTGATTTTGTAACGCACCTGCTGACGATGTGTTGTTCGCGGGGATGTGACTAATTGTTTGGTCCAAGGTCTGGAAATATGTCTCCAGATGCAGAATTTTGCTGCAGATGTTTGGAGTCACAACAATCTCACATACCAAGACCATCTGAAGAGAGTAAGAAGGAATGCGGATATTGCTTAATAGAGCATTGAGAAAGTAACGGCTGTTAAATTAATTTTTACATCTGAAGAACATTAAGACATGCCGGATTGAATGAGTGAGTGTGTGTGTTCGGCTTTGGATTTGTGTGTTTCCTCCATATGTTTTGTAGTTTGTTGCTAATCATTGCATTTTACCCAAGTTGCATGTACTGTAGAACAGTGGAATATTTTCATCAGTGCTCTGGAAACACTAAGCACCTGGGATAAGACAGTAAAAAGTAACAACTAAACTGAACCACAGAAGTTGATATTACAGCAAATAACCAAAGGTTTGGTTGAAAAAAGGTTGGCTTTAAGGAGGAAAGCAAAGTAGGAAGGCAGAGATATTTGTGATGTGAATTCCGGAGCTTAGGGACCAGACAGCCAACTGCATGTGCAGTAGTGCTGGAGTGATTATAATTGGGGGAAATTAGATGTGCACAAATATCTCATAGGGTTATGGGTCTGGAAGAGTTTGCAGAGATGGGGAGAGGTTAGACCAAGGAGGGATTTGAAAATAACATCGAGAGGGAAGTGTAATGAAATAAGCAAGGAAGCCCTGTTAGTGCATTGTCTGTAAAGAGTCAAAAAGGCGACCAGAGATGGACAACTAATGTAACCTCCCCAGCATCATCCACACCCTAAAACAACTCTTTTCAAACAAAAAGTTGCACAATTTTATGTAACATTATCTGACATGGAGCTACATGAGGGGTCAGAGAAAAGCTTGTGAAAATATCTGAACATTGGATGTGTCTAATCAAAATCAATGATCGTGATCTCATTTAACTGTCATGTCATTAGCCCTGGAAAATGAAGCAATAATACGCTTTTTGTTCAATGTAGGTTGCAATTCATTCATCTCCACATTATTAGGTGAATCCTATTTTGAGCCTGTTAAGCAGTTAACAGGTTAAAGATAAGGTGGAAGGGCTGAGGATGATAGTTCTTGATTTCAAAGCCACACTTATTGAATGCTCTTCAACCAAATGTAGAGTAGTAAAGGGTGTTTTATCCACAAAACCAATTGATGAAGGAAAAACTGGATAGGTTGGAGCCAATCTTTATGCATTTTATTTTTAATTACATTACTGCCATAGCCATACACCTCCTAATCCAACAATCATGGCTTTACTCCATGTCTATTTAGAGGGTGCACTCGTCAAAACCCACATTATGCAAACAATTAAACACTACTATTAATATGCAATTAACAGGGATTAAACAAAATTGAAAGATCCATACCTGTGCACGCACCTTCCACCCCACCCCTGAACTAAGGGCTGAGATTGGTTGCCCTGAGTGATTTGCTGTACAGGAAATTCTAATCCAACCAATTTAACATAGAATTATGAGTTTCATTCTTTATCGTGTACGTGATTCTACAAAAGGTCTGAAAAGTAGGTTGAGCTGGATGACTTGTTTTAGTTGATATGTTTAGTTTGTGCTAGCCTTTTAAAAGATTTCTTGGCTGGATAGCTATTCAGTCATGCACAGTAAAAGAACATTACTATAAACCTAACCAAACAGAGATTTGGGTTCAATTGAGTCTGTTGTTAAACTGGGGCTGTTGCTGTTGAGATTATGTTTAGTTTTTATTGTAGTTTACACAAGGTGACAGTCCATATTTGATGTGCTTGGGATGAATGCACCTTTGCTTAAATTGTGTAATGGATTGCTGATTTTTCTTCGCTTAAATGTGTTTTGTTTACATTGTGTGAGTTCAGTATGTAACAGGCTGCAGGCCCAACAAATGAAAGAATGTTTAAAATCCACCCCTGTAGATTGACTTGCCTGAAGCATTTATATTTAACAATCCATCCAGTCTGTTGAGTTCAGATCAAAGTATGTTTTAGCCGGTGTTCCAGTGGCACATTTGGACAGATTCAGGTAACAGCTAACCTCCAAAGCCTATGATCAATCAGAAATCTTTTTACCCTGTGTCTTTACAAAGGCAGAATGTGTGTTTGTTCCCAACCACACCAGGTGGGACTCTTGTTAACCACAGACCGGTATTTCAATTGAATGTGGACTGTTTTGACTAGCCATTCTGACAAATATAAATAATCTGTGAGATGTGAAGATAAGTTGCTCGCTTTCAGTTACAAAACCATCCGTCTATCTCTTACAAGTTGTCACACTGAATAAAGGAGGTTACATGCACCAAATGGGATTTGACAGCTGTCCTGTAAACTTCTTGTTCAAGCTATTTGCTCACGTTTGTTGAAGAAAATAGGAACATAGGAAGTGTTGTGTGATGGAAGGGCACATTTATCTGGTTTACCGTCTATCATTCCGGGAGCGACATGATTCAATAATAATGATGTTGTTGACTACTCAAGGCAATCAATCTCTGTTAATTAGCTGCAACAGACACAGAGTTGAGGTAGGAAATCTCCAGTGGAGAGGACGTTGTGAACATTAAATCCAAAGCCAGCTGCTCCTCCCTACCAAGCCACACATCAAGCTCCAATCATTACATGTCAGGTCACAAATTACTCACAGGCCATATCCCAAAGGAATTATTTTCTGAATTTTTTTTGCTTTTGAATGAGTCAACACCTTCTGCTTCCATCCGTGTCTGCACATATTCAAATTCAGACACAACTGGGGAGCAAGGTATTAAATGATTATTGTTCGGTAAAGGAAATTAGTGTAAATACATCATTCAACAAAATGCTTGAAGGTGTAATTTAGAAAAAAAATGCTTCATCTACAGGATGTGGAGCAGAGTTCTAATTTTCACTTTCTGCCTTGAACCTGAATTTGGAAAGGTACCACAATTATTTTTAATTAATGGGTGGTGATTCTGCAAGGTGCAAGGAGACTGGCATGGAAATGAAAATCAACAACACTAGTGTTGATCTTTATCACAAGTAGGCTGGATTACAAAGGAGAGGACCTGATACTTCAGTCGCATAAATACTTGTTCAACACCCATCCCAACGTCATCCTGTCTGGAGTATTGCATTCAGTCTATTGGCCTTGCAGGAGGTGGAGTGCAAATTAGCAGAATATACCAGGAACTAAAAGAATTAAAATATGAAAATGGGTGTACAGACTTGCCATGTATTCCTTTGTGTATCGAATGGGGAGGACTGGCTAAATTGAGGTATTTAAAACATTAAAAGGTTTCAATATAGTAGATAGAGAGAACTAAGCTGGATTTTCCTGCCGCTTGGAGACAGGATTGAAGGCAAGGTGGGTGGACTGGAGGGGGCTGTGATTTGGAAAATAAGGAGCAACTTCATTGTGATTGTCCCCTCATGCGAAGCTGCTTCTGGGTGACTTTCCCAGGGATCAGACTGGTGAAAGGATTGGATGCCCATTGCATGGAGGCGAGTAGCAAATTGGTGATCTAGGGCTTAGTTTGGGGATTATTTGTAACATTGCTTGAACTGTCCTGTTGCAACATGTGGAGTCCACCAGATCACTGGAAGTGGCCAAGCTGAAGAAGTCTGAGGGCAGGATTGTCTCTGGAGTGATGGGTCTCTGTCATAGTATCAGTGCGGCTTGTCTGCAAAGCGGTAAGCAGAGGCATGTCCAATGCTAAAGCGAGTTTTCTTTTCAGCTCTACAAATGTTGCGAGTCGTTGTTTCCAATATCAGTACGGCTCAGTCAGGACACCTCCAAGTTGACAATAGTCTTATGGTTCCAATCTGTGTTAGTAGTGCTAATCTTTCCTGGTGGGGCTACAGAGACTCCAGAGCTGTGATCTCTCTACTTGGGCCAGCAACATCAGGAAGTTGCCTGCCATCTTGATTGGAACAGTGAGTGTGACAGAGACCTGTTTAGAGAACATGTCCCTGAAAAACCCTGTGCTGGTTATGCTGCTGGAAATTTTGGGTTCAAGACTTCTTATTGGCTCAAAGACTGGGTTGTGACCCCATAGACAGAATTCTGTTATTTCCTCTGAAAAAGGGAGCACAGGAACATAATCTTAAAATGAGAGGAGGGCTCTTCAAAGGTGATAAGTGGAAGCATTCCTTCAATGGAAAGGAGGTGGGAATTATTTTTCCTCTAAAGGCTGTGGATGATGGATGGCACCGTAGAAGACAGAGAAGGATAGACTATGCTAACTGAAAAGTGTCAAAGGGTATAGAGCAATGGTGGGTCAGTGCTGTAACAGGTGCCTAGCAGTCAGATCAACCTCCTCCTGTTCCTTCCTATATATCTATAATTATTTAAGGAAGAAAAATGAATGATTTATGTTCAATTATTAATATTAGAAAGATGTATAGTGCATGACTATTCTCAGAAATGCCCCACAGTACTTCCTAATAAGCCACTAATGAAGAACAGTGAAGCAGACCGTCAGTGCCATTTCATCTATGAGGAGGCCCATGAACAATGAGA